>CM072512.1:18966617-19009117 GCA_036898135.1 Oncomelania hupensis | reverse complement strand
CACATCGTCTGATACAATGGCCCCTAAATATTTGAAGCTATGCACTGTGTTGAGGGATTGGTCTTGGACTTTGATACCATGTTGATGCCATTGGTGTTGCTGGTCATCATTTTGGTCTTCTCTGTACTGATTTTCATTCCAAAGGTGGTGTCAAGCCTCTGTACCAACTGTTCAAGTTCTTGTTCCTCTCCAACTAATCTATCAATGTCATCCGCAAAACGGAGGTTGGAGATTGCTCTACCCCCTATACTGACTGTGCCCTCCTGATCTGCAAAGGCATCTGACATGATGCGCTCTAGGAAAATGTTGAAGAGTGTTGGAGAGAGTAGGCATCCTTGACGCACGCCGATTGTTGTTCGAACCAGTTCCCGGTGGCGCTGTTGTGGAGAACTGCACGGGTAGCCTTGTCATACAGGCTTTAGATGACTTCAGTCATTTTAAGGATGATGTACACTCTCATGGTTGCCCACAGATCTGCATGCCAGACTCGGTCAAAGGCTTTCATGAAGTCTACAAACACATGATATAGATGTTGTTGATGCTGTAAGTATTTATCGCAGATTAATATGAGGTTGAAAATCTGTTCAGTGGTACTTCACCTTGCCCTGATTCCTGCTTGTTCTTCAGCTATGATTTGTTTTCATTTTGGAATTTCAACTGTTGAGTATTATTTTCAGGAGGACCTTGCTGAGATGGCTGATCAGGCTGATGGTGCAATAATTTTCACATTCCTGAAGATTACCCTTTTTCGGAAGAGTGATGACAAGCGACTGGGTCCATGGTGTAGGCCAACTCCCTACTCTGCCAGATCCTGTTACAGATAATGGAGAGGGTGTCAATCATCGCTTCTCCTACTGCATGAAACAATTCTGCAGGTATGTTGTCCACTCCCGCTGACTTCCTCTTCTTCAGTGATTGCACTGCTGCCTCGACGTCTTCTCTGAGAATTGGGAGGACTTCATCTTCTTCTTTGTTCTGGGGACATGCTAGAACTGATGCTGTTTTATCCTAACCTAGCAAAAGGAACACACGGACTGATAGACAGGGCTGGCGTGCATGAACGAACTTAAAAGCCGACTTACACTTAAGTAGCATGTTTAAGTGAAGCGTTAAGTCTAAGTCGGCTTTTAAGTTCGTTCATGCACGCCAGCCCAGGACACGATATGAAACATCTTTGAAAAAATCAAACAATATTATCCAAATCGGCTCATCCAATTTTTTAGATTCAGCGCAAAACATATTTATTTAGAAAATGGTGAAGCATAACGATGTTGATCTTTGAGAAGGAACAAATAAGAATGATCTAACATGCTTAGGTAAAGCTGTTGCGCTCCCTTGTCATCTCCATCTTCCTATATGCTTGCGAAACATGGACCCTCACAGCAGATCTCCCACGAAGAATACAAAGCATGGAGATGAGGTGCTACAGAAGACTTCTGGGCATTTCCTATACCAACGACGAAGTCCGACAGACCATCACACAAGCCATTGGACAACACGATGACCTGCTCACAGTGGTGAAAAAAACGGAAACTTCGATGGTATGGCCACGTCACCAGATCATCAGGTCTTGCAAAGACCATCCTGCAAGGCACAGTGCAAAGAGGTAGAAGAAGAGGGAGACCGAAAAAGAAGTGGGAGGACAACATTCGAGAATGGACTGGTTTGACACTGAGCGAAACAATCAGGGTTGCCGAGGACAGGGAAAGACGGAGTACGCTGGTTAAGCGATCATCTGTGGTGCCCCTACGACCTCCGAGTTACGGGATAGGTTAGAATAGGATAGGATAAGGAACATGCTTAGCAGTAGTTAAAGTATCCGCAAAGTAGATATGAATTTCGGTTCAGTTCTTGAGATAAGGCGAACAGTGTGTTTTGAACCCCACAAAGTGACTTTCGGAGCGACGGAAAGATTGACGGACCGACACCTGGACTGCTGCTGAAGAATGGCTCATGATTTGAAGTAACTGTGTACCAAAACTCAACAAAACCGCTTCAGCCGTTTTATGAAATACTGAAGAAAAAAAACGTGCTTAGCAACAAAGACTCCAATGACCTTGACCTTTGCCGTAGAGCAAATGTGATGGCATGAGAGGCAGGCCACTAGCCTATGAAGTTTTGTCAAAATCCGTTCATCAGTTCTTGAGATAGGACTTCCAACGGTCCGATGGACAAACCGACCGACAAACATTTGGCTCGTTCTGTTTCCAGGTTATTTCAAAGTATTTCTAGATAAGGAACTACAAAAATCTGTACTAGGTTAGCAAAAAAAAGATAGTAATATGACAGGAGGGGATAATTGATGAAGAGAAGGTAGCTATGTGTTACATATGCGCCCGTTCCATCGCACTCCTGACACAGGGATACAATCTACGCACCTCAACGCATCCATCATCACCCTACACACTCGAGAAGTAGCGAGGGAGAGAAGAAACAAAGACAACGGCGTTGACAAGGAAATAATCAAGGTTGCATTCTTCGTTGAAAATTTCTACACAAGACGTTGATCAGAGGGGCTGGGATTATGGATGTCTTAGCACCGTGACACAAGATATTTTTTTCGGAACAATGATAAGACTTCTTGTCTTCTTCGAAGATCTGTTCGCTTTGCTTTTGCTCCATGCAGCTAGTACACACCCATCCACAATGTAACCTTAAAGTTACACACTACCTTATTGCATGAATTGGGCTGAGAACCTTAAAAGCGCATGAAATAAATAAATAAATAAAATGTGAAATTCCGTTGACCGGCAGCAGCGTAAGACCAGTTTAATGAAGCGCACGCGCACGCGCGTACCCACAACGCACCAACAACGATGATATCCCATGATAAACGAAAAAGCGATAGAGTCCATTATTCATCCTCTAGAAGGGCCTGGGAATGTTGGACCGCGAACTGAACCCACTTTAACATGTTTTAAAGCTTTTTGAATTTTCATACAGGTACAAAAAGTTAGTTGCGTTTTTCTGGAGTCCACGAGTTGTAAACAAAAATGTCTGACTTCTGTCTTAAAGAACCGTCTATCTCGGTATTTTAAAAAAACAATGATCACGACAATGGTTATATTGGTGGCCTATAAAGGATGTTTTATTATCAGGATCTGAAACCCGTTTTCCTCTCAAAATTATTTTGAACGTTTAGCGCAAATTTTAAATTTATCAAAGTTTCGATCATCTCCAAAGTTCCTAGGATGTTATAGTTTCCATTTGTTGGTAGTGTACAACGTGTTCGTCTTACCTGTGCTACGAGCGTAACGTGCGCGCTTGTGCTAATGTGTGCGTACCAGTCTGTGTGTGGTTGTGCGTGTGTATGCCAGTCTGTGCGTGTGTCTGCCTGTCTGTGTGTGTGTGTGCGTTTCCTGTGGACCAGCAAGCACCAGGTGGGAACGTACATGATTCTATCTCGGAGAAACAGTCTGCAATGATATTTATAGACAAAAGATCTGCGAAAAAACCCACAAGACTAGGCAGTCTGGCCCCAAATCATCATGGAATGTGGTAGAGAAACAGGATCTAAGCCATGCAATGCTGTAATAGTTATGAGAACATCGTTAACATTGCCAACACATCCACAAGCGATTAATGTCAGAGCAACAATAACTTTCATTTTTACATTGTAATTGTAAATGTAGAAAATATATTTCTTGTCTTGCATCTTTTGTATACGAGTTCTAACTTTCTTTGCAGCTGTAACATTATTATTAATAAAAGAAAAAGAAAAACAACACAAAAACAAATTCATGTCCCTTTGATAACTTAGAGAAGCACACACATTACTGAGGGAAAATGAAACTTACAAAACACACCAATTCAATTTTTATATACAAAATAAAACGTATTGGTAAACAAAACGAGTTCTTGTGGCCATTCTGATCGAAAGTACATACATCAACATGGAGAGAGGTTGGGAAGTACGTCCCAAGTATACGGAATACAACTGAGACACACAGAGAGTTCATATAAAAAGACAAGAGACTTACAGTTCCCATTCGTATTCGAGAGTATCCGGTCCGATTTCCACGCAGCCGATTGGCTATTGTGTGGAAATGCCAATTAAAAGCCATTGCCCAAAAAACACAGACGCGGGTTAACAAAACTTTATAACAGAGAAAGATTATCACACAACAGATTTAAACAGCTAGAATCATACAAAATGACCGAAATCGTCGTGACCAACGCAACTCCAAAACCACACGACATCATGGAACATACACATTTAGGGTCAGGTAACACCTTAGCTCCAAAACGAAATATTATTACAAAATCAGGTCAGTCCATCACTTATTTACCAAAGTATGTTGCAGGAAGTCTTAACTCAGTGTCCCCAAAGAAGAAATGAAACTTCAAAATCTTCCATGTCGTCGTTTTTGACCAACATTTTCTTGAAGAAACCTACCTAACTTTGTCATCTGAATTAGCGAAAACGGTTACCGGTAGTTAATTCTACAGAGGTATGACAAACACATCCGCCCAGCTGATGGTACCCTAACAGAGTTTTACGCCGTTACAAAAATTACGGAGGATGTACCCTAGCTACTATCATCATCACTGCTGCCCTTGCCACTGCCATCAAAAGCGGCACTAAATCTCGTTTCTGGCCTCATTTTTATTGGGCTGATACTACTACTCTGCACATCAGTGATAAGCTGGTTCCAGGGAGCTGTAGATGAGGAAAATGTTTCCGAGAAGGCACAGAGGATTACGTGTTTTTTTTTAAACATAAAGATATAGAATTGTCCACATTGTTAATTAAAGCAGACAAGCGATTATAATAATGTTTGTATAAAGATGTGCAATTGGTGGTTAAGACTGAATTAAAACATGCAGTATGCCAACGCTTGAAATAAAATGTAAAGGTTTGACCTTTAAAGGTTTCAAAGACTGTGTGAATGAGTATGTAAGGCAACAGCAACAAAATTGCACAGAATAAGCGCTGAAAATGTTCAAACCAAGAAGATGAACTGATGCCTGCAATCGCCATAGACAGGATGCAGGGTAAATCCATTATCATCACCTTTAATTCAGGCACGGGGCGGAGTGGCACCAAAGTTGACCTCTTGAATCAAATTAGGTATCAGTGACTTTGGGAGTATACCAAAAATGAATACGGTCAAATTTGTCAGTATCAGATACTCTGTGTTTTGCGAAGGAGCTGCTGCTGTTGTTGCTGCCGCCGCACTTACGCTGGGAACCTGTCGGAGCACCAACAGGCGAGATACCACGACACCTTACTGATCGGACTTAGTGTATGAATTCTGTAAAAACGAATAGGTCACTGGATTCTAGAACAGCCGGTAAAAGAGAGGGTGCAGAGAAGTAATGATCCGGAGCCTAGTCATTCAGAAATTCTGCAAAGACCCTTTCGAAAACAATCCCTACAATCTTGAATCTTCTGCAGATGTGCACTCATCCCGCCGAAAACTGAAGAACTACCTCCTATCAAGGCAGTAAATATCACAATTCCAGGTTTCACACCGATGACCCAGGTTCGAATCCCGTAGTGGGCAAAATAAAGGTGGCAATTTATCAGTGTCCATCTTAGAGGTATGGTTGCTCTGATTCAGTGTTGATTTCAGTGTCCAGTGTCCCTACACTTCTTCCCTGAGATGGTTATTCCCCGTAGGCCATATAGTAATAGTAATAGTTAAACTTCATGTTTACATGGACTTCTTTGGTCCATGATGTTTATTATTCACGTGTCTCGAGGTTGCTTTTGCGACTTCTACTGCAATACATAGACTCACACAACAAGAAATCTAGGACTATTCCTGGGGACAATCCAATTGTTCATCAAGCGTTTTGAACAGGGATAACTGTTACGATTTCTTCGTATTGTCTAGGATTATTGTTTAGGACCGTTTCGAGCATCACACATTTTTGATTGGTTTGCAAGGGAAGATTGGGATCGCAGTGCTAGATCGACTATAGTAAAGTTAAAGAATTATCGGTCATCGGTTCTGCTCCTTCTTATCTATCTGACCTTGTCTCCCTTTACACTCCATCTCGTTCCCTTCGCTCATCCACTGACTGTCGTCTTCTCCGTCAGGGCCGTTACAAAAGAAAATCTAATGGTTTCCGCTCTTTTGCTGTCCACGGCCCTCACCTATGGAATTCTCTCCCCTTTCATGTTAGACATTCTACCTCCTGCGAATCGTTCAAATCCCACCTTAAAACGTATCTTTTCTCAAAAGTCTTTCAGCAGTATCTGTAGTTGTAAAAGGGGTTTGGAGGAGTGTGGGGTTAAGTAGTAATTTAGTATGTTTTTGTCATATTGATTTACACAGCAGTAGTATGTACGCGTGAAAGAGTAACTTGTCTTATAATTATAGTATATGTATAGTGTGTATATGTGTTTGCGTAAGAAAGTGTGCGTGTATAGCGCTTAGATCCTTAGGGTAGGCGCTTTATAAATGCTAGTTATTATTATTATTATTATTATTATTATTATTATTATTATTATTATTATTATTATTATGTACAACAAAAAAAAGCAAAACTACTAAATGGTCTTTCGCGATAAATACAACCTGTCATCATAGTCATAACCCTCGAAAGCCTCATAAACAAAACCAGAACGTAGATTGGAAGGCCGGCAGTGGGCGAAAACTATATAAAACGTACTTTAAAGGCCAGGAAAGTGTGTCTAGCGTAATAAACCTGCTAAACGAACACCTGTAGTAGATTCAGACTCTGTGCAGGTCACACACATATATATGACCTGAAGCATTATTTTTGCAATCTCAACAATCCAAAATATATGTGCAATTCAGTCATTGCGGAGCAGGTTTCTAATCGCAACAAAATCGGATTACACGAACACCAACCGTTATTAAGTGTGAACTCCTGAAGTTAAATTTCTAAATCTTTCATTTGAAGAATATTCGAAGCTCTTGCTGTTAGTTTTGTACCCTGAAAGGAATTCAGTAATAAACTCAGATTTAGCTCAGGTTCTGGTTAATTATTATCTCCACTACGATGTTATTGTGTTTCTTCTTCCAATAGAGGATTTTTCTTAAGTTAGAGAGCTTATGAAAAAGTTAAATGGATCGGGGCAAAAATCGCGATTAGGTTCGTGGTGGCAGAATAGTTATCGAAAAGAAAAAAAAATGGAGCCACTCCGGCTCAGTTAGGTTATCTCACAAGGTACCACATGGTTGGTTACTTTATCATCATTAGCAGTCTGCCGTTTGCAGAATTTTAGTTACACAGATCAAGATGGATGGCATAATTTGCAGATGACGAGTAAAACTTCCTGTTACGATCTCACGGCTTCCACCTGAGAACCGCAAATCTATCCTTTTTAATTTTATTTTTTGTACCTCTTACCCTTTTTAATTACCTGCACGCCCATGAGAAACACATCCAGCACTAGAAAAGTGCAGACTACCTACCCAAAAAAAAAAAAAGGTCCTAAAAAAAAAAAAAGTATAGAAGTCGCCCTTAATACGATTTTCTGTACATCTGCATGAATCATTATATATACATATATATTTCCTATATACGTATTTGCAGTACCTGGAACTCGAGTTAGTTTTGTTTAAATCACAGATATTTGAAGAATAAAGATTGTTGACTGACTCCGCCTTAAATAACATTAACATGGCTTAAATTAAAATCGAGTACCGTAAGACTGACGAAGAGCGCTTTAGTATCATTTGAACCCATTTACGACTACAGTAAGTGCAGCAGTGCATATACTCAGATGCAACAGAACATCTGCATGTACCAGAACACGCATAAGATATAGCCTGCGTGTATGGTTAAGCGCATCTGCAGATTTTCACTGCATCAGAAGGTGTCTTTCCAACACCCCGTAAATCAGTTACGTGCAGGTACTAGGACCGTACTATATATCAAAATATAAATCTTTGACTTTCAAGGTTAGCTCGTGACCTGTTACATAACAAGTTGAGTTGTGTAACTACTAGTACTCATACACATTAACCCTTGGAACTTCAACAAGCTTCAGACAGCCCTTTGCGTTCAATTAGCTCGCTACAATTAATTCTTTTTCCAGGTCTGTACACTCGCGCTGGCGACCCTACGAAACCATTCCACTAACAAAACCTCGTCAAATGTACTCTACTGTTTGGTTGGCGAGAGGAGGTGGGGGTGGGGGGTGAGGGGGTGGGGAGATGTCTGCTTGCTGTTTTCCAAATGCATCCATATCAAATCCAACATCCGTTTAAAAAAGAAAGTGTGTGGTTTCAGACCCAGAATAACCTCAGCGACGTGTTGTTTACCTTGCATGGTTATCGCCCAACCTCGGGGCAGGACTCAAAATAAACAAGCGTATTTTCAGAAGAAAGATAATTACCGGGGATTATAGAGCAGAGCTTCCAATTTGAACCACAGCCTTGCTTAGTCTCTTGGAAAAGAAACCCAGACTTCAGATGTCGTAACGGAAGTACGTACAGTTTACAAACTTATTAACCACGTGTAGGACATTGTCATTTTGGACAGGTAATTAGGGTTTTCACATGCGTATTGTGCATTCCGCAGCGAAAGGTAAAATCCGTTATGCCAATAGTCGCCATCATCATAGTAATGTTGGCCCTCATTACATGTCGCGACCTCAGCCGCTGTAACCACCATCATCGTCATCAACAACAACCACCACCACCATCACCAACATCACCAACAACAACACCACCACCACCTCCACCTCGACTATCACGACCACCACCACCAATTTGGCATTTCTCGTCGCCACCGTCCTCTGCCCCAATCCTACCCTAGGCCAGCTTCAAAGACTACCGGAATAATTAAGCTCTAGACCCTGTGTCAAGACCGGCCATGCATAATGAGAGATATAAAAATGGGAGGAGAAAGCTGAACGTCTGCGAGATAGCGCTTAGACATTAGATAGCATAATTGTAGAAGAGTCTAATAATCTGAATTATAGCGGCGTAATCTCTCTGGTGGGCGTGTAAGCAACTGAAAGAGACCTTGGGTTCCTTGATAACGTCATGGCGCGAGTCTAGCAAAAAGATCATCAAGCGTCGACCAATACTACAGTCACCACAATACCCTCCCTTGGTTAATTCACAACAACGCCTTGGAGTATAACGCGCTCGGCTGCGTTTAATCGTATGAACCTCGCTAGAGCCTGTTTTTTCAAGGGAGATAAACGATCGAGCATTGCAGACCAAAAAAAATAATAACGGGGGCAAATACGGTAGTATTCCTTACGGAAACAGACCAGGTCCTACTATAATAAAATAGTATTAAAAACACTTGCGCCCTAAAAGGCACACATCGTGTATTTGTTCTTTTTTTCTCTTTTGATAGTAGTGTAATATCACCATGTCATGAGCTTGCCCGAGCGCAAAACAGCATAAATCGGGTGTTTTCCCTTATGATGGATAACACAGCCGATCTACGATTTAGTACTGATGGTAATACTTTACGGCGCTCGCGTAAAAATGGGGTTTAAATCGAATTTTCTCTGCGGTACAAGTAGCTTCACCGTTGTGTGTACTGATTTTTAAAGAGGCTTGCGCTTGCCCGCGAAATAGCATAACTCGTTTGTGTTCTTATGTGACAACAGAGTAGATCTACCACGGCCCTCCCTCTCTCCCTTCCTCTCCTTCTCTCTCTCTCCCCCCGGATACCGGAAGTATCAGTCCTCAAAGAAACTGCTTGCGCGATTCTCTTTCACTCACAATCATGTTTGTATTTCGCAGCAAACACTGCGACCAGTCAATCACGAGCCGTAGGCAATCTTGGCCTTGGCCATAATACGTAGTCATGTTTACAAACACACATGTAATATTAACACAATGAAGGGATGGAGTAGGGAATGGAGGTGGGTGGTGTTAGGGGGGGGGGGGAGTGTGGTCCACGTGACATTATCCCACATCAACTGGTGGTTGAGAGGATAAGAGTTTAGAAACCGCAAGTAAAGAAGGGTAGGCAGCTGGGCAAAACTGCAATCAAAAGGTGAAACAATGACGCAAAAGGCAGGAAATCCTTGAACACCTGTTTCCTTTCTTCTTTCGTTGTGAAACCTCCACTTCAGCTAAATACGCATTCGCTATAAAAAGTTACATCACTCGTGTACCTCGGAGGATGGTGGATGATGGGCCGGGGATCGGGAAGGGAGTGAAAATAAATTTAAACTAAGATTCTTTTTATGTACGCATTATCGTTGTAAGGTGTTCCGTCACAACTTATACAATATGCAACGTGTTCTTGCTGATAAAAATGAATCAGTTATTGCGAAATAACAAAATGTGTGCCGGTCGAAAGAAAAAAGCAACAGGTACTGCATTTTTATATGAATCAAACATTCTGGCATATAAGTTAAATATTATGCTCATCTAACATAGAACATCGAGCAGTCTTACAGTCAGAAAACTAGTGGGTGGATGGGTAAGGGGTGGAGGGTTTTTGGTGTATACAAAATGTATTACACAGATCTTTCATAGTGCTCAAACTCCCTGTTCACTGATTATTCTGAGGTACCTACTGAATGGCAGAATCTGTAGACACCGGAGGTGAAGAAGTGAAAGAAATGTAACGAAGTGTAAAAACAAGAAAATCAAAACAAATAATTTTACACTCGTCATCCGGTAATCTGCGTGTCAGCGGTTGGCGGGGCAAACAAGGTCAGGTGTTTGATCGATTGATCTTTCCCAGGTACGAAACACCTGCCCTTGATTGGCCAGTTAAAACGCAGGTAAGCACACCTAAGCCTCGGCGCTGGCAACTCAAAACACACCTGTTGCTGCTTACTGGCCATTTTAAAAAAAAAGTGTGCGTGTGTGTGAGTGCGCGTACAAATAGTGTATATATGTGTGTGCGCATCTCTGTGAAAGTGTGTGTATCCTGGGGATGGGGTGGTTGGGAGAGGGTTGCTTGTGCGTAAGTGTCTAACTCTTTGCGCGTGAACAAGGTACTACTAGTTAACTTTCTCTTCAAGTTCCATCGTAATCACGTCTTCCATGCTATAATCGTCGATCTTTACAATGAATACCGCTGATGGGATGAGCGAGTATTGGGAAGGAAAGAAGGGTGGGGGGTCGGGGAAGGCGGGGGTGGGGGTGGGAGGGAGGGGAGGGGGGATGGGAGTAAGAATCAATATGCAAATATTTTCCTTGGATAATTCAAAAATATAGGGTGTAGGGTCCCAAAATCAAGGCCATATAAAATCATTACCGTTTCTCTAAAAGTGATTACTAATTGTAACTTCTCTAACCTAGGTCGTGGAAAGGCGGCGCCACCGTAATCTGTTAACTACATTTATTAAGTAGCACTACACCGTCAAATTATTTTAATTAGAAGCAGCGTTTCACCGCGAAAATTATAATTGCCTTGTCTTCAAAAAAGATTCGTAGCATTCACATGTTGTGCAACAGGTCTATTAATTAACCTTGCCTCGTTTTAGCAAACATGGCAATCTTTATCTGTCAGCACAAATTAATTAATGCACCGGCGGGGCATATCTATGTCTAGTCTCGAGATTATGTGCTAAAGTTGTATTTGGTCTACGCCCCTCCACCACCACCACCACCATTGAGGTCGTTGGTATCACCACCCAAATCATCGACATCGTCACTACCAAGCAAATAATAACAAACAAGAACAATGTTAAAACAAGACATACGCAGAGACATAATGATATACATAAAGCGATACACTAAATAATAATCAATACTTACATCCAATAATAATTTGACCACTTCTATTTTCCCGTACAGCGCCGCTTCGTGTAGACATGTTCCCTTCAGGGTGGCTCGGTTTATATTCATCCCACTCTGAATAAGTAGCCTGCAATGTAAAAAGGTTGATAACTGATAACCAACAAACCAACGACACCTATTCTCAAAAACACAATAAGCAAACCAAAGACAGCCATTACCAAAAACATTGACTGTGAGGTTTGAACCTAGATCACTGAGTGCTGAGCATCTTACTGCGAGGCTAACATTTTTCCGTCTATGGCCCATCGCCACCTGCTATTTCAAAAAACACAACCGAAGCATCATACGGCTTATTAGCTGCAGTTTATGGTGACTGTACCTGATAATTTCCATGTGCCCATTCTTCGAGGCAAGGTGTAGACAAGTGGTACGGCCGTTATCTAGCGTGTCTGTAGGGTTGTCTTCCAACAGTTTTTCACACAGGTTACTCTGCAGCAGCAACTCCACCACCTGAAAATTAAAGACAAATTAAACGAACGGCTGCTTGGCTGATTGGCTGATTGACTGACTGAATGAATAAAAATCTGTAAGTCTTATAATACCGCCAGTGTCTACTTGAGTTGGGATTGTCGTAAGAATGGTTGCCATGGACATCGTCATTGTTGTCAACATCATCAACATTGTCATGGCTGTCAAACAGTGCGTGCACAGTGTGTTCTGCGAAAGAAGACTGTAAGGGTTTTTTAAATTTTATTTTATATTTTTTTTTATTTTAACAACTTTATTATCATCAAGGTGAAATTCGGGCACTTTCATTTTTGAAAGTACAGCAGCCCCAAGTGAAGCGCTTTACCCAAGGTACATGCTGGGTGTGTTCTTGTCACCGGCACTCACCCGTCTAGGACATGAGCGTCAGGATCTTTAAATGGATTTTGATGGAATGCATGCGACACAGACTAGACCTCGGTTTATACTCTCATCCGAAGAAGTAGGAAACGGGAGTAAAGTGTCTTTCCCAAGGACACAACACAATGCCCCGGTCTGGGCTCAAACTCGGGACCTTCAGATCCGCAAGCCAACGCTCTAACCACTCGGCCACCGCGCCCTTCCTGGGTTGGGAGTTGAGGTGGGAGGATTTGGGAGGGTGGGACAAAAATGTGGAAACAGCAGTTTTAAAACGTGCAAAAGTATGCGAGTACACTTGCTGTGTTAAACGAATATGGAAAGGCGCGCGAGTGTCCAAAGCGAGTATTTGCCCTCGCGCACTTGACAACTATCTCAAGGGAGGGCGTAGCACCTTAAACGGCATTTTCACGTGAAAACACGATCATGATGAGGGGCATACATCGACCAAAGTGATGTTTGCGCGAAAGGTTCTTCCACCCCTCTTTCCGATGGTTGGCTACGGGTCTATAGCAACTCAAAAGCTAACATCTTCATAACATCACAGCATTCAACCTAGCTTTGCTCTCCGTCTTCATTTCTTAAAACGTAAACATCGTCATAACAGATTCCTTTCAATATATGCTGCCCTCGCTCGCTCGTTATCCCTATCCTTCCAAAAAGTAAACATGGTTATAAGAAGCTATCCTGGCATATTCAACCCTTGCCCTTGAAATGCAAACATCGTTCAGCTACCCAGGAAAAAGGCCAAAAGCACTCCGCATAAAGAGGCCACTGACCTCCGATTTCTCATATTGCAAAGAGGTTTAAATGGCCAATGGGCCGATTTTCGGAGTTCAAACAGTGTTCATCGTTACGTGTCCCTTGCTTCAAGTTGAATTTCATTTTTCTTACAGCTTCCGTGACTGGCTACCCAAAAATCTCCACCAACATCCGGTTATTTACTTGAGTTAATTTATTTGCTAGCATCCCGGAGAACCCGTCTATCAACGCAAACTTTATCTCTCCTTCTGACATCTGAAATGACACGATAGAAAGCCAAGTAAAATGAAGAGGTTTTTGACATGTTAAAAGCAAAAACAGTACCGTATTCAATGTTGAGAATATAGCAACCTTAAACATACTCTGAGGCTTGTTGCTACTCGGATTACAATCTCAGCCTAAAACATATATCTGATACTACTAGATTACAGTTATTCAAAATCTTAATGCACAGGTCGAACTTTACACACCAATAAAATTGTATCAATATGAACTTTAAATTGTGTTCTGAGAGTGTAATATGAAGGAATTGAACAGTCTTATGAAAACGATTCATGTTAACATCGCGATAATCCACTGTAAATTACACAAAATAGCTACAAACATATTTGACACAGTATTCCTAGCCTAAAAAACGTACCCTGTATCTTCCAAATTCGCAGGCAAGGTCCAACGGAGTTTTGAGCTCCTTGTTGCATACTGTAGGATCTGCATGATGCGTTAATAACAACTTTACCTGCAACACACAAAGTAATAATAACAGACCAACAAAAACAATGAAAGCTTAAAAAAACCCACTCCGATTGTGACACGTTTTAGATACGAATTGTCAGTGAATGGCTTTCATTAATCCTCGTTTTTGCATCTCCTTCATCTTCCTAGTCAGATGCAGCAGCAGCCTGAAATGAAATTGGGGAAACAATGTGAAATTGGCATCATTCTACTCAAAACCTAAACATATCATCTTCGTCATCACCTTCATCATCATCATTATCATCATTCTCTATTATCATCATCACCCTCCTCCTCTTCATCATCATCACGATACTCACTACATGTATATGACCGTGCTGAGAAGCGAGATGAAGCGGAGTCTCTCCATTCAAAGCCTGCTCATTCACAGGCGCTTGCTTCATCAATAGAGCCTGAACAGGGTCTGGCTTTCCTTGCCATGCTGCGTAGTGCAAGGCCACCATTCCTGAAGCGAAAGAAGATACAACTACAGTTGCATTTAAATTTCTTACAACTGTTCATTTTCCAGAAATTAATGGTGTTACCCCGGGACTGAATTTTATACTTTTAGTATTGAATTTAATTCCAATAAAACCGTTCTAACTGCATAGCAGCGGCATCGCGGGTATGGGGGAAATTAACTTATATTTTCGAAAGAGACTGATAGAGAAGCAATCAAATACAACGGCCAGATCTTTTCAGCGTTTTTTGTTTAAAACCTTAATAATATATTATTGATTTCTGCGTTGGGGGCAGGAAGAAAGGGAAGATGGGGGATGGGAAGAGTGGGGGTGGTTAAACCGAAGCTTAAACACAAAGTTGTTAAACATGAAATGAACTATCAAATGAGTTTGGTAAATCCTAAAGGGCAGCTTTCGCTCCTCATATCACGCAAGAAGACTTCGTTTTGATAAACAAAACATACAGGTACTTGAACTAAAATACCAAATTCTAGCTTTTGTTGTGTGCTTCAAAAACTCTAAAACAACCTTGGAGTCACTGTTAGAAGTAAGAAGACAAAGCAGAAGACGGCAAAGACGGTAGACTGGAACTGTGCGAAGTTGTGTTTACCTGAAACACAGCCGGACTAACACTTTGCGTACCTGAAGAATCAATTCAGGCTCCAGATACACAAGCAGTTAAGGTAAATCTTAGGGCAGGCGGTTGCACTTTCAGTATTTGGGTACGAAAGAACTCTTCTTATTTGGACTACAACTCTAATGTACTTCCCCCTCTCCTACTCCCCCCTCCCTCCCCTAACCGACAACCCTCTAACGCTAGGTGCACAATATATACTCCTGTGCCCCTTACCCTTTGCCCTCAACAATGTCACACTTTCCTCCACCCTCCACCCAGATAAGCCGGTTCATTTCTAAACTTGCCTTCTCTGAACACCGTCAATACAGTTTCCCCTAGATCCTACTCCAAAGGGATACACCATCTACAAACCCAATTTCTTTCCAAAACGAACTACCAGGAACACTTAACTCCCAATAGTAAACTACCTCAGCCCTTACGCGAAACAGTTTGCTGTCAACAAGAAAAAATGTGAAAGCAACACCCGTACAGGTGCCAATTTCTGAGTCAGACTACAGGTGGTACCAGAAATGGGTTACGGTAAATGGAGTAAGACAGGTAGCACAAAGTAGCTCAGATATATACCAATAAAGCAGGAAGCGCTGTATCGCCGAGCTAGATAAAGTGTCAGCTCTCGTGTTTTTCCATCATTAGCAGGGCTAGGGACGAGCAAACCCAAAAAACTGGTGTTGTCTGTTTTTTTATTTTTTTTTTTATTTTATTTAATAATTCTTTTAAATACTTAAAACTGGACAGATTTTTCAGTTATCTCGAAAGAAAAATTATGGTTTCACTATTATTTGGGTGTTTGACTGTTCGCAGTGCCTTAAACGTATTGTCAACATTTTCTTTAAGCATTCTGTCAATAATGGCTAGTTTTGATTTCTAAAGGAAAGTTCGATGCACCAAAATCATGGTGCTTCTACGTCTTACTTTGCTGCACGGACGCCAACTGCTTTCACTGCATGAGACTTGTGCTAAGAGTCCTGACAAATTCTTGGCACACTAAAAAATCATTTAGTATACGGTACTGCAAAGTACGTAATACAGGCATTGAGAGATCCCAGCCAACAGAAGCTCTCGGTCTGCAGGTGATACAGTCTGATCTGGCATTCTTCGTGGACCTTAACAAAAATGTTTGTTTTATATTCTTCGTGGACTTGAATAATTTCGAAGTACCGTCTTAATTTTTAATACTAATTAAACTAACGTTAATTTATTATTTTTTTAAATGTATTGATTGAACCAAGAGACGGTGAAAACGAAAATGAATGTCATCTTTGCCTTGGGAACCCTTTGAATGTAATTGTTTATCATGACGTAATAAATCCTTTGGAATAAACGTTACAGAAGGTTAACAGCTTTAAAACAAATATTTAAAATATATTACTATATTAATAATCGTGTCTGTACACAAGCAGACAGTGGTAAACATTTGCTCATGACTGCTGTAAAAGAGACAAGGCCAAGTCAGTGCAAGTGCCGCATCCAATACACCCACATAACCTTCCACGGGAGGTGAGTCCAAATGCACCACCTGTTAAGAAGAGGAACTGTCTTCATTAACCTTGAAGCTACATTAAGTTCGTGATAAAGTGAATCTCTTTGTAAAAGAATGAATAATTCTGGGATACGAGTGCAAACGGAGAGTGCGTCTTTTAGAAAAATGTTTATAAGTCAAATAAGTTGCTATAGTGTATATAAGATTTAATTTTAAAAACTGAATTTTTATCAAGTGTTGTATGTGTAAGAGATTCATGACAGTAGTCATGATGATACTTGCATGTGATGTGGATGGGTGTGTGTGACCAACGTCTGGGTAATTTCCATTTGCAATGTTTTGCTGTCATTTGGCTGAATAGATTCTGTATTCTGTACAGAGTAGGTCTAGTTTTATTAATTTGCACGATACGCAGGGAGAGGAAGGGGGGATGCTTCTTCAGAATGGTGGTGTTAACGGTGGTGACATTCTTCTGTTAGCGGTACAATTAAAATCCATATATTTATATCTCTGTTCACTTGTCTGTTTGTATGTTTCTTTCTTTCTTTTCATGTAAAGCGCTATGCGCTTGTCTATAAAAAGACAAGTAATAGCGCTATATAAATGTCCATTATTATCATTATCATCGAGGAAGATAGTGGGATAGGGAAAAGGCAAATGAATGTTAAAGTGAACCATAATATTTTGATATCTAACTAATTTACATTTTATTTAATTCATTTCAATTCAATTCAAGATTTATTCGCCAAGTGACATACATACAGTTATAGTATACATGACACAAAGAATGCTTTAGATCAGCGGCACGCATGCACAAGATACATAAAAAAAACAAATAAAGCATAGGTCAAGTGCGACATACGTAACCACCTGTATAGACTAGACAGCAGACCCAGGCCTGACTAAAACACTCATGTAGTACATAGAAATACAAACATCAACAGACACAACCGAATTACAGATTTATATATATATATATATATTCTAACACAAAATGGTTAAAATTTAATAGTATACAATGTACCACTACGAGTAACCAAATTTTAACTTGTCTGCCGTGATTTGACAAAACCGAGTAAGTCCACCTAAGGTCGAAAATGAGTTTTTTGCGCCATCAAACTTGCAAGAGAATGACGCATCTTACCTGTAAAAATCAAATCCGAACTATGTTTAGATTTGGAGATATCATAGAGTAAGCCCCCAAAAATGAGCAGTGGTGCAAATTTCCCTTCAATTGTGGCCTGAAATAGTTCTGCCACCTCCGGGTCTTGCAGTTTATCCAGGTCGAACTTCAGTCTAGTGCAGTATTTACTCTCTTCAAGTGGAGCCGGAAAGACATCATCACGAGATCGTGGTCACTTCCGATGTCTGCTCCTGGAAAAGTGCGTGTCCTGCCAATGTTGATGCTTGATCTGAAGCGTTTCTTGACCATGATGTAGTCTATTTGGTTGTGATGCTCCCCCCCCCCCCCTCCCGGGACTGTGCCATGTCCATCGTCTAGAGTTTTTGTGGAGACCAAGCGTGTTTGCCAGTACCAGATTGTTG
Source organism: Oncomelania hupensis (assembly GCA_036898135.1). Taxonomy (NCBI): domain Eukaryota; kingdom Metazoa; phylum Mollusca; class Gastropoda; order Littorinimorpha; family Pomatiopsidae; genus Oncomelania; species Oncomelania hupensis. The sequence goes on along the minus strand of CM072512.1, from coordinate 18,990,952 downwards.
TTTCAGGCAAACTCCAAGAATCTCAGACCCCTGTCATTTGTCTCGTTTTTGCAGTGGGGTCCACATGTGTCTCCCCAGTTGTGGTGCGCATCTTGGCATTCCAGTTGCCTTGCACTATGACTATGTCCTTCTTCGGCACTTGGTCAAGGACCGCTTGTAGATTTTCATAAAAATCCTCCACTTCGCTGTCGTCATAGTCTGATGTTGGGGCATAGGTCTGGATGATGGTGATGTTGAAAGGGGCTGCTCTCAGGCGGATGGTAATGAGTCTACTGGAGACTGGACGGCAACCCATGACAGTGGCTAAAATGTTCTTGTGGACCAAGAATCCAACGCCGTGTTCGTGCCTGTCATCTCTACCGCTGAAATAGAGCTTGTGGCCTTTGTCTGTCGTTGTTTCACCTAGGCCTTTCCAGCGCAGTTCGCTAATGCCTAGAACGTTCCATCGATAGCGGTCCAACTCGTGGGCCAGTTCTTCTAATTTTCCTTCCGCAGTTAGGGTCCTGACATTCCAGGTTCCTATGACGATGTTGTTTCTCGTGCGGATCTTGCTAAATTGTCCATCAGTAGCATACTTAACACCTGCGGCCTGGTGGCCAACGGAAGGCGCGGTCCTTGAGCCGGGCGACGACCTATCCGGTATGGAATTAGTGGATAGTGTCATCATGTAGTGTGTCTTGGGCAAAAAGGACCTGGCGGTGCCCAATCCTCTCCAGGCTGTTGAGCACAGCCGAAATCCACGAATACAGTGTGGCTCGCCTTGGCCCCGAGCACGTGGTCGTTGAACCTGTAGCAACGTGAGGTTCCTCGCCCTGGCCGGTGACTTCTGTGTAGAAGACTTTAGCCCAGTGATGCCGTGCTAACATTACCCCTGTTAGTTGCCTCTTACGACACGCCGGGAAACGTTGGGCCTATTCTATTCAGTGCCCGAACCCACAAATTCAATAATAAACTGACAAAACCAAGCGGGCGACTTGCTTGGTTTTGTCATGTTCTCAACAAAGATCTATCTCAAGAATAATCTGACAAAACAAAGCAAGTCCACAAATAGTCTTAAAACATCTAATCTATCAAACATTTCTTTAACATTCAAGGTATGCACTCTTAAATCGAGGAATTGCATTATAATATGCCCTTAAACTTCCAGAAACGATCGCGTAATATAGCGCAACACAAAACGTCGATTTTCTCGAAAGTAGGTTTTGTGGACTTGCTCGGTTTTGTCAGTTCACGGCAGAGATGCAGATAATCTAAACGTAAAAACAAAGCAAAACAAAACCCCTCACTAAAATAGCGATCTCCCTGCCTTTACACCACAGGTTTGGGTGATGAATGCATGAGTTTGTTGTTCATGTAAGAGGGTACGTAATAGGTGAGCGTGTAGACTCGTTTTGTTTTGGAGATCGTCGCTCTTTCAATCTTATTTAAAAGATAGGTGGGTATAGATTGCATCCAATGCTATAGCATTATAATTTATTTACAAACAAACCAAACTTGAACTGTATTTCTTATTTTTGGCCAGCGCCTTGAGCAGCTCTTGTGGATAGGAAACGCGGATTATAATAACAAGCCATAGAGAGTCATACTCGTTACCTTTGTTGTCTTTGAGTTCTGAGCAGGCCCCGTGATCCAACAGCAGCTTGATAACTTCTGTACTACCCATGAGAGCCGCCTGGTGCAGTGCTGACATACTGCAACATACAATGCATAGAGAAAATTATGACTTGCTTGATAGACAAAACATAAAATTTAACACGAAAACATCAATCTAAGCACAGGAGAGAGGGTCTATTGTTGAACTAGAGGGTCTGTTGTTGAACTATATATATATATATATATATATATATATATATATATATATATATATATATATATATATATATATATATATATACATACATACAATAGACCCACTGTCCTGTGTTTTGATGTTTAGGTGTTAAATTTGATGTTTTATATAGATCTACCATAACTTGAAAACCCCAAAGGAATAGATTCACACAACTGGCAAATAGCAACAAGTATTATTTTTCACTGTTTTCTTCGAGATCTGAAGTTACGAGAGTGTCAGCAGATTCACGAGTTATAATAATAACATTCTAGTAGGAAACTAAAAACTACACTGCTATGGCGGCGGACTGCAATGCAGAATAGAGCGAGCCGAGCCAAGGGAAAAGACCCCGAAGAGCACCAAAATACTGAGTACTCGCAGTATGGAGTCGCTTCCCTTGTAATAGCACTACATTTTGGTACTACAGTTATCAAACGGAAGTAGTTAAAATTTGGTGTAAAAACTGCAATTGAATTACCAAAGCAAAGCACACTGAAATGTATTCACAGTTTACAAATGGGTTAATTGTGCGTAATCCAGCCCTTAATGAATGTCACTGTAAACTGGACAGGTAACTTGAGATTATTAATGCAGGTTTATACTTCAAAAGTATACACTAAAAGTGTGCATTTTACCTGCGACATTACTCGTTTATGTTATGCATTTGTTTATTTTTGCAATTACATACTTTATTTAGCTATTTATTTAGTTATTCAATATATAATGGGTTTCTCTTCCCTCCACCCCCTCCACAGCAATAGACAGTTAGGTGTTTTGAAACTACACCAGATAATACATACCCTTATGTCAACATTATCCTTTTCACCTTGAAGACACTGAAGTCTTTGAACAAAGGGTGGACTTTTTCGGCAGTGCATTAATTAAATCTATTCCCTCTCACTTCTATTTGTCTGTTCTTAAGCCGCCTCTTCGCTCTAACAACGAACGTCATATATAAATAGTGCACAATACGTCTAGGTTTGTCTAGAAAGGCACATTACCTTGTTTGATTCGAGCGCCTAACATCATCATTGACCAAAACCCTTTTCAGCAAAAAAGTAAATATCTATTTCACTGCACACCACTCCTTATTTCAAAGCTAAAACACGATATTTAAGCTCGTGGTCTTTTACCAGTCACGTTCAGCTGATTAGATTATTGTACCCGCTCGTCAGCTCCTACTTGCGTCTGTCAAATGTTAAAAGCGAAAGTAAACTGAAACCGATTATTCTCGATCGACTATTCTACAATAAGTTTGTTTGCTAAAACAATGATCGTCACCCCTGCACCAACAAAATGGGTTTGGAGTTGTTTGCGAATACATTTACCGTCCCCCTGGAATTGGTGAAATGTAATGGACAAACCCACTGAAATAACAACAAGAGAGAGAGAGAGAGAGAGAGAGAGAGAGAGAGAGAGAGAGAGAGAGAGAGAGAGAGACAGACAGAGACAGAGAGAAAGCACAATTTTATTCAAATGACTGCTAACTTGAATCAAATAAAAGTCAACAAACCCTGTCGCGTCGAGGTAGGAACATTGTTGGTCTCTTGTGTGTGTTACAGTGTGTTATTGGTCAAGAAAGAAATATTTATGCAGACCAAATTAATTTACAAGGCATAAAAATAAGTGCATGGATGTAGTCAGTATGCAACAACTGTGTTATTTCTGTACGGAATTACTATATCTAAACTTATTCTTCGTCCTAAACGGCAATATTCTACATAAAAAGAAATTGCGATATTCTACATTATTACAAATCGCAAAATGTATATCATTATGTTCAATAACATTCGATTAATTGATTTCTTTGCAAAATGCGCGTGTTACGTTTGCGACGCGCACGATAGTACGTGTGGTACGCGCACGATAGATCCGATCGTTTTGTTTTGCAAAGCATTCAATAACAGACTATATTTACCTTTGATTTGATTTCGCGTTTTTGTTAGAAAAAGCTTGGTATAATGTTGATAATTTTCGTTGGTCGATATTAATGGAGAATTCTCTAGAATTGCTTGTTTACTATCGATCGAAGCGTGCGGATAAATCTGGTAGTAGCTGCGAGATGGTTCTAAATTGTATGACGTAAGACAGTGATGACGAAGTTTATTTTGATTGGTTGTAATGCGTCACGCTGGAATGTTCTGACGTTATCTGGAGTATAGAAAAACTATATAATTGATGCACTGTGTCTGAAGAAGGGAGAGAAAGAGAGAAAGTGAAAAGCGATTGAGCGATTGTATGCAGTTGTTGATGTACGCTGAATAAAGTTGGAAAACTTCATACGACGACTCCTGCCTTGTTGCTGAGTGAACAGGTTGCGTGGACAAACGAATCCGAGTTACACTTATCAGGAGGAATCAAGCCTTGGGGCTGAATCAACTACAGATAAAAACCAACAACGAGTGTAACAGCGTGGCTATGCAGATCTATCATCTTGAAGAGTGTAACTAGAACCTCAAAATCATTACGGTTCAAAGAAGGCTCAGTAACAGAGATGGCTTGTGCAAGCGTGCGTGCGAGAACGAGAGGCGGGAAGGATGGATGGAGAGGGGGATGGAGAGGGGGAGAGAGAGGGGAGAGAGAGGGAGAGAGAGAGGGGATAATATTAAAGAAAGAGATTACTCTTAACAATTTTATTTTGCAAGAGTAAGCGCTGGATGCGCTTTCATTTTACTACACCTGGGCTTGTAACAATAAATATTAAACACAAAAAGATAGTTTCTAGTATCTTTGACACAACTTAATGTTATAAAATTAACATCATGGAACAATAACAAATAAACAAGGTCATCATTAGATAAAATAATTTACAAAAATTAAAATCAAATTATTTTTGGTAATATCGATCACCAACATTAAGAATGTTTATTTTTTAATGTGGTTTAAGACACGTGTTCTAGAAGCTGGTACGCGGAGATCTTCAGGAAAGTTATTCCACAAAGAGGAACCGGAATAAGCTAGACTAGTTTTAAAGAGATCAATTCTTGGAATTGGAACATTTATTTTTGCGGACGATCTCGCAGTTTTTTTTTTTTTGGTTTTTTTTTGGGGGGTTGGGTTTTTTTTGAAGGGGGAGGGAGAAAGAAGAAAGATAAGAAGGTGCATTAAAATTTTTTTAAAATACATTAACCACTTTGTTACCAAAAGGTTACCAAATACATTAGCCACTTTGCAAGATTAGTCTAAAAACAACTCAGGACTTTAACGGCATGAAAGACCAGTCAACCAAAGCAGGCACTGTATAATTTGGGTATTAATTTCCCGCCCACCGGCGAGAGAGAGAGAGAGAGAGAGAGAGAGAGAGAGAGAGAGAGCGCGATGTAGCCATTACACCAACTCTTTCGACTAGGAAGGTTTGTATGTCTCCACACTACAATGTTAAATACCAAAGAATCAGGATAGTGTGTTATTCTTAAGACCTTGTACAAATGCTACTTGCACCCTCAGGTATCACGTAGCGGAGAAGTGTAATACCGATCAGGATTACCGACATTACACGTTCATGAATTTATTCAAGTCCCACTACGTTATTACAGCGACTGACCACCAATTATTATAGCAAGGCCAGCGAAGTGAGCCGTAGTAAAGCAATACGCTGCATCAATTTATTTCATAATGATGCGATATCAAGCAAGTATTAAGTTTTACCAATGCAAACCACTATAACATACACATTATTTTGGATTAGAAAGTGTAAAGCAGATACATATATATATAGATAGATAGATAGATACTCAGTGCTTATTGGGTCCAGCGGACTGCCAAGAGCCGAATCAGGACCACAGATTGACTACATGAGAACGTTTATGCAAGTAGCGATGGTGGAGGTTGGGGATCGTATATAAAGCAAGACCCATGAGGGGGAACCACGATAGTCCCCTTTACGCTGATGTGTCGGGGACTATAAATTTATTATGGAATGGGGAACCACCTTTCACACGTCTTATACATAAACCTCTATAAAGTAGCAACGACTCGAGTGACCACGTTTTCAATCAGCAGTAAACTGCAATGTCCACGACGTGTGGAGCGAGGTCATAGCCCTATAATATTAATAGCATCATTTTTAAGGACAACAGTTTATACTTGTTACGAAATACATTAACCACTTTGCTTTAATCACACAAGGTTACCAAATACTTTAACTTTGTTTTATAGTTATGCACTACTGTGATTTATAGTTATGCATGGAAGATTAGTCTAAAAACGGCTCAAGACTTTAACGGCTTGCATGACCAGTCAACCGAAGCCGGCACTGTATAATTCGGGTATTAATTTCCCCCCGCCGGTTCTAGACCTAGGTAGGCGACACAATACATTAGTACGGAAGTAAAGGATCAAGTTTCCACGGGGCAGTAGTAGGCTTGGTGTGTGTGGAACACCTTCAAACTCGAAGCATTATTGATTAATGAGCGCTGACAAGAGCTGAAAGGTCAGAATGAAAACTAAAGTACATTGAAGTTGCCATTATCAACTCTTCTGTATGCCTTTTTACATTTATGGTGAGAAATAAACAAAAATATTCAATAACGTTACAACTAAAATTAAGGATAATCCCAGTTAGTTTATACTAATTATAACTGCTTGTGCCTATCCTATCCTATCCCGTAACTGGGAGGTCGTGGGGGCACCAAAGATGATCGTTTAACCAGCGTACTCCATCTTTCTCTGTCCTCAGCAACCCTGATGGCTTTGCTCAGTGTCAAGCCAGAACCATTCTCGAATGTTGTCCTCCCACCTCTTTTTCTGTCTCCCTCTTCTTCTACCTCCTTGCACTGTGCCCTGCAGGATGGTCTTTGCAAGTCATGATGCCAAGCAAACAAATATAAATCTCGCTGAACAAAACACGCACCTCAATTCATACCACGACACGCGATCTTAAGAATGTATGTTATTTTCCCTTAAGAAACTGTACAGTCAATCTGCTAACGAACACAGAAAATGCACTTTTGGTGTTATTATAATGTACTGATGTGTATGTGAACCTTTCTAGTGTTATCTACAGAGTACTGACTGGAATGTCAAAGGATATATATTTCCGGTCCTGATTTGGCTCGGAAGAGTCCGCTGGACCTAAAGCAACAATCAATCAATCAATCAATCATATATATTTCATACACATATATACGCTACCCTCCACTGTTGTGTCTGAGAACACAGAAAGCGCACTTCTGGTATTTCTATTGACCGGTGGTATATATATAAATATATATGCTGTGAAAACATTTCGCATGTTGGTATAATATACTGATAGCAATATATCGTTAGAATATATGTAATCAGTATATTATACCAACATCTGAAATGTTTTTACAGCATTCATACCATATATATATATATATATAATATATATATATATATATATATATATATATATATATATATATATATATATATATATATATATATACATATAAATATATATATATATATATATATATATATATATATATATATATATATATATATATATATATATATATATATATATATATATATATATCTATATATATAAAGTTCACATTATATATATGAACTTAATTGCGGTTGTAAACCACGCCGAAACGTATTTCTGATGCTGTTTATAACAATACTAAAACGGGTATGAATGTGAAGTATTTCTTGCGGTTGGGGTACTCAATGCTAACTACAGTCCCTACGATATTACTAGAGACCACACAGACGACCCACTTCTTGGTGTTGCTATGGCCTAGCATATGAAAGGTTTCTGGTAGCGGGTTCCTTCAATACTACTAGAATTGCATTGGAAAATCTGGACTACCCACACAAGACACTTCTCATTCCCACGAGGGTACACGGCACACGGATTAATTTACCTGAAACTGCTGGTACAATCTGTTCAAGTTTTTGGGGGGGGCTAAGCACACCTGCGCTGTGACTGTGGGCGGGGAAAATACAATATCAGAAAATAACGTTGGGACAATAATAAATAAATAAATAAATTAATTAATTAATAATAATAATATTCTTCTTCTTCTTCTTCTTCTTCTTCTTCTTCTTCTTATTATTATTATTATTATTATTATTATTATTATTATTATTATTATTATTATTATTATTATTATTATTATTATTATTATTATTATTATTATTAATAGGACCGCAGTCGTTCAATAAATATTGACAGGCTTAATAGGTATGCCTTGAAGAACACATGTGCGATTCCACCCTTACTCGGTCAATCTATTAACTACAAGTTTTGAAATAGGGACTGACGAATAACATTAATTTAAATGGTTTTCCCTGAAACGGTAAATAATTAAGTACAGTAGAAAAACGACGAGCGAAGGTTTAAAAAGAAAGTCCTTCTCGTTTAATCAATTTAAAAAAAAATCTTATTTATATAACCCTAGTAAAACAGCTACTCAATGCGCTGGCCGAAATAAGATCGAACTCAAGGTGCCAACTCTCAGCTTGATGCACATTGTGAAAAACACCCAGACAACTGAGCGGTTCTAAAAGACTTAAAGATATTATATAACGCTTTTCCAGCTCAAGAGCTGCTCAAGGCGCTGGCCAATACAGGATCTCACTAAAGCCGCTCAAGGTGCCCACTGGCTGCTATATAATTTTGAACGGATTGAATCGAGGAAAACTACATTTTAATAATACAGTCATAATGTCAGTATAACATAATACTTCGATAAGGCAGCAGGGATGACTCAGTCGTCAGAGCGCACGACTTTTGTACGTGCGTCTCGGGCGACGGGGGATCGAATCCTGACTTCAGAAATCAGTAATCTCTTTTTTTAATGTTAGTAAAATAATAAAATACTAATTTAATGTGCTTAAAATATCCAACAAGTCAGGTAAAATACTGATTTTACATCTCCGAATTCAAGCTATTTGGTGGCAAGACAGTCTGGTTGATCTACGCAGGTGTGTGAAAGAAAGTGTTCGTACACAAAGGGCTAAGTTTGTACGACAGAGATAAAGGCAGTGTCTACAACTTACAGGTTACGACAGCATAAGCATAGAAGAAATATATATGTGACAGTGGCCAGTGTAACCGAGACTCACACTTTTATTGAAATCACCTTAAACAGCTACCGGTTAGAATACAGATGACGTCGGATTGGCGCTGTGATACTTTAAACACACACCGCAATTGCGTATAGCTAAACACAGACCAGTATAGACTTAAACTACCTCAAAAGCACAGAATAAAGCACAGCAAAAAAAAAAAAAAAAAAAAAAAAATACTGCTAAAACGTGATTGCTCTTCTATACTTACAATATACAGAAATCATATGTGACATCAAATCTGAATTTATCAATTCAATTCAGTGAGTCGTAGTGATTAGATTTGACGTTATTGTTAATGTTGAAATGCATGTTTCGTTGTCAATGGTTTAAAGTAACGTCATGAAATGCAGAATAAAGGAACCTACAATGTTGAATGGCGGTTCTCCATATATTACAACTAGAAAAAAAGTTTAAAGTAAGAAGGGTTTGGAACTAATTTGGACGCTGACTTCTTACTAGAGGCGTTGAGGCTACCTCAAAATACATGTCACAGCAGATCTGCAACTAAAAATAAAAAGCATGGAGATGAGGTGCTACAGAAGACTTCTGGGCATTTTTTATACCCAGCCCATCACCAACAACGAAGTCCGACAGACCATCACACAAGCCATTGTACAACACGATCACATGCTCACAGTGGTGAAGAAACGGAAACTCCGGTGGTATGGCCACGTCACCAGAGCATCACGCCTTGCAAAAACCATCCTGCAAGACATGGTGCATGGAGGCAGAGGGGGAGGGAGACAGAAAAAGAGGTGGGAGGACAACATTGGAGAATGGACTGGCTTGACACTTCAGGAGCGAAACCATGAGGGTTGCTGAGGACAGAGAAAGATGGAGTACGCTGGTTAAACGATCATCTGTGGTGCCCCAACGACCTTCGAATTACGGGATAGGATAGCATCAAATAACAATTTGATCATGAAAGGTATAAGGGCTACTCACTGTCTAAAGTTATCAACCCTCTACCTCTCTTACCCGACCGCACCCCGACACCCTCTCTTATCCCCTCTAACACAAATTGTTTTCTTTTATTGCAGGCTCCAACAGTACAAAAGAGGAAAAATCACCTTTCCTCACTAAAGCTGTAAAAGGGTGCTATGATGTCCGACAAGTAGGTCATCATGGACTTATGTTCGAGGCAACACTGCAAAAGAGAGAGAGAGAGAGACAGAGAGACAGAGAGACAGAGAGAGAGAGAGACAGAGAGAGAGAGAGAGAGAGAGAGAGAGAGAGAGAGAGAGAGAGACAGACAGACAGACAGACAGACAGACAGACAGAGACAGACAGACAGAGAGTGCTAGTGTGGGTAGCGCACCCCGCCCCGCCCAAGTGACCAGTCCTACTTATCCGATCCGTGGAATGTAGCCAGCCTCTTCCCGAACACCTTTATCGGCCCAATCTCGCGATCCTTGTTATAACTGGGGTGATTGGCAGGTGAAACGAAGGTAAATAGCTCCCCCCCCCCTCCTTCACCACTCCTCTCTCAATCACAGCGGCGGAGAGCTTACAGAGGCCGAAAGAATTAGTTTTTTTCTTTCTGTATCCGCTGTCAAGTGCCGTCCACTATACTATATCACAGAGTATTAAGGGAATCTATGATAAAATATAATACAAATTCTACTAAAGTATAATTATATACCTGCGACAATAATTATCTGCTTACATGTTCCGCCCTGCTAAACAGAAAGTTCAAAACTGTAGATAAACGCTGAACAGGTGAGGTGAAGTGAGACACTCCTTGTAAATGCAATTAATATTCTTCTCATGCACTTGCTTTATGCGAGCTCGTCCAGAGTGGCCCACTACTTGTCCTGTTCATTGCATGATGCGTCCACTTACTCCGATATGTACATATATACAAAGTAATCTGAATGCTGTGACCACAGTCCCCTGCATCACGCAAGTCGGCGTGCTCACTTTTCATATAATTATGTCAGATTCCCACTGCGGCCAGAGTCCAATGTGTCCACCAGCTGACGTGTCCATTGTGTGACGTGTCCATGGTATGATGTGACCACTGAGTGATGTGTCTACTCATATAATTACAATTATGTTTACATACATGTAGGGGTATCAATTGTCTGCTGGGTCCAGAGTTCACTGTATCCACCACCTGTTGTAATCACTGTGTTGATGCATCCTTCTTCATCAGACAGGTCAACAGCCCGCGACTCGCATGGCACAATACTGTTCGATTTTACTAAATGAACAAGACTAAATGTGTTTACAGATCTTATGTGTACGCACGAAGTTTAAAGAGTGTAACAAATAAATGACTCATTAAATCATGTATGTATACAAAACGTCTCGTTATAAGGTATAAACTGATGGGGAAGAGGGAAGGGTGGGGGTTATGAAAGAAGAATTATTAAAAAATTTAAAAATAAATTTAAAAACTGGAGAAAAGAAAGAAAAAGAATCCGCAGGCAGGGAAGCAGGCTGTTGACAGATGTAAAAGCCTTAATTGCATGGGTTGTTGGACATGCAAAGATTGCGAGCAGGGGAAATAAATCTTTAGACAAATACTTGAACCGAAAGAGTGTGCAGACAATACGAACCAAGCTCAGAGTTTTAGCACAAGGAATCAGATTTAAACACACAATATGTAAAAAAGTAGACTCCTCAATCAAGATGTTCAAGAATAATATGTCCAAGGACAAAAGAGGCGTTAATGCTGGACTAATGCTGGTTAATGATTGACCATTGAGGTAACAGAGCGGGTAAGCGAAAACGGAGAATTTGGATGTCGGTGGTAAGCTCTGAAAACGCGGCTGGACATGTAGGAGGTATTAGCGAAGATCGGTCAAGATTTTACACAGTAGTTGTGAAGCTGTACGGGCGGCGAACTTGATTTTTCAAAACTAGTTCCAGTCATTCGCCGAAAAAGGCAATTACCGAAGTCGAACGAAGCTCTCCGAGTCGAGCGAAGATATCCGATGTTTTACGAACGAATGCTTGCAGGACTACGTGAAACCACCAGCTGGGAAGTCTCTTTTTTCGTAGGCCTCAATTACATACTATATATACTATGTACGTACATGTATGTAGGAGGCCCACGAGTTTACAAAGACGAAATTAAAGACTTCAGAGCCTGCGGTGAAACATCCTTGCATAAAAATAGCCGTTGTTGCTCTTTAAATGGAATAAAACAACAACAACGGTGAGCTTCGTTCTACTTCGGTGATTGCCTTTTTCGGCGAATGACTGGAACTAGTTTGGAAAAAACAAGTTCGCGTACGGGCGCAGTAGAGAAAACGAACCAAGGTATACACAAAAGGTTTGTGCAGAAACAGAATATGTCTTGCTTGAGAAAACGGGACTGGAATAAAACCAAGCCAGAAATATTTTATACAATCCCATTTAGATGGAGTTCTCAAAAAGGATTTTTTAAAATCCATGTCCCACCATCTTCTTTTTCTCTGTGTTTTTCTCTGTGTTGTTTGTAGATTATAGTCACACGACACTTTCGCATATAGGTGACTACTGGACCGATTTATACTGACACCAGCGGGCCAGTTGTTGGTAAAGGGGAAAATAATATGATCACACGTTGACCAATCCGGGATTCGAACCAGCGACCTTTCGGTTACTAGCAAGACGCTCTTACCAACTGAGCTACCCGGCCCCTGTTTTTCTCTCTTACTACAAATGCTACTATACCCTCCCTCTTCTTCTGTATTCATACATCTAAGGAACTATTTTTCTCTCTTACTACAAATGCTACTACCCTCCCTCTTCTTCTTTATTCATACATCTAAGGAACTATTTTTCGAACACAATTACACACACCCGAATTCCGCCCACCTTACTTACCTGTACCTAAACAGCTCCAATTAGAGAGCCAATAAAGTCTTCAATTAGCAAAGATCAATTAACTTCCATTAGCTGTATAACAAAGGAACCTTTCTCTTTTGATCCTGGGTTAATGCGGAAGGATCACCGGAAAGAAACTGGAAGGATCAGCGATAAGAAGTTGGAAGATCAGTCGACGAAAGTCTTCTGCACTGAATAGAAGTTTACACCCTGCGCCTGCAGCTAATGAAAGCCTCAACAAATCCTGATGAAATCCTTCACTTCGCCTCTACAATAATATATACAAGAGCAAGGCTACAAGAATGGTTCCTTACTACGGCTATTGTTTACATACTACGCTAAAGTTTACAAACTACGGCTAGGGGTTACGGACTACGGCTAAGGTTCACTCACACACACACACCCACACACACACACCAACACACACACACTCACGTGTTGCTTTTTCCTAGCTATGTTCGCTGCCAGAACTAAGTTTATGCGTCCCTTGCAAAACTCCAAACGAGCTGCCTGTCTTTGATAATACAATTAGCGGCTCTGAAATGTTGATATGTAGGCGTCTCAAATACAAATGTTATGGTAGAATGACTAGGTGGAGTGTTGAAGATTCCCATTATTTAGGTGGAGTTGATGAGTTTCACAGACAAAATGTTGACGAACCAAGACGGACAGTTTTCTAAGAAACTCTCATGACGTTCTAATATACACTGTAAGAGGAGTATGGGGGTAGGGGTGGTTAGATTTGGTGAGGGTGGAGAGGGGGGGGAGAGAAGAATGAAATGGGTGAAAGGATAGCAGACCTGGGGAACAAAAAGCGAATACAACAAACTCTTGGTGCCCAGGACACACTTCCACGTAAATTTATTTTGTGATTCCTGTTCAACGCTTAACAAACAGAAGGAGAAACGGAAGACTAGTGGACGAGTACGAGATACAGAAAACGCTGAAGATAGGGGTGAAGAAGCAATCCTCCCAACAGCTTTATTCTCGACAACGCGATATGGACACAAAACAGCAACCCATTCACAAGACAAACGGAGCAGAGAAAAGCTAAAACAAAAAGATTTACGGCAGAATAAAGTCAAGTGGACGGTGCTTAGCTCGTTGTCAAAAAAGCGATACAGCTATCTCCAAGAAACACACACAGGGTCACGCACGTAAACACGCACACAGAGAGAGTGAGAGAGAGAGAGAGTGAGAGAGAGAGAGAGAGAGTGAGAGAGAGAGAGAGTGAGAGAGACCCACGCAAACACACAAAAAACACACTAAACGCTAATCTTTTTTTTTTTTTTTTAATATAAAGCTTTCTCTCTCCATCCTTCCTTCTGTCTCTGCCTCTGCCTCTTCCTTCACCAAACTACCCACCTGAATTTGCATTGTACTCCTTCTATCTGAAACAAGGAGTAACAGCTCTAGATAACACGAAGCAGAAAATAAACCCCCGCAACTTTCAGTTGCGATTATTGTTAGAGATATTTAGTACCCAAAGTGCCTCGTAGACTTTATCTGTTTTCGTCCACACTAATTTCTCGCGCTATTATTACGTTTACGTGTGCTATACGGCCGCGCCAAGAAGAAAGATACTGGAGAAATATAGACTTGTCTTCAAACACGCACAAACACACACAGGCATACACGCACTCACAAACACACACCCACATACCAAACAAACACACACACACACACACACACACACACACACACACACATGTGTATTCATGTTTAAATGGGGTCCTTTGACCTAATTCGCCGCCTAAGAGGCAAATTTCTTCAAAAAAGACACCTTTTTGCCAGAAGTTTGACCTAATTCCTCGCCTATAAGGGACAAAGTAGGTCAAGTTTGTTCAAAAACACAGCTAGGATAAGGAACTTTCCTCGACGATTAGGGTAAGGCAGTGCCTCGACGATTAGGGTAAGGCAGTGCCTCGACGATTAGGGTAAGGCAGTGCCTCGAAAAGGGTTAGGGTCAGGGCTAGTTGCAGCGACTAGCCCTGACCCTAACCCTTTTCGAGGCACTGCCTTACCCTAATCGTCGAGGCACTGCCTTACCCTAATCGTCGAGGCACTGCCTTACCCTAATCGTCGAGGAAAGTTCCGTCTAAATAGTTGACCTAGTTCGTCTCCTAGGAGCGACGAAATAGGTCGAACTTTCTTCAAAATTTTTCCGAAAATTGACTGGATTTTCTCCGTCCCGGATAGTGCACTCCTCTGTACTTAAAACACTCCCATGCACTACAACTGCACTCCCATGCACTAAAAGAGCACTCCCGTGCACTTTGGAAAAAGTGGGGCCCTGGAAAAAAGTGGGGTCCGAGCAAAAGACCCCATTTATGACTAAAAAAACAAAGTCGAGTTCCCACTTTGACATAAATACACGTTCACACACACACCCACACACACACACACACACACATAAACCAAGTCCTTTCGTCCTCATGTACTCGGTTTTTATTCCGCCCTCTCATATACTTGTTTTATCACACTTCTGCTTCTTTACGCTATTGTTCTGAGCTAACCAAATGGCACTGTCAGGTAAATATACTGGCGTAATAGAATTCCTCAACATTCTGTCCCCCGCCCTAACTCCCCACTTACACTTTATAGGCTTGATGCTACTCTCCTCACCGACTTATTGTAGCATTTTTAACCTTTTTAAAATTCTATTTCTGCCATTATTATTGTTGTGGCTACACGAGCTTGTAGGGCGGCGCCAAGCAGAAAGATACTGGAGAAATGTACTTGGATGTAGCGGGAAGACGGCAGGACACGCGAGCCAAATGATCGACAAAACAGAGATTGAGCAAGGCACTCGACTCTAGCTTGTTTTCCAAATCCAACAACCTGGCATCTCTTTTTTTTTTGTCTCTTATTCATCTTTCCCTTGCTAGTATGAAACATATGGGCTCCTTTCTTTTCTGAAGCTGCTGTTGCTGCTCCTGCTGCTGCTCCCACTTACGCCGACGATTACAATGACGATAATGCTGCTTTTGTTGTTGTTCATTATGATGATGATGATGATTGACGATTTCCCGATACAAAGAGACAATAAAATGTCCCACCTCCCACCCCCCAACACCCCTAAAAAAATCAAAATCAAATGAAAATGATGAGAATGAGAATGACAGATGATGTCCCAAGGAACAATCTCTTCACTTCAACACCGATTGGTTTGCTGTCTTTTAACATCGTTTGTTTTCCAAACTGTTTTAAAGTAACAATACAAAAACAAATTTCTTTGTTATGTTGAAAGGAGAGATGGGCAGGATAGCAAAAATTCAATTCAGGATGTCAAATTTCCTTGGGTAAAAATGGGAACCATAAGTCATGATGTATAACAAAAAGATGGGAGAGGATGGCGAGATAAAACATTTGTCACATTTGAATTACGGAGTCTACGAATCTCTTATTAGAAAATAAAATAACTGATGAACATTAAATAATAAAGGTATAATAACTTATAAGGTATAATAGTGACAACAAGGACATTTCTCAAGCCAGGAGCTTCATTCTCCACAAACATCCATGCTTTCTTTTGGCGCCTCGGGCGGCTTGAGTTAGATCCTGTATCGGCCAGCGCCTTGAGTCGCCAAGAGCGGCGAAATATGTGCGCTATACAAATACCCAATAGTAATAAAATAACAATAATAAATAAATAATTTCTTTTCTTAAGTGCCACCACTTAGTAGCCACATTGCCACAAATGTAAGCCAAAGGGAGGATGGGGGGGGGAGGGAGGAAATTGCCGGATTGATTGCGAAAGCTTTTTTTTTCTCTTCCTTTAAAACTGCCGAGGGACTAAGGATGGTGAACCACGGAGTTGGGTTTGTGGGGAGAACCAAGCAAACAGGGAAATCACACGCACACGCGGTTTGTTTCTCACTGGCAAAAGCACGCACGGTAGCCCTCGACAATGCCTCAGTCGTCTTCTCGCTATCACACCTTTAGCTACAGACCCCCCCATCATCACAAGGCCCAGACTCACAACATTAGACACTGGGGAATCAATATCAGAGATTAGTTTGAGAAATTAATATCCTCTGTATGTAACATAATTACTGACATGATGATGATGAATGATGATGATGAGATGATGATGATGATGATGATGATGATGATGATGATGATGACTCGTCACTATCTCGTATAAAACGCTTTTGTATTTCTACTGCTAGCATTAACTGTTACATCAATACAATTTCGGAAGACGCAATTAATGTTGCATCAATGTGAACTTTAATATTATGCCACGTACATTATTTTATTACATCATAAACACACCAAGCCTTTTTTTTTTAAACTGCTACGGATTTATTATTATTTTAGATCACTAGATCCATCACGTTTAAAACTTACGAGTTATGTTTAGTGTCTCGTGTACTTGAACTTAGCTTAAGTAAGCCAAATCGAGGAAATCAAGAGAAAGATTTAGTTTTGCAACCACCTATTAAGAATGGAATGGAATGTAAGGTAATAACGATTAAAAGGAATTCCCCAGACAAACACTGAGCAACATACAAAGAGAATCCGACCATACACGACACATCATAACATCAAGGGAGGAGGTTGAAAGTTGGCAAGAGAAAGGCTGGATTTGGTTTAAACAAATGTTTTATTCAAGGAAAAACACATCATTACAAACAATGATTTACAGGATAGGCAACAAGCGAGCTTGTATAAGCCCACCCTGTTTAACAAATTCTACATAATAATTAAGTGAGACTGGATTTCAACTATCGATCTAATTATAATACCCGTCGACGTTTTAAATTTAAGTTACAAACGTTTATTATTATTATTATTATTATTATTATTATTATTATTATTATTATTATTATTATTATTATTATTATTATTATTAATTACATAATTAATTAATTAACTAACTAATTAATTATCAAAAGGGCAAATCGGCAAACGCCGATTATAACAACATTTAAGGAATGTCAATAATAATAATAATAATAATAATAATAATAATAATAATAATAATAATAATAATAATAATAATAATAATAATAATAATAATAATAATTTGTGGTGGAATGGAAGCCGACTGGTTCACGCTTGGGAGGAGGTTGTTTACCTTCCATTTGTGGGTTAGTTTAACCTTGAGTGGCTCCTTCTGTGCAGAATCGTCTGGTGTGGCCTTTGAGTTATACAGGACAAGGCGACACGACATATATTCTCCATATTCTGACCATTCCGGTGTGGAGCAGAACTACCTTGTCGGCAGGCTTTTTATGCAGGTTAGTGGCAGCGGCCTGCAGAGAGTGTCGTGGCACTAGTAGCCGGCAATCCGGCGTACTATCAACCCGCTTCACCCCCCCCCCTCGCCTCCTCCACCATATAGGACAAATATATTTATGTCCTTCTTACGAGGGATACATGAAAATAACGGTACCGGTTGGACCGTGTTCTCAATGTGGTGGCCTAGAGACGGGAGTTAAATACTCCGCTCGGCTACAAAAACAATAACGACAATAATATTTATTTTTTTTAATTTAAAAATTAAAAAATTATTGTAATAATAATAATAATAATAATAATAATAATAATAATAATAATAATAATAATAATAATAATAATATTGCCCATATAATTTACAAGTTTACAGTTGGTAAACGTTTATAGAAAATGTTATTTTTTTATGATTAGAGTTAAAAGTTTTCAATGTTAGATTTCATTACATATTCATTTGTCCATGTGCGTGGGAATGAATGCGTGGTCTAAAATCACATATAATGTTAGCTGACTAAAATAATTACGGAATTAAATTTGATTTAATTTTAAACTACATAAAAATAGCACGGCGTTAATGTCTTAGAAAGGACAATATCTTTTTCTGAGATCGAAGCAAAACACCTGTTTCTAGAAAGACAGAAAAAAATAATTAATTAAAGAAATGTAACGTCTGAGCATAGGAACAACAGTAATTTAAAAAAAAACAGCTCTAAACGTACAGCGGGGGTAACGTTAAACACAAAGGTTAATAGTCTAACATTATTATAATAGAAGTCTATAACACAGCTAATCGAGCATGAAAACAAACGTTAAATTTAAATTATACTACATCTGGAGCGTGGTGCGGGTGGTAGCAATTCGATCACTTTGCTGGTCTTCCAAACTACGTTTTGTGGAACTACATAACTACGATCAGTATCCGAGGCTTGCAAACTCCGTCAGCAGAAGAATGTTTAAAACGAAAGTTCAATACTGACTTGTCCTATATATTCTGAATGTGACGACCGCAGCGCGACGGCAAGATGCCTAGGCCGATAGACTTTCTGCTCCATGTGCAACTGGCCCTACGGGCATGGTCCTTACGCACGCAAACAGCTGCAATGGATCCCTCTACTGCAGTAGACCCCAAATAATACGTCTTTAGAATGCCAAAACAATCACATTCTGCTAAGATAAAGGCGCGAAGGTTTGACCAAAGTAGGACTTTGAGTTTAATAAAAACATTGCATACTTTATCGTTGTTTAAAAAAACTGTTTATAAGATTGAAAACACCAGGTAATAATCCCGAGAAAAACACACTCACCATTAAATTGCTAAAGAGATGACTTAAGGTAAACGTGAATAGAAAACTTGACAGTCTCATTAAATACTTTTTTCCTTAGCACTGGTTCATTAAGGAACCAGTTTATTACTTGAGCCTCAAAATGCGACCTGAGAACTTGTATCAAGAGATGATATTTTAACAGAAAACAGTAACAGCGGAGCCCTATCAAGAGTAAAGCAAAGCAATAGAACAGCTGCTTGTGAAATAAGAAACTTAAATGCTGTCTGTGGATACATTTCTTCTCATTAAGAGAAATTTTATAAAGAAAACTAAATTAATTGAAGAACAAAATACCCTTCTAAATTAACAAAACCCAAGGTCATTCTCCTCGTCACACTGCAAAGCAGGGACTCGCCGAGGCTAAAGTCTGCCTCTCCACTAGAGGTTGAATAAAACATACCTACATCGAACCAAATCGCGTTCCACAATACAAAGCACCACGGCGACAAGATTCTGGCTTGCTAAAATAAAGCGGCCCCACTGCGTGACTCTCCCCAAAGCCGACATCAAAAAGTGCGATGGGTATGGGCTAAAGGAGAATCTCTTGATCAGCTTGGCGACTTGATCCATCTTGAACGTGACAAGATATAAACTTCCGACATTGCGCAACGTTAAATCAAGATTTCAACAGTGGTGGTAATATAGATGGTTAGATAGTCTCCTGATGGCCATTTCCCGCTAAATTTGGCCTATCGCTCGCAAGTTTAATTAAAAATGAGAGCTCATCTGGAGACAGGAAGTCGAAGGTTACTTTGCTGAACTAATGGTCAGTCTGCGTTAATCGATACGACATTCAAGGACATGAATAATGATTTAAATCATGTCTTGACTTACCAACGTAAACGTAAACCAGTACGAAATAGTGCACATTAAAATACATGCATATATGTAACAGACATTTAAGTACATCAGCTGCTAAGAGATGTTTATGCTTGATAAGTTCTACACTCGCAACAATGGAAATATTTTTATTCAGATGGCGGTGTTGGCGACAGAGTCAAGGTTGCAGCGGCGGCGGTTGTGGGGTTGCTGTTGTGATGAAGGACACGGATGTAGAGATACATTTAATTCAAAACAAAGTGAACTGTTCTTTATTTTAGCATTTAAAACCCAACAACACTGGATGACTTTCTTTTTCAACGTCAGAATATATAGTGCGCAAAGTTTGTACTTAATCACTTACAGCTTACAGTACAGAACAAACTGTTTTTTTTTTTTTTAAGTGGCAATCCCACGGCGTAAAAAGACATTTGTTCCAGCCATAACAGTCAGAGACTGTTATATTAGTGAATTTTGCATACACTATAAGCCAAAACAGATCCTTTTGTATTTATACATCTTAACTTCCAAGACTCCGGACCGAATATTGTTACCCCACGATGGGATAGAAAGTTCAATCAACAATTTAAGAAAATCTGTTCTTCGTCAGTTACAAAAGAAAACAGATCATTTTACTTTTAACATCTAAAATCAAACAACGCGACTATATGCCCGTGCGACAAAATAAAAAGAGAAAGACCCGTTTAGCCAGTTCAGAAGGTTTTTTTTTCTTTGTTAGATACACAACAAAGCAGACAGTTTTGTTTTTAATGTCGACAATTCCACAACACTAACAAGATATTTTCTACGACAACAGAGACAGTTATACTAGCGATTTACGTGGGTAACGGGAGTTACAGGGGTTTTGTTCTGTATTAGTTACTGCAATCATCTGTCGATTAGGAGAGTACAACAAGATTAGTCTGTCAGACCATCCTTCCCCCTTTTGCTTTCACTACGTTTTCTTTTCTCTCTCGCTGGCTGACACGTTGAATGGGAGAGTTGGTCGCTGCTGCAGAAACGTGGAGGTGCCGTATAATTAGAGGGACACTACCATATCAGTTGATTTAACTGGAGGCACAGTAACATTGAATGGTGAACAGTGTAGACAATGCAACAATTGTACGTAATTTATTATGTATGCCATACTGAAGACCTAATATCTGGGGTGCAAAATGGAGAAACATTGCCAACTGGGCGAAATGAAGATACTGTTTTAATAATATAAGCCGGAGACTGCAAATACTGATGTAAAACAAAGACAGTAAAATATTATTTCACCCAATATTACTGCATTGTTCATACAGAATTACTTTAGGAGCGAGAGCGCAGGCATACCAAGTTTCGTGCTAAGGCTTCGGGTATTCGGGTAAGTCGCGCTTGGCCATCGCTCCAAGGTTTTTCAATACAATGTTATGTACATTTATGTTTTACGTTGGTTCATGATGTTACATAATTTGTGTCTTCAGTACCTGTGTTATTGTGATTTTTGTTCGTTTGGAATCCTGAATAATAATAATACAAAAAGCGATGAACACGAAAACAGATCAGCATGGCAAAGTAAAAAAAAACAAACAAAACAAAACAAAACAAAACAAAATCAACGAATACACACACAAAGCCCACAACAACCACGTTAGTGAAATGAAATCGCATAGCCATTCACAACCACTATCTTCCTCCGAGCTGGGGTGGGACAGTGTGTTGTAAATATAGAGAATCTTAACTGTTTGTCACCAACAGCAGTATATTACTATCACGTAAAACAAAATCTGCCCATGCATATTTGTATTTATTCTTCACGCTATAAATACTATTGCGACTATGAAAATATCTGAATATTCAAACGACAACGACCTCTTCGACATCATAACACAAGTAAATCTCGAAGCGTTTGTTTTTCTCTCTCTCTCTTTTCGCTATCACTTTAAATGTGAAACACGACCTTCACAAAGACGATGTGTTTATTCTCGCCCTCCAATTCGGGGCCATTTTCCCTCCAAATGTTGCAGTTATTGGGGGAATTTATTGATCCTCCCGAAACAGTCAGGTCACCCTTTCCCCGTTTTGCCCTCCAAAAGTCAGCTAGTGCGGCGTAGCAGCAAGCATAGCGGCGAAGCCCCGTTATCCTTCAACCCCGTTTCCAGTTTGCTAGGTCAATAAATAGTTTACGAGGCTGACATGAGACGATTGAGCAAACGGGACATTGCAAGCGCTGAGTATCTGAGATTGCATTAAATTTCTAATGTAATCTCAAAGCCTGGCTGTAAATGATTCGGCCTGAGTTATTTACTTACGGTGCTGAGTTGTGCACTATGCAAGCAGCACTGGATTGGATTAGTTGGATTAAATCTTAATTGGTGAATACTCGGTGTGGTCTTGCATTCCTTTATTCATACTACCCCAAATCAGTGATAAATAAGTGTTTGCTGTGTCATATGTAAGCGGGTGTATATCAGGTGGATATGAGCGTGTTCGTTGGCTGCAGATCGCTGCGCTTTGAGTCCAATTTAGGAGAGAAGCGCATACATGTGCAGCGTCCAGTATTATTGGTATTATAATGAAGAGTACCCAGTCATGTGCCCAGTGAAGACTTCACAATTTGGCCCGTGATACTCTTTTGTGTGGCCGTGCACTTTCTTCTTCTAAAGGCCGTGGGATGTTGGAATGCGTAAGCAGGTCGTACATTGCTAGCCGCATGCAGCGCCGAGTTTCTAGGATGATGCAACTGCTTGCTGTAAAGGCAATAACGTAGTTGCGTTTGTGTGCTTGTTTGTCTGATGCACTTGTTCCTGGTTGTGTATTTGTTGGTTAATGTGCATTGCAACTCTTTCTTTTGTGTAAATTACAATAAATCTCAATGTATCCAAAGAACGCAGAATTGTCATAATGTTATTACACTGCCTATATAGCAAATCAATAATTCATAAAAGATAAAATTATTGTGTTTTTCTCTCTCTCTCTCTCTCTCTCTCTCTCTCTCTCTCTCTCTCTCTCTCTCTCTCCATCTCCCTCACCCTCCCCTGTTTTCCATCCTCAATTCCTTTTATAATGAAATACAGTGGGGTCTCCGGACTCATGGGACAGTGAACAATCTATTATCCTTTTTTTCTTTTCAGTTTCCTACCTCTCTATCTGTCGGCTGTGCCCCCTCCTTCCCCCCCCCCCCCCCTTCCAATCCCACTATCCACGAAATCCACATCCAAACTTCCATTTTACCCCCCCTCTCCCCACATTTTTTTTCGATTCGAAACCAACTGTATATCTTCGTTTTTTCTTCCTTTTTTAAAATGGCTTCCGAAAATTATAATGTATTCCTTGCGGCAAGGAAGGTGTTACTGTCTTCTTTCATCTCCTACACACAATTTCTATTTCAAATAATACCTCTGTCTCAAATGTAGGATGCTGGCTTTTTATCTCCACCATTGTTTTCTCTTTATCACTCGTGACTCGCACCCAACCATCTTCACTGAGCGCCTTGCCCGGTTATTTGCAAGTATTTCTCTGTCTGTCTGTCTGTCTGTCTGTCTCTCTCTCTCTCTCTCTCTCTCTCTCTCTCTCACACACACACACACACACACACACACACACACAGTATTTCTGTATTTCTGTCTCTCTCTCTCTCACACACAAACACACACATACACACACTGCAGAACAACGTGACGAACCCTACTGTAATGTAGACTTAATCGAATGCTACAATGGCAAAGGTTGAGACTATTTTTATTGCATAAGAAACTTGTTTGCAATTTATATACACTACAGCGTAATCTCGAGAGGTCTATTGCTCACAATATAGCCCAGTTCAGGACACAGTTACGAACGTTTCACTACAATTACTTGCATGCCATGATGGTTAATTTTGAGTAAAACTAAAGTAGCAGATTATCATACAATGGATACAAACAGTCAAATGCGGAACAGAGTTGCGTAACTATAGTATACAATTAACTGAATATACATGAATTCACGCTGAGACAAATGCATGTGACATATTTATGTTGCGTGTGTATTCCCACATGGTTTATTGCAATATTATCCAGACGCAACACCGCACCCACTTTTCTCTCTCGTTTGTAAATTTAACAACTCGAACTGTCAAAACACTGACAAGTTACTATCAACAGAAACCAGGGTAAACAATTATTTATCTGATAGGATATGTCTGGTTTAACTATCCAATAAATAAAAACTGCAGGATAGTTTCTGGTTCTGAAGCTGGAGTGCCGAAAATCTTCAACTTTACACTACAG
>CM072512.1:18659117-18961617 GCA_036898135.1 Oncomelania hupensis | reverse complement strand
TCCTGTCTTTCCAAATTGGCTTCAACCTCGCCAGGGCAGCAGTTGTTTGTGCGATCCTGGAGAGGACTTCCTGTCGGGACCCCACGCTTACTGATGCGAATAAAAACGGGGTTGTCTTGTCTTGCCGCCTTTTTTTCAGATCAGATCGAAGAGACATCACACTCGGTGGCAGCGACTCGAGCAGGAGTGGCAACTGCTCGATCGTAGGAGACGTTCAGACCCACATGCGCTTTAGCTGCAGAGATGGAGGGCTGCCTACTTTGTCGCTACTCTGCCGTCGAGTCTTTGTCGGTCTAGAAGTCGAAGCTGCGACAGCGATCTGTGGGAGATGACGATACGACACTCCACGTCAACCTCCAACCTCCATTTTTTTTAACCATGTAGGGCTCCATCGACTGGGCGGCGGCTGCTGATCGACAAAAGGCGCATGGACGCTCTGCTGCCGATGTTTCACTCCCTGGCAGCCCTGTTACTTCCTCTACTATTGGGCAACACGGGAAATGTTGTGGAGAGTGGCGCCTCCGGACTACAGGCGCTATGCGCCGCCAGCGGTTCCTCGTGTCTGCCTATCCCTCTTCACACGACTTTCCTCCCACTTGCTCGTCTGCTTCAACATTATTGTTACCGCCTGGAGCGTACCGCATCAATAAGACTTCAAGACTACCTATGACTTCTCATTCAACTTCTTATATACCTCCCTTATATGCTTCAATGTCCGGGAACATAAATCTACTTAACAACAACAACAATAACAATAACCTTTCCGCCCATGAATCGTGAGATGGCTGACTAACCTACGCCTGCATAGTAAAATGTACTGACCGAGTTCTTTAACACACCACTGACGAGACCCACAGAGGGCGATTGGGAGAAGTAAAACACCGTATACAGATTAATTAAAGAAACAAGACAGGGATAGCTTAGCAGAATAAAGCCTTACAATTAATTTTTTTAATGAAACCTACCCTGAAATCATCGCTTCACGCCACAATTACAGGTAGATAATCGGGTCTGCTTAAGAATTGCAACAGAAAATACACATACATTAGTTGCTAACATTCACATTACTATCCATATGTGGAGTAACGCAATCGTTAACAGGGGAACATGATAGTTAATAACGCGATGCTAAGAAGAAAGGTCATGAAAGCAATGTTATTAGTCTACATCGCATGGGCCCTAATAATCAGTATGAGTGTCGGTGAAAGTATGATGCCGTGAAATATTACAACAGAGACAGGTGTCAAACCGAGTGATACATCTGTATTAGCCAGCAACATGTGTACTATTATTAATAAGTTCGTGTGCGACAGCTTGAATGTAGCCATCAGCTAGCTTTAATTGCACACTAATAGTACAATAAAATAAATGATTGTAGTGTACTACCTAAAATAAAACATTGTGGTTGATATCCACCTGCACTAACCTTCCTGCCTTGTCTTTACTGTCGATGCAAAAGGTATAATAGGAATTTAATATTATATGTGCTGTCAGAGATCATTTCAAATTTAACAATGTAAGGTACAGAGCACTGAAAACGAGAAATAATAGTACCTATCAGAATGTCACTTTACACCCCGTTGGAATGCCGGGGGTTTCAGTATAAATAGTATCCCCACTTTCTGGAAATTTAGTGCTTTAAATTCCCACTGTCGCTGTCTTCCTCATTTGCTCTTTCCCATTCCTGCTCTGTCCTATCACTCTGCTATACTATCTTCTTCTTCGCTAGATCAATGACCTACCTTTTTTCTTGAAAACTCTTCCTGGAGGACAAGACTCCTTGTTTGTGTATGAGGTCTGTTGGATCAGCTTGGGAGTGTTGGACGTTTTCTGCCGGGTGGTCACTAGGGCTTCCTATGATGTTATTATTTAGCAATATAGGCATTTTATATGTATGTGTTTTGTTGATAATTTATAATGATGTTTGTATTCTATTTTGTTTTTGTAACCGGGGGTTCGAGTAGTTGGGGTAAAGCCTCAGCCGTCCCCTGCGTGGGATGTCTTTATTGTAAAGTTACTGGCCGGTGGAGGGCATTCAATTTTCCCACTAGGGTTGTTTCAGCAGATCTTTTATGCGGATCGGGGGTTGTCCGGTCCTGATTTGGCTCGGAAGAGTCCGCTGGACCTAAAGCAACAATCAATCATGTCACTTTACGACTGTGCTCTGCTCATATAACCTGGTGTTTTCTCATTTCACGAGCAAACAAAATTATGCTAACAAAGCAATAATTACAAAAAGGGTTTTGACCATTTTAAAATAAGATACGGTTTACATTTTTTTCTTCTATTTTTTTCCTACCTCAGAATATAGAATCTCTTACTGTCCCCGTAAATATTTATGAGAGGAATTGTGTGCTGTATCCCTCTCAGCCACTGCTCTAGAAATATAATAAATGTACGCATATTATCAATTCACACATTTTTTTTAATAATGCCCATTTGGGTCTTCTTACCTAGATCTGAAAAATGACAAACATAACATCTTAAACTATCTCTTCCTTCACCGTTTTAACACATCATACTCCCATATTGCCAAGTAATCATAAAAACATCGGCTAGAACGATTTTCCAATGCATAAATGGGCAACACATAAAAAGTTTAACAATAACATGAACATGAATTATTTAAGCCTCAAGAAAGAAGAATGAACGGAAAATGTTAAGGGGGAAAAAAAAGCAACCTCAGCCGTGCCTTCTTCCGAAACTATAATTAATTTCCCTTATTGCGGCGAAGGAAATAAAATCGGCATGCGCTGAAAAATATTTTCCTCTCCACGTTCAATTTAAAAAAAATGTAATACACATTTTTATTGCGACAAAGAATTGATTGAATTTACAGATCAGTAAGCTCGGCGCTGTTGGAGGTACGGGAGGGGGGGGGGGATGGAAAGAGGAAGGAGTGTAGATGGAGGAGATAGAGGTGGATAGGAACGAGAGGAGAAAGGGGGACGGAAAAGAGAGAGGGGGTGGGAGGGAGGGAGAGGGAGGGAGAGAGAGAGAGAGAGAGAGAGAGAGAGAGAGAGAGGGAGAGAGAGAGAGAGAGAGAGAGAGAGAGAGAGAGAGAGAGAGAGAGAGAGAGAGAGTCAACGCCAAGCTTTGCATCTTTGCGCATATTCTATCAAGAGCTGTGTGCATATAAACAAGAATCACGGACGGATTTTTAACGATCAATGCTACGTTTGTTGTGTCTTGAAACATTCCGTCATAGATCATCAAATGGCCTTTCAAACAAACAAAAATCAATGCAAAGCCTTGTCTGTCTGTCTGTCCTAAACACTGTGTGCAAAGCTTTGTGTTATTGCTGCCTGCCAACTTCGTGTCTAAAATCCCATTCTAGCGATGCATGAAAGAGCTGTATTTGATGTAATTTAAAACCGGACCGGTCTGTTTTTCCTCTCTCTGCATGATGCACAGCAGCCAATCGCAGATGATATGTTACCGTAATGATCACGCCGATGCATTGTATGCAAGGAGTTTCACCCAAGACGGTTTAATTAGACTGCTGGTGAAATATGAAATATATAAGACAAGAAAGGAGATATTCTGCTTGGTGTCCAAACTTTCCTTTAGTTCAGCTGCACAGAGGATAAGGACACTTCCGAAGTTCTTCCGAACTACTCATAATAACACACGTAGCAGGAATACGAGTTCTTGCATTGTGTTGCCGCTGTCTGTTCTGTTGTTTTATTTTTATCAAGTGCAATGCCGCCAACACACGACGTATTTTTAAATCTCATGATCATCAAACATCACTCTTTATTCCTTATATCAGAACTTGGGCTATGACCCTGTATAACTCTTATCCCCTCAAATTCCGTTGCGGAATTTCAAACAATGCGAATGCCTTCCAAGCTTCACCGCCAGGGTCAACTCCTCTGCCTTCAGGACTGAATGGCCATCCATACATTTGATTTTGAATAGCAGTATATACTAGTTTTTACTCAGTAGCAAAACCGACACTGCAACTGCTCTCTATCTGACAGACGTATACTATACTGGTGTCAGCCGTGTCTTGTCAAGGGAATTCAAAACAGACAGTGAAAGGTTACGTTTCTGCTGGGTTGTACTCAAAACACAGCAAGGTGTGCTGACAGGTTAGAATCTCCTATAGATGTGTATCTTCTGCCCATACACATCAAGGCACACACCGATCGACAGGCAGGCAAGCGAACGCACAGACACAGAAACAGACAAAAAGAGGCAGGCACGCAGGCAGGCAATCAGGCACACAAACAAATATAAACACACAATCGCGTGTGCATACGCATGCACTCTCACACACACACACACTCCTTTTTTTTTCTCCTCTCTCTCTCTCTCTCTCTCTCTCTCTCTCTCTCGCCATTTGAAGAAATGCTCGCCTCATCTAGATCTATAAAGTACTGATTTTGAGGGGGAAAAACTTTTAACGACGAAGTCTAGAATAATTATATGTTAGACATACATTTTAAAAACAACAACAAAAGCTTAGTTTGGTTTAAGAGTCTTTTGAATGTACCTATTTCTTTTATAAGAAGTGCCCAACAAACAATAACATTTATTTTGCAAAGGAAATGCCAAGCAAAAACACCTTGTATTACATACAGCAAAACAAGCAAACTATATGCAGTCTGTAAGAATAATAGAGACCACCCACGTTTTCCATAACATAATGATCCCGTCCTGCAACACCATCATCATCGGCGTCAGCTGCAGCAACAGGTGAGTCATTCCGCAGTTATTATAGAAATGATACCTTTTCACGCATGGCGCGTTTTGTTTGTCAGTACATTTGATCTAACACATCTATTAAGGTGCGCATCACAAAAGGGTCTATTGCTACCACAGTTAACCTAGGTAACACAGTGATTGGAAGCGCAGTAGTATAGAGGTTTGGGCACACGCTAGCAATGTTTCATGTTAAGCAACGTCGGGAAGGGTTAGTACTTGGATGGGTGACCAATGCTTGGAAGGCAACCACCAAACGATACAAATATATTAAAACAAGCGCACGACACACCCCAGTCCACTGTAACATCAGAAACGTTGACGACAAACATGTGGTAATTCAGGTTAGAGATAAACAGATAGTATTGAATAAAACCTGACGTTAAGTTGCCAGCCCTCTAAAGGAAAGTTTGCATATGTTAAATTAACCTCCTTGAGACGTTCACTCCCGAGACAACCAAGCAGACCTCGCTAAACCGGAATGTTAATTAGCTTACTCAACCATCTGACCAGGGTCTCTTGACCGCTAAGTAGCCATGCGACTCATCTCTTTTAGATCTACTCTGCGTTCCGTCCCTGACACGCGAAGTTGAGACGTAACAGATCGTGTCCCACAGGTAGGCCAGGAGAGCGAAATTTCCAAAAGAAGATTCATGTGATCGCGAGAGCGAGATTACTAACCGCGAGAATTAAATGATTGGTCACAGATGAGGTAGAGACTCCTGCATATCCCCGTATACGCAGCTTTAGCCAGTCAGTCGAATACGAAGTGTGGAGCCACGAGGGTCAAAAAGGAGCAAACTAAAGTGAACGATTATCCTCGGCCATCACCAAGAAAGTGATAGACTAGAGACAGTTTCACGATTCCCAGAGACTAGAAGTAAGTTAACACCAGTACAGTACTTTCTAGTACATGTATGTTTATATATTATATTGATTGCCATGTATGTTCATGTTATATGTATTTACAGAAACCAATTATTGTTTCTGACACGTTGTGCATGTTGCTCGATATATCTAGCCTTAAGATTTGGATAGAAGTGTGCATATGGAAAACTCGGCAGGTGTCTGTTGCTATAGACTTCTTGCAGAGGGCACCACACATCTATATATCGGAATAGAATATTGTAGCCAGAGTTCTGGATATTACAGCTCAGCTCTAGGACGGTTTGTGGAGTCAACGCATGACGCTTGCTCCCATGGAAAAGAAGGAGATCACCTAGATTGTACCTCGCCACGTCCGGCCTCGTAGCTGCACGACTCGCCCGATCAACCTGAGGGTGACCACCAAGGGTGACCACCAGACTCAAGCACTCGCCGACGCAGAGCAGCTAAGTCCATCTCAACTGCAACTGACATAGAACTACTCGGAACAAGAACAATATTAGACCATCAGAACAATATTAGACCACCAGAACAATATTAGACCACCGGAACAATATTAGACCACCAAACCATAGATCTGCTTAGCAAATGATGAAGAAGAACTGCTAAAGAAATTGCCCAGCACATTGAACAGCACATTGAACAATTTTAGTTATTAATTTACATTTAATTGAAGTCTTGTTAAATGTGTGTTGAACATATAAAGGTTGAAATCACATACATATACGACTGGTGTCATTCCATTTGTATTGTTGTGTGTCCACTAGCTCTTCTTTTCTTGAGACCAAGTAAACTAGTCATTTGATTAGTAAAAAGCATTTCTTAAAGTGAACCAATGATACTTTAAAACCCGAGAACAAATATAAATTTTATGTGACCAAGCACCGTGATTAGTCTCTCACATCGCTTTGGAATTTTGGTAAAAGAACGTCCGAGAGAGGTAGCTTAACGCCCCATCTATCTTCAAGTCTTACTCCCCTTGTAAGATAAGCGTATCTTCTCCAGGATATCATATCATCCATACAGCTTTGAATGGGTGCCTAACCCTGGATCTGTTTAGAACCGGTGTGACATCCTCACAGTTCCTAGTATCTTAGCTGGGCTGGGAGCGAATGGGAGCATTCTGATTGGTCGACGCGTTACAAAATTCGACGCATGCGCACAGTGCTATCATAGTCTTCGTAAGGGTTAGGGTTAGGGTTTGGGTTAGAGTTAAGAGTTTAGGGTTAGGGTTAGGGTTTGGGTTAGGGTTAGGGTTATGACGCCTAAGAACTTCGTGAAAAAGCCGGCCCGACATGACCTAGCGCATGCGCAAATGCGCTCGGATAAACTAGGAGACCCGGAACTTGAAGGATGTGACACCGGGGAAGGTAAAGCAGCGAGGGAGAGGAGATAGACACAGCCCTCAGTAAGCTGGCCTAGAAAAAAGGGAGGTACCAAGGGTTTCCTTCCCGAACGACCGAAAGGTTACGGAAACAAATACCTTACATTTTTACATCATACAGTTAAATCACGTTAGATCAATAAAGCACACTGCCCTTGGTTTAAAATTTTACAACACACCACACCACACCACACCACAACACACCACACCACACCACACCACACCACACCACACAACACCACACAACACAACACAACACAATAATGTTATGCCTGACGCACTTTTGACTTTGAGAAATGTCTGAAGGTGCGCATAATAACAACGGGTCTACTGCTTTTTGAATGGGTCTAGGTCAACATTACATAAGATAGAAGAAACGTTATTCGTCCCAATGCTTACATTGAGAAAATTATACATTATTTCCGGCCATGCAAAACACAAAGAATAACAATAAAAAGAATTACAATCGACCAGTACTCTCTAAATAATAGCAAATTACGATAAAATATTTATAACCGCAATGACCATAAAGGTGATGCTGGCGATGCGATGACGTCGACGCCAATAATGACGGCGGCGACGACGACGATGATGAAGAAGATGATGATGATAATGATGATGATACTGTAATTACGATGACGACGATCAAAACTTTGATTGTGCCGGTGTTCACACATGCTCAAGCTCACGTTGCATGTTGAAAACACAGGCAGAAAAACAAAAGTTAAAAGGTTTCCAATGCAATGATTGCTGCTCTCTTGGAATGTTAGCTATGTTAATTTGATGATTTCCTTCTTTCACTCCTCTCCCTCTCCTCCAACTTATCGACAATTTAAAAAAACAAAACAAATTAAATTACTGAATGCCAAACCGAAGATCATATTACGATATTCGAATCCACAAATAAATTCCTTGAGGGCGCAGAACAATTCATCACACTCACGTGAACCCATGTCAAAATTATTTTTCCACACAAATAAGATAACATAAAATATTTAGGAAACAAAATAATGAGGAGAATGCAAGACACTGATCAGAGGGTTGCTTGATTTAAAACACCACCACCCAGTGCAGATGAATTTACTGCAAACAATTGTGGGTGGAATGTCTAAAGGTTCTACTGAAATTATGCGAGTCGTTGACACGGGAAATCCTGTCAAATAATATTCTGTGACTAGTTTGAGAATATATTCCTTTTCACTGTTTCGTCCTTTAGCTTCCTAAGAATACACGTTTTCTTGTGAATATACCACTAGCACTGTGCACCAACGTATGTGGTTATTTTCTACGCCGCCGCTCCCCCCTCCCTTCCCTCCTCTGTCTCTGTTTCTGTCTCTCTCTGTCTCTCTGTCTGTCTGTGTCTGTCTCTCTGTCTGTCTGTGTCTGTGTCTCTCTGTCTCTGTCTCTGTCTCTCTCTCTCTCTCTCTCTCTCTCTCTCTCTCTCTCTCTCTCTCTTTCTCTCACTCTCTCTCTCTCTC
Source organism: Oncomelania hupensis (assembly GCA_036898135.1). Taxonomy (NCBI): domain Eukaryota; kingdom Metazoa; phylum Mollusca; class Gastropoda; order Littorinimorpha; family Pomatiopsidae; genus Oncomelania; species Oncomelania hupensis. Next base: position 18,953,163 of record CM072512.1, on the reverse strand, counting down.
CATACATGCGATCATGCGTTACGTTATACTGATTTAGTACAGTGAAAATTTATTTATTTATTACAGGCCTTTTTATATAGCGCTTACCTATTAATCTAGCTCTAAGCGCTTAACAATTTACTTTTAAAACCTTTTAAAGAACTATAACTGCGACTAAAATCAATCAGATTATGACGTAAAAAGTAAGTTAAGACACATATATAATTAATTTGACTAACACAGTAGTACACACGCGTGCGCACACACACTCGCACAGCACGCATACAACACAAGTCTAACTATAATACGTGAATTAACAAAGTCCAATTAACAAGTTTAAACAAGAGTAATATTGGATGCAGTCAAATTAATCTTTAAAAAATACAAAACTATTTAACTTTCAGTTTCCTAATAGCGATCTCCCTGCCTTTACACCACGTGTTTGCCTTGTATACTGTTGTCCTTGTTGTGTGTCTGTAATATATTTGTTGCACGTGAGCGTGTATGTTGGTATAGGTCGCCGCGCTTTGAGTTTGAAATCATTCGAAGTAAAGCGCGTATTAGCATCCGGTATTATTATTATTATTATTATTATTATTATTATTATTATTATTATTAATGAAACGATTGGATGTACGTACATGATCGCTTTCCCCTTTCTGTCAGAAAGATAATGAATACTATGGTTTGGAAGCGTACTGTGTTGGGATGGGCTGGGGAGTCAGACAGAAAGGGTGTATTCATCTGTTGCAAAACACACATTCCAAGCACCCTGCTGAAAATCTTTCAGGTCAAACAACTTAACCGCAATAAATCGCAACATCAAATCCAACCACATTGTCCACGAAGAGCAGAGTTAACAAGCCTTGCAGTGCATATATTGCCTCCGATATTCTGTGCTGGGCAAACCAACAATCATACAGCGTAGCTGAGGCTAGACCAAGCCGTCTCCCACTTCTATGTAGGTCTCGTCTAGTCTCAACTAAGCTGTATGACCAACACAGATATCCAAACATGCACACAGGGATTATCATGGACGGCCGAGTGCGATTCGCGCTGAACCGTTTCAAGCTCCTTCCTTTTTGATCTCACACTCCGCATGAACCCCCCAAAATCTGCCTAAAACAAACGGTGCAACATCTGCTATGCGAAAGTTTTTCGTGGCGTATTGACTCCTTGTGAGCCTGTTATGCCAGCCAGTCTTCTCATCCTCCCCACAACATTCATATTCCAATCCTTAAGTCGTTAACAGACTCCGTGGTGGAATTAATAATTATGCAAAGTTACCGAATTTTCCACCAACCCTCTCCCCCTCTCTGACCAGCTGTCAGACAAAAAATGGGCAGAAAAAAAATGAAATATAGAAAAAAAAATTAAGCTCACTCAATGCAATACTAAATGACAAAATGATTACAGGCTTACATTTACTCAACCGGAACAACATTTGGCCGTATGAAACTGATACTGAATTAGTATTGATTTTTTAGCTCTGTTAAATGTTATAACATGACGGTTTTTAATTATATGTTTTATATGCCTGACATACACTGCTGTGAAGTTCCTTATGGGATAATAAATATTTGTTGTATTGTATTGTATTGAATGAACAAGGTTGTGAATTAGCCAAATTTATCTAGATCTAAATATAGTGAGGGATGCAACCACCTGCTTGAAAAACAAGACGGATAAAGTACTGGAACTAAACAGTGTTGCAGCCTACCTTTAGCTGACTAGTTGTAGGTAACTGACTAGTGTGGGCTCCACGCTATCGATGCTTGGACAACTGTTCCAAACTGGACAACCCCCTAACGAAGGTAACTGACTAGTGTGGGCTCCACGCTATCGATGCTTGGACAACTGTTCCAAACTGGACAACCCCCTAACGAAGGTAACTGACTAGTGTGGGCTCCACGCTATCGATGCTTGGACAACTGTTCCAAACTGGACAACCCCCTAACGAGAGATACACGAGTACATTTTTAGTAAAACAATGCTAGGACGCTTGAGGAGAGGTCTCCAGTTTAAACTAAGCACACCCTAAGGAGAGATGCACACACCCTTTAGTGGGACACGAAGGATGAAGTGGTGGAACTAATCCTCCCATCATCCCACAGATGAGGTGGAAACTCCAGAGATTCAGAGACTGCTGGGAGGCGGACTCCTGGATCGTTTGAAACTTAGCTCAGTTACGTCTTACTCTGTATAGTGTGTGGAAAACTGATGGGTCAATGCTCGCTTCCTGCAGTTCTCCGATACAATGCAAACAAAGTCCTGGCAGCTACTCCTATTACAAAAACAACTGGTCTTTGCAAGATCAGTAAAGCTGTCCATGAATATTGTGCAATAACGCATAACTTTCACTATATGCGCTCATACTCAAAAAAAAAAAAATTCAGAACGTCAACGAAGCATTTCTCTGTAATTAATTGCTCTGTAGTGTATTGCTCTGTAGTATATTGCTCTGTGCCATTATCTCAGGTACAGCCAAGTGAAAGGGGTAGTAGAGGGGATACAAAGGTTATGGAGATGTGACTTAAAACATTATATTTTATGAGAAGTTCGACCATCCAAGCCTTTTTACTTTAGCGTACTGCTCCGTTCCATTAATGTAACATCCAGGAAACAGTTAAAGTAAGAATTGTTTTCGCACAATTCTTCATCATGATTAACTTATGTAACACCCAAACAAAGTTAGAACGCCTCACTATACAGAAACAGAAACAACCCGTCTTCTCTCATTCTTTTCGTTACAAGTTATGAATAGTTCTCATTGGAGCCAGCATTAATCGTCTGAAAAGAGTGTTAGAAAACCTCAGCGACAAGAGCCAAGAGACAAAATCTTGATAAAATGCGGAAACGGTCTTGAAAATACGAATAATTTACGACACTCTGACAGAGAAAACATTCTTAAGGTCGTTGTTGACAGTGCGGGACTATGGCTGTCGATACTTAAGTCTCGGAATAGATGAAACTCGGAATATGCATAATTGATTCCACAGACCCGATAACAACAAAAACCCTATTTATGCGTGCTGCCTGTCAGTGAACCTGATAAGCACGATTGTTGATTACGCACTGATTGCTAGTTCTACAAGTACAATCAAATATTCATTATATGTATATATGGATTGTGCAAGCTTGTGTTATTAGTAATTCCTTACGATTTCAGAAAAGGTTAAATGAATCGAACTGTAAAGCAGCATTAAGTCGATGTTACCACAAGTACGAGAGATCGATACGTAATGCTGTAAATTTGTAACAGCACATCACTCCACTCCACCTAAATGCTTGCCTACCTGTCCAGCGATCGCTAAAACAAAGCAGCGGGAGTAGGTAGGTAGATTAACGTCCCCGGACACATCTGCGTATAGGGGTGCAGCGGGAGAGAAGGAATGTAGCTAATATCTCACAAAAGAAAACTGGTCAAGATTTCAGTGTGTGCGGCTGCAATCAACAACCGCCCCTCCTCCACCTTCTACAATGGGATCACCTACAATAAAAATCCGGCATTTAAAAAGGTAGGCTAAAAGTAGCAAGCGACATGAACTCATTTACTAAAACATTTTGAACGGTGGCCAGAAGCAAAATACTGGTCTCAAGTAAATGACTGGACTAGTTAATTACCACCAGATATAAGCCCTCTCCTTTGTGGACACAGGTCGGCTAACGAGAACGGGTTTACGTGCCAACAACGCGTGTTTCGCAGGTTATGGGCAATAGCCTAAACCTCCTTATGCACTTGGGCTTTACGGGGCGGAGGGTTTTATAACTCTGAGAAGCGAGCGGGCTTCGTTTACCAGCAAAACATAATTACCATATCCTGGGCATAAAGCCGGAGGCCAAGGCATTAAGCAGACATAACTACCGGCACAACTGGGGTCCTGGGCAAAAAAAAGGATTCCTCTCCAACAATGGCCAATAAATCACTAGCGCAGGATGGACCCAGCCAGCCCACCAAGCGGACCACGGCTAGAATACCGAACGCAGAAGGCTACGAACACTACCACAAAGAACGGCAACACAGTAAACAGAGCTTTCATGCCTGTCAAGTACTAAACAACTCAGCTCCGAAAAGGAGGTTAACAACGTCAGATAAAGCTTCTGCTTGTTACGTGTGTGTCTCCGTGCAAATGAAGATCAACTGAGGCTCCTGTAAAGTTAAATCTTCTCTATTCTTGTATTGTATTTAGTATCCCAATCGGTGACCTGAGAATTTGTTCTTGGCGTAGGGATACACGATATACAAGCGGCCGTCGGTTTGGATTGAGTCAAACTGTTTATTGCTCAGCGCCTGGAACAGCTCTTTCAGCTGATAGGTGCGCTTTACAACATCAAATAATTCTTTACAGTGTTTCATAGAAGTGGAATCCAGCAAGCCAGAAGCTGTCCTGCCAAACTCCTCATCTTTGTCATTCCTATCACACCTCAAGTCAATCTTTTCTGCATACATCAAGCTTTTTATTCGCGCGTAGGATTGACTGTTCTGCACGGTCCCTTGTGCGGTTCGCTGGCGCCGGGATGCAGGCAGGGTTCCCAAGACCTGGCTTTACGTTGTACCCTGTATATCATATTCCTATCCATCAGATTTTCTTTTTTTAAATATTTTTCCCAAACGCTACAGCATTAACGATTCTGACTGATTCTAGAGGCTTTTTCCGGGTATTAGGATGATTTCAATATCCACTGCGATTTTTCCCCTCTCGTGTTACTGTATATATAGAACGCTCGTACAACGCTTCAAAACACAAAATTCGACGAGATAATCTCTCCAGGACTCTGGCGTAAGAGCAAAATGATGTGACAATGTTGCCACTCATCTCGTCAATATAATCTTAGCAACTTTTAAAACAGTCATGCTCTCATCCGCTACTGTATCGAAACAATATATACAATACATTGTTACTTCATGCAGAACCAAGCAGACAGGGGTCTTGTCTCATATCTCATCAGTCCAAAGAATAGGTATATAGTCTGAAATTATTTTGGCATTATTGTGGTATTCATTATTATTCGAAATGCGATGTTGTTCGTCATGCTTGGAATGAATCCTCCTAGTGAATTCATCACGACGAATTCTCATAGGAAAGATTTTTGGAGGCTGGCATGAAATTCTGTCCAGAATATATCTAGACAGTCTATCGTTGTTAATCGATCATATTCATACACGTTCGTTTCTCGGATTTTTAGAAGCCCTGCTTGGACAACGGATTAAGAGAGTGGCTTAATCATGTGCCCATATTTTCCTGTGTTACTTCATCACGCTCCAGTGCATGAAAACAAAAGGAAGAACAATGAGAAAAAGGAGAAAGAGGAGGGAAGACACAGTGAGGGAAAGTCTAAAGGACGAGAAAAAGAGAAGTAGAAGACATACTGTGTGGAACAGAACTTCGTACAGATCCTCTGCAAGCATAGCAGCCGCCGTTCAAGTTCAGTACGCTGGACTACACACATTGTTGTAAGCCTTCCATGTCCATCCCAACAAAGCTTATCGCAATCAATCATGTGGCATTAAGGCTGCTCTTACTGAACTTAGCTAGGCTACCAGCAACTTGTAGAGAATTTACTTTTACCACCAGCACCAGCACCACCACCGCCGCCGCCACCACATCCTCTTCCTCCTCCTTTTCCTCCTCCTCATAATCATCATCGCAAATCGTCGGACAAAGAAACAAGCGCAGAAAAAAAGATTTCACGGCGTCACGTAGTAAGCATTAATTAAGATTGGCCTGGCATTGTATATATAAAGAAGCTTTGCGATTAAAAAAAATGCTCCGACTTTTCTCGCTGTCTATGTTATTTAACATTTCTGTGTTTTTAGGAATGATTGACCACATGGGATATTCACTCTCCCATGTCCACCCTTTTCCCTCTTCTGTGTTCTCATATGTCTTTCGCATTTTCCCCATTCCGATTCCTGTGGAGACGCCACACGAATTAATTTAACCTTGACCCTTGGACTTTATTCATAAGCCGCCCCTTTCTAATGTATCACTAAGCAAACCAGTTATAGTATACAAGCAATCAATAAGCACCCTAATTAGTTGCAGCTCAGACTTTTCATTTTCAACTCATAATACACACATGTAACATTCCACTATTGTGTCATCTTTTCTCCTCATACACTCGCTCTCAAAAATAAAAACTGCATGGTGTTTTTAAAAAAAAAAATTTGTTTGGTTTTCATTCTCCGAACTCTGGGATCTGATTTAATTGACAACAATAATCTTCCCTTCCCTCCGGCGTCCATTCTGTTAAAGGCGTCGTTGGACAGGCACTCAACCGCGATGTTCTCAGACGAGTGGGTGTAAGCGATGGCTTTTCTTTGTTAAGCGGTATGCACATGCCAAGGACGCCTTAATGTTTTGACTGACAGTCTAGCTGCAACGTTTCTGGTATTCGCGGGCGTACAGCAACGCTCACCAGCTTTTCTGGTAATGTTACACTCTTCTCTCCCTGTATCAAAAATGTATGAATTAAAATGACATTTATCTCCATGTATTTTATATAGAATGATACATATTCGTCAACTCTTTTATTCCCACGTGATCTACAATGTCACAATTTCCTTCTTTTATGATACACAGTGAATCTCTTCACTCTGTTCCTCTGACTGGTCTACAAAGGCAAATTCTCTTGCTCTTTCGTTCCTGTATGATCAATATGACACATTTCTCTTTCTGCATTATATACAATCTGCAAATTCACCACAATAACATGCTATCATTGCTCCATTCATCAACGTCCTATATAGTGTGTGTGCATTTAGATTTCAGCACAGAGGATACTACTTCCGTTACTAACATCTTCGCTATAAAGTGCCCATGGAAAAATCTTTGCTCAAGTCCATGTATGTCTTTTTAAGTGCACTATTCGTTTAAAGTCGTTATCAAGGACTATGACGTCGAGTTCAGAAGCGTGTTCCGTGAATACCAAAACACGTGCATTGTCATAGTGTATGAAATACACTAAGATCTGTACATAAAATTTACAAACATGTACATTGTTTACGGTCCGTTGGTCATAAGTATGGTCATTGAGTACCCACTCAAACAGGCTAGATGCCTTCTATGATCTTTATAATTATGTCCGCTGAGTACCCAATTAAACAGGCTAGTTGCCTTCTATGATCTTCTAACGGAATTTCAAGACCAAAGCTTCAAAGCTGAGAACGAAGTTTGGACCTTGAAGGTATGGTATAATCTTTCTAGCGTGAAATTGCTAGTTCGGCTCAGTTATGATTGTGAAAAAACAAATAAAAGATGATGCTGATGTACAAAAGAATTGTAAGAACAATGTGCACATTGCTGTAAGAGAAGGGTGCTGGTTGGATTACTCACCCGTCGCCATCTTGAAAGTTTATGTTCAGCTTCTTATTATTCCCAATAAGTTCTGAAACAAACAAAGCAAAACAATCAGTAGGACAAAACCTAATGGTTTGTATGTATGTGTGTGTGAGTGGTGGGTGTGTTTGTTTGTGTGTGTGCGTGTGGGTGTGTGTGTGTGTTTGTTTGTGTGTGTGTGTGTGTGTGTGTGTGTGTGCGCGCGCTGTAATTGTAATACATATTTGAACACAACAACACTTAAACAGCCATATGTTGAAACGATATATAATTTCATAATAAAACTGTCCTGCACAGTGCACACTTAAATTACGCCAGCTTGAGGTCTTCATAGGATTAAAAGGATACGTTAATTAAATAAAAACATTTGCTTCGTGACATTTTCAAATAGCGGCGCGGTAGGTCGGCAGGGAACAATATTTCTTTTTCGGAGTTCCGCCACCATAAAACAACACGAGGAAACGGGAGAACTGGCATAAGAATACTTGCAGACGCCAAGAAGGGGGGGCTAAGGTTAAAAAAAGACATATCTCCTAAACGAAGAAAAGCTTAAAGTAATCGTCAGAGAAGAGAGTGGGGTCCTATCCTATCCCATCGCCTTGAGAGATTGGTCTTGGACTTTAATGTCCATGTTGGCCACTGGTGTTGTTAGTCATCCATTTTGATCTCTGCACTTACTTCCATTCCAAAGGCTCTGGCGGTGGTGCTAAGCCTCGGTACCAATTGTTAAAGTTCTTGTTTCTCTCCAGCCAATCCATCAATGTTATCCACAAAACGGAGGTTGGAAATTGCTCTACCCCATATCCTGTATGTGCTTCTATGATCTGCAAGGGCATCTGACATGATGCGCTCCAGAAAGATGTTGAAGAGTGTTGGAAAGAGTACGCGTCCTTGACCCCCGCCGATTGTTCCTCTGAACTAGTTTCCGATGGCGTTGCTGTGGAGGACTGCACAGGTAGCCTTGTCATACAGGCTTTTGATGACTTCAAAAATGTTAAGGCTTTTATTGTACACTCACATGGTTGTCCACAGAGCTGCATACCAGACTCGGTCAAACGCTTTCTTGAAGTCTACAAACACATGATATAGATGTTGGTGCTGCAAATATTTCCCGAAGATTATTCTGAGGTTGAATAGGGGAATAGTGCTAGAAATAAAAAGAACGCAAACAATGAAAAGCTCTTCCTACATTTTCATAAGGCAAGGAAGAAGAATTTAGTTAGTTAGTTAGATTAACGTCCCTGGACACTTTCGCATAGAAGGGACTTGACTAGAACAGGCAGCAGGAGATGTCCCGATAAGGGTATAATGTAGTATGAAGCAGATGACGATGAGGTGCAATGATAACCCCCGTAGCGTAGACTTGAGTAACAAGAGCAGTCCTGATGTGGGCAAAACAAAGATATAGTAAGCAAGCTGAAGAAGGCCGCAGCATGGGCGTGGGCTCACATATGGACTGGGTTGGCGCTTATACGTGCTCGAGAGGAGTGGGTAGGCGCTAATAAATACTCAAGAGGACTAGGTAGACGCTATGCACAAGAGGACATAGACGCTGGAAGAAGAAGAAGAAGAAGAAGAAGAAGAAGAAGAAGAAGAAGAAGAAGAAGAAGAAGAAGAAGAAGAAGAAGAAGAAGAAGAAGTCTTTTGCTCTTTCAAGGCGGTGCCTCCAACTTGACAGCTGATAAAGACCGAAGAAAATGGCGCAGTAAAAGTGAAAGCTGAACCATAGCAATCTAAACCAGCACTTGTAGAGAAAATATATCCGAAACAAAAACAGAATTAAGGCGATCTGAAACAGCCACTCTTATCAGGACTAATATTATTAGCTACCTTGTTAAAATATTGAATACATACTCATTTATCGACGTTTTTATACTGCTCCAAATGGCAACGAATTGCAATAAATTATGTATGTACCGTTTAAATAAGGTTTAGAAGTCGAGCTCTCACAATTACAATCACTGTTGACTACATCATTGCTACATCAACTGCTAAACTTCGTTCTACATGAAGAAGAAGAAGAAGAAGAAGAAGAAGAAGAAGAAGAAGAAGAAGAAGAAGAAGAAGAAGAAGAAGAAGAAGAAGAAGAAGAAGAAGGAGGAGGAGGAGGAGGAGGAAATGAAAGGGCTAATTGCAAGGCACTGATGTCGCTCAGCGGAGGTTATGCAGCCGAGACCACCTGAACGATACGGCAGGTGTCAGGCTGATTAAAGTGATTTGTGAACGCGCATGTGAATGTCAGCAAAGAGCGGAAGAGAGAAACAGAGAGTGTGTGCTTTTAATGGGAGTAAGGGATGGCACGAGAAAAGCAGAAAGTCTGGAAGAAAATTATCAATAACAATTTTGATGGGATAACGTACTGCCATTGGACAACACGATGACACAGTGGTGAAAAAACGGAAACCCCGATGGTATATATATATTTTTGAAATTTGTCCATCTTTTTTAAGCTAACTCTAACCCAAGCCATAATTCTTACTCTAACCATAAGCCTAATCCGTAATCTAACCCTAAGCATAACACAGCCATAACCCTAATAGAACACTGATAGAACACTGTTTTGACGTCAAAATAGCGGGGTCGTCAAAATAACGTATGTCGAGTATAAAGAGTGTGTAACAATAACGGCATTCCTACATCGCCACACACACACACACACACGCACGCACACACACACGCACGCTCACACACGCACTCACATACACGCACGCACACACAGAGTCTGAACAATGTTTGACGGGATACAAATGTTCATATTATTATTAATATTATTACATACAATTAAAACGATTGGACGAACTCGTTTTATTGCCGTTTGCGAAAGTAAAATAAAGAGGAAAATAGAAAAGAAAAGAAATGAAAAAAGCAACAACACATACACACAAAACCAAAACAAAAACAACGGTAAACGTTTATAAAGAAAGCAAAGAGAGTGCAAAGGTTTTCACAATATAACCTCATTACAACTTTTCTAACAGACCATCTTTGTTTTGATAAAATGACGAAATTCAATTCGCTAGATCTAGGTCTAATCTAAAAACTGGTGTGCTTTCTGTGAACCGTTTATTCTTTCTCTGCAACTGTAATTTTTCGTTATAAATTGACCTTCCCCTTTGATCAATTTCCCCTGTCAGTTTCTTTCAATAGGCAATGAAATGTGCAAGTTTGCACAGCAGAACATAAGGGAAAGAGCTCCGCACAAAACAGAGCATCAAATTGGGACCCGATCAATGCGACATAACACAGTGTTATTTGCAGCCGAATAGTTTACATTGCACCTCATCCTTGTCCCTAAAACTGCCACCTCCTCTTCGTCTTCATCATCTCCTCCTCCAACTTCTTCTCTTTTACAGGGTGTTACCAGGAAAAACAGGCTAATATGTCGAAGACTTGGAGTGGCTTCTTTCTTCTCCTTCTCCTCATCCGCCTTCCTCTTCTCCTCCTCCTTCTTCTCCATGTATAAGGGCGTGACAAGGAAAAAGCAGGCTAATATGTCTTGGGGACTAGGGTGGCATCTTCTCGTGCATGGTGGCTCTACTTTGGTCGTAAATCAGTATTGACAAGCTAAACAAGATATGCTCTTGCCTACTCCCGTAAAAAACCAAACAAACTAGGTTACTAGCCTTGTTTTTCACCACACACAGCGTCCCAGACCGCAATAATCGAATACAAACTCAACGAGTGTTAACCACAGACTTTAGGAATGTATGTAAATTTTCTTTTCTACTTTCCTCTTGCAAATGATGAACAGTACAGGAAGAACGAAGTCTTACAAATTATTTAAAATACATAGATTACTTAAGATCTTACATGTTGAAATTATCTCTACTACAAAGTATGCAGCCTCTTAAAAAATATAATTAATCTTAAAAGGCAGGCGGGGATAGCGCAGTGGTCAGAGCGCACGACTTGTGTGAGTGCGTCTTGGGCGACGTGGGTTCGAATCTTGACTTCAGGAAACTATTGTGTGATTGCTGGTTATTACGGGCCAGCGCTTTGAGAAGCTCTCTGAGCTTGCAAGTGCGCTATATAAGAGAAATCTCTTTCTCTCTTTCTCTTTAAAAGTCTCATATTTTTTTCGATCAGTTCTACCACATTTTGTAGACCTTCAAATCTCTGCCCACAACAATACTACTTAATTTTAAACTTTCACAAATAGTGTCCTCGTTTCTGGCAGAAATTGATAAAAGATTCCCACTAAAGCAACACTATCATACTTGTAACAAAGTTTAGTGCAATGCACTTAAAATCTCTTCGATCTTTATGGCCCTTTTGCAATACGAGTATGGTATCGAGGACTCATTCGTGTGTTAAAAAAAATCGATTGCGTTTCAGTTCATGTAGTAGGTATGGGGCTGCGTGGGGTCCCAGCACAGGCAACATCTTCATAGCAGTGAGCAAAACTCTTTCAGAAACTAACGCACCAAGCCGTTTTGCTGCTGTTCATTTAAGATTTGGAAGAATGTACAATTTGTAAAGGGCCGGACCGCTTTTGGTTTTGCTACATTATACACAAAACTGAACTGCAAACATACCGTCATAATTATGATGATTTGCAGGAGCAGAATCAAGATGGTGGTGGTGAAGGTGATGATGAGGACAATGATGATAAAAAGAAGGAGGAAAATGAAGATGGTGGCGATAACGACGTTTGAAAAAAATTACACGCCTCCATAGCTTAATCTCCCTATTAAAACAAAAATTATTACTTAGGAAGTAGGTTGGGTAGCTCCGCGTGAAGTGTGTACCTATTTCCCAGAGGACTGTGAGGGACGCTGAAGAATGGCGATAGGATGGAACACAGACGACGCCCGTCGTAATTTCAATACACACAAGTAGGAAATACATCTATTGGCATGTAATCTGCTGCGTTCCAGGCCTTCTGCGAGCCTCGGCAACCAGTGGATGGATTCTCGTCTTCATTTTCCAACAAACTCCCCCCGATCACTTGGCCGGTCAACAACAATCGATCCCCTCTCTTCCTCCTTTCTCTCTCCTTCTTCCCTCCTCTCCATCTATGCCTTGATCCACTTATTCACTTTGTGGAGAGAATGAGGGAGAGGAGTAGGAGGAGGATGAGCAGAAGAATAGGAGGAGGAGGATGAAGAAGAGGAAAAAGAAGACGAAGAAGTGATGGTAACGATGGCGATGACAATGAACATAACTCGCACACTCCTGTACGAGACCAGTAATTTTGTTGTCTCATTCTGTTCTTCATAAATCTCTACATAGATGCTTGTTCTGGTGATTGAATGTGCTGTCCGTTTTCTTGTCTTTTTGTTTTTTTGTTTTTACGAGCGGTGACAATAAAATGGACACAAAACGATGTAAGATGCACAAAAAAAAGCTGCCGCTGGAATAGCGCAGATTGTTCTTTAGACGAGATGGATATCGGATGCTCCTTCTGGGAATTCCCATGCGTCGTCTAGCTGGAAAGCATTCAGAGTGTCTACGACGTCGGTGGAAACGCGTTGCGTGCATAGAGCAAAGATCTCCGAATGTCAGTTCGGGTGCTAAAGAACGGGAGGCAGCTAACAAAACACGACATGTCACTAATGGCTTGCAAAAGCAACAGCTTTCTCTTGATGTTTGATTGTCTTACTGCGCGTCTCCCATGGTGCACGTTTTGTGCCCTTATCATGTCAAACGCTATCGTCTGTATGTGCAGATGTACCGTATGGGTGATCTTTGGTGCTAGCAAACGTACATGTGAGTACGTACATGCGAGTGCATAAATGCACAGAAAGGTGGATGGTTGGTCGGGTGACTGGGGGGAGGGGAGGAGAGAGGATGGAGGTTATGGGGGGTTGCGTGTGAGGAGGGTAGATCGATGGAGGGGAAGTGCGAGGGGTGGGTGGGTGGATGGGAAACGACACCTGGTTCCCCTTCAGAAAATTCCAAAATTTAATCATTTGCATTGACTGCGCTCCAAATGCCAGCCGCAAAATTAAAACAACGTTGAGGAGCTTTGTTTCATCAAATGGAGAAAAAAAAAAAGAAATGACATGATGACTTTGCAGCAAAAACGGCAAAATTAAATCAGACTCAATTCTCTTTCAATTTCATTTCCTTCAGCTCCTTCAGCAATTGCAACATGGACTGTTCACATTGAAACAACATCAACAATAATCGTAGTCATAGTCTACTACCAGTTTAATAAAACATTCAATACATGCACATAAATGTACAATCCTCTTAAATAAGGCTTATTTAGGGAATATATTGGAAGGTCTGTAATGAATTTCTGTGCACGCTACAGAAGATGACAATTTTTCAATGCACTGTCACTACTAAGCTCTCGGTTTAGTATTAGAAGAATACTCTCAGCCGGGGGTGGGGGTGGGGGTGGGAAGGTGGCTGGGAGGGGCAGACAGACAGAGAGACAGAAAGAGAGACGTGGAGGCAAAGCCGGAGAGGGACAGCGACAGAGAGACAAAGATTTTGTTTCTACACACACACATTGGGACTCAGACACAAACACACCGGACCGTGAATACAAATGGACGCAAGCAGGCTATTCATGTTTATTTCAGGAGAATCCCGACATATCTTGATGATGTCTGTCAAACTTTAAATGTGAGGATCATTGTGTGGAATGTCGTAAAATATTACTCCCTGTTGTAATTATAGAAATCAGAAACAAAATACACAAAAAACACCAAGAAAAATATAAAAGCAAAGACTTTCGGGCTACGCCCTTCTTCAGTGATGAAAAATAAATAAAACATGAGGTCAGTGATGATGACGTAAACACTAAACATGCGTCATAGAAGACGCTCTCTCTCTCTCTCTCTCTCTCTCTCTCTCTCTCTCTCTCTCTCTCTCTCTCTCTCTCTCTCTCTCTCTCTCTCTCTCTCTCTCTCTCTCTCTCTAACACACACACTTTCTCGCTCTCTCTCTCTCTCTCTCTAATTAAAAATACATAATAATAATAACAACAACAACAACGACAATAATAACAACAACAACAATAATAATAATAAAAGGCCAGAGAACTCGGGCATCGAAAATGCAAGGTAAAGCACGAAATGTTACAAACTAATCACCAACCACCCAAGGAAACAGTGCTGAAAACAGTCAGTCAAATACATTCAGCCCCTCAGGGTAGTTGGTGCGTAGCTTGTAACGCCAGAATTTCTCCCTCCGTTTTCTAATGTCAGGATTGTCTATTTTGACTTGTTCAATGACTGTCACTCTCATGGCAGAGAGGGCGTGTCCAGGGGACCTGAAGTGTTTTGCCACTAGTGTGTCCACGTCTTTGCGGATCGCGTGCGTGTGCCCGTAAAATCTTTTGCGGATAGTTGATGTTGTTTCCCTGTTGTAATTGAAAGGGCGTTCTTCCATCATTTGAGGAAGGACAGGTTAGAAAGAAATAGCATGGCATAATGAAGACATCGGAACATCGGATGACGTTCGCGGGGGCTCATAGCTATTTTTAAAATACCTACACCTCGCTCATTCATTCACATTGCCGTGAGTGTACTCCAGGTGATGTGAACTGAATCCCAGTTCTCACCTTCAGTCTGTGCTGGTGAAGGCGACAGGATAGTCGCCGAAAGCTACACGAGTAAGTAGCCATTTACGCATGTGTGACTTGTCAAAACATCTATAGCCGATATAGCTTTATTATGTTTAAAACAAAACAGACATCTAAATCGAAGTTCCACGTCGGGGTCTACTCAAGTTCAAAATCGGAGACAGGCAGTGCGTAATGTTAACTTGCATTTAATGATGAATAAAACATATGACTGAAATAAAATATTTAAAAAAAGTGTTCCATACATCAATATTGTAGCTTCTTTTAGCGAAACCACTTCACTCATCTTGTCCGTCAATAAAATATGCATTGTAATAAACCCCAAGTTTTTAATATTTTAATTGTGATTGGATGATTATTTTTAATGTATAAATTCACCTGAATACATACATAGTCTGCATGTATATACTGGGTATTCGATTTGCTTTATACTTGTCACTTTAACGAAAATAATAATAATAATCTCTCCTGGCATTCTTCGCATGGTGTATAGATCAGGGGCCCTATTCATGAAGGGACTGCAAGTGCCGGAACGGGACTGCACGCCGTCTACGGCCTATAACTGCGATATATTGCTATTCATAGAGGGACAGCAGAGCTTATCGGCCGCGGCAGACGGCCTAAAAGTTATCAGCAGAAGATTCGGGCCTTTATGCCGGTAAAGGGACTGTAACATCGAGCAAAAATGGCGGGTGCGTTGATTCCAATCTTACTAAGGCGAAGACAGCTGAGGAGAAATAGAATTTTCAGAGACAGGATGAATCCCTTAGATAGTTATGATGACGTAAAACTGTACACGGCTTTTCGTTTTCGTCGTCATGACATATTCACCATAATTGACGATGTTGCAGAGCAACTAGAACACGCAAACCGACTTGGGTCTTTGACACCATCAATGCAAGTATTAGTTGCTTTGAGATTTTACGCGTGTGGTTCTTTCCAAATAGTATGTGCTGATTTGTTTGGAATTACGCAACCGACAGCCAACAGAGTAATCTCAAAAGTTACTGTTGCTCTGAAATCGATGATCAACACGAAGCTGACAGACAAAAATTAAAATTTCAAAGAATCGGCAACATGCCGAACGTGTTTGGGTGCATAGATGGGACACTAATAGGCCTACCAATCCAAGCGCCACCGGAATATGAACACGAGTATGTTTGCAGGAAAAACTATGGAAATTACACTAGCCACAGCATTCAGTCATGTAATCAAGTTTCCTGTAGGTCATGACACTAAACAGATTTTTTAAATTGTATGCATAATAAATTGAAAGGTTTTATTAATATGCATTTCTTTTACTGGGTAAACACACACACTCATACATGTGCACATACATTGATCAATTTTATCAAATCAAACACACATACAATTGCATAGATGCAGAGTGAGACAGATAAAAGAGAGAGGAATGGGGGGGGGGGGGGGGGGGATACAAGGTTAATGCAGTAACAAATTAGACACAGGGACACCAACTAATAAGTGAGCAAACTGTCAACGTTTTTTGTTAACTCAATCGCCCTTGCAAAAGAAAAAATATATATTCGTGAATGTTTGTGTAAGCGTGCACGACAAACTTTTGCCAACAATCACAACTTGCAAAACCCAGCATGCACCTTAGCATGCCTATAGCTCTATTTCTCGTATAAAAACACTAAATTGGCTCTGCAGAGTATGTGTGTGTAATGTTTACAGTGTACAGCAAAGTCTCTAAAACATTGAAGGCGATCACGCACTACACACAAATGATCGCATCCGCTGCAGTACGCGTGCGCAGTTGATATAATTTGGCTGACTTTCCCGATGCTAATATTAGAAAGGACTATAGCCACAATCCCGGCTGTGAGCCCTTCATGAATGCCAGTTCAGATGCCGCATTTATCGGACGAAATCTAAAGTCCTTTCAAGGTTTGCAGTCCCTATAACATGTAGTCCCTCTATGAATAGGGCCCCTGAATAATTAGTGTCGCCAAGCCTGCAGTTGGGAACTGCCTCTATAGATCTAATAACCACAGAAATGTCATGCCGCCAACAGATCGACAAAAACGCCTCTCAATTTAGCAAGGCAAGTAAATGCCATGAATTGCAGACTCTTTTTATTGCTACATCGACGCGATTTAGTGCTGAACAAGCATGCATTCCTTCAGACATCTATTCAAGAACAGGATCTTTGTCACCATTGAGAAACGCCGTTCTGAATTTACTCATGGTTATTAATCGTTATGGAAATTTCCAGATATAACAGTCTATTGATCGAGAGACTGGCTCTGAAAATTGATCGGGAAATCACCGAGAGACTACGGTGTGTTTTTTAACCCCCCCCCCCCCTTTTTTTTTTTCTTCCCTCATTTACACAATGTTTTATTCTCACTTAACTGACCCAATGCATTCTTGTTAGAACTCTGATCCCTACACTACAAAGCCAAGTAGCTTTGCTCCTGTATGTTTCTCAATCTTGTTCATCATTGTAATTGAAATAAGAAGACTAACATTTTGAACATCTGTTTGCATTTCTTCGTCCAACGTTCTTCACCAACAACGAAGTCCGACAGACCTTCACACAAGCCATTGGACAACACGATGATCTGCTCACAGTGGTGAAAAAACGGAAACTCCGATGGTATGGCCACGTCACCAGATCATCAGGACTTGCAAAGACCATCCTGCAAGGCACATTGCAAGGAGGTAGAAGAAGAGGGAGACCGAAAAAGAGGCGAAGACAACATTCGAGAATGGACTGGTTTGACACTGAGCGAAACAACCAGGGTTGCTGAGGACAGGAAAAGATGGAGTACGCTGGTTAAACGATCATCTGTGGTGCCCCTACGGTTATGAGATAGGATAGGTTTGCATTTCTGCATGGGACTACTTCAATATGCCATTGTTCCCGTTATTGAAAACACGATGCCAAATCGCAAGCCAACAAAACGACAACTGAAATAACAAAACAATCAATGACTGCCATAACAGTCAGGCGAAAATTGAATTACGCACGTTTTTGAGATAAATCTAGCTCCATTCCAAGATGCGGTCTCGTCGGATCCTCGAATCTGATCCAAAATATGACTCGAAACATTTCTGTTGATCTGCCTGTTCTGTTCTGAAATTCCGACAGTCCGTTTGTATGCAGTTATGCAAATTCTAATCTAATTCTGATTGGACTGATTATCTTCAATACTCTTTAAATGCAGGCCTTTACAGAGAATCTTTTCTATGTACGGTTTATTAATGAAGCGAGATAAGTGAGAATAAGAAGGCAATGCTAAAACATGAAAAACAATTGTTAGTTTTTATAGGACTGTCAAGCTCTTCGCTGCATAGGCAGCCAAGTTTCCAAAATTTTGCGCGTACATGACTATATAATAACTGGCGCGAACAAGACTATATATAACAACACTGTCATCAATCAACGTAGCGTGAAAATATGACGTATACCTCCCCTCTTGCACCCTGTACACCTCTCAACACACACAATGTTTCTTTTCTTCAGGCGAGAGAGGTGCCGTACATCAAACAGGCAGTAATGTATATGCCAACTGTTGACGCCGCACTAAATGATACTTGTCTCACCGAGCTACAAAAATACCTTTTTACAGCGTCAAAAGCCGAAAGATTTACATTATAAATGCCGCCAATAACAATTCCTATTGATTTTTAACGAGGGCAATTCAGATTTATGTTCAATTTTGGGCGCAAAACAAGACTAAGCCTATTCTTCCCCTAGATGAGCATTTCTTTTATTGTGGGCATGTTAAAGCATGTAATATCCTGTCCTTCTCTTCTTTGTATTGATTGCATTGGAACGTGCATATGTTCAGTCTCATTGCCTTCTGATGCTCTCTGCAGACTAAAGTACACACGAGCATTACGCTTACATTTCAATTTCAATCCTCAAAGTATAGATCCATCGCAGATTTTTATTTACTTTTTCCAATCTACTGCTTTCAAAGATATGCGCAAGGACATGAAATTCGCATTTCCAAACTGCACTGCGATGACAGCCAGCAATTCCTCGCTCGGCTCATGAGACTACCGGTTCCGTGGCGCAGTATTCTATTTCTGTGTTTACTATGTAATGCCGCCTGTGGCATTTCACAAGTTGCTCTGGTAATTGCATTTTCTCCGCCCGCTGAGTTTCTCTGATGCAAGCTGAAGACCTCATAGCGTATACTCTTTCACAATAAAATTGCTTTACATACATTTTATTTCAGATTGGGTTCACGCACGGGTAATGTGGAAACAGGTCTGGAAGTGTGTGTAGGACGGAAGTGTAGGTACGAGAAGAGAAGAGCATAAGAGTTAGAAATTTCGGATGTACATCTAGAATTGTTGAAAGAGGTTAGGTAAGGGTACAGGGTGGGAGAGAGGCAGAGGGATTAAAACATAAGAGCTATTTGCCTTATAAGTGCAATTATGTTTCTTTCAAAATTAAATTATTTTAATCTCCAACTTCAACCCAATAAACGTTGTAAAAAAATTGGCCAATACTCCCAACCAGCTTAAAAATCAGCGAAGAGTGTAAACTCTGCGTATGTAATGCAGTTAATTTGATTCAAGGGCCGCAAAAGAACGCCGATAAAAACGGGCCTCAAAGAAGCTTGTTAAATCGATGGAGTAAGACATTCACAGGAAAAAATAGGTTTGAGACAGACCTGCGAGAGAAAATGGGACAAGAAAATTTCACCTAAACGAAGACGCTTTCGCGAACATAATCTACATCATCCGAAATCGTTTCCATCGACAAAAGTGTATGAATGCGAGAAAAAATTTGCCGTTCATTTAAAAAAATAAAAAAAAACAAAAAAACTTCAAGGATGAAAACGTGCAAAAATACTAAAGTTATGCTTACACAATTTAAGGTGTATTCATGAAAGGAGTTACAAAAAAAAAAACAGCACAGAATTAAGAAACATTCCTCCATTTGTAAGGTGATGAAGAGGCCGAAATACTCAGAAAATAATAAGTTGCAATATTAATTATCTGATGGAGAGGCAAGTTTTCTTTTTTATGTTACAAGATACATATTTGATTTTGGGTCTGTCATTAGTGTACATTGTCCGGCCTCTTTTAGAGAGAGAAGGATAGAGAGGAAGGAGGGAAGACAGAGAATGGCAGAAGGATGGAGGGGGCGGGGGGAGAAAGCGAGAGAGAGAGAGAGAGAGAGAGAGAGAGAGAGAGAGAGAGAGAGAGAGAGAGAGAGAGAGAGACAGACGACATAGACAGACAGCAGATTTTACCAACTTTGTATATTAAACTTCCTTGCTTTGCAAGCAGAAATGTTGCATCATCATGTTATATATAAGATTGATTAAATAAATATACTAAGTACGTCTACTGCAGCCTAAACTATGACATGTTCTACTGGTATCAAGATCTCCCATGATCGTTCCACTTCAATAGAAGTCTACCTGTTCAGTCAAGAAAACAAGCATTGCCCAACAAACCAAAGAGCTGGCAGGGAAGAAGACTGTCGACTTCACAAGGAGACCGTGTATGAGTCCATTCACAAAACTTTCACTAAAGGTATAATCTCGCCTAAAGCTGAAAGCTAAATTGATGTCGTCATTCAAAATCACTTAGTGCTGGCACCAGGTATGCACAGGCAGGTAATACTGAAAGTCCTAAAAATAATTAAACTAAATCATGACGCATGTATATAACATAACACATTTTATTGTCAAAGAAACATTGAAAAATTATTTCCGATAGTGCACATACAGGAACTTTAGTTGTAAAGCAATGATGGATACAATGATTGAAAAAAATAAACATATATTATAAAGCCATATTTTGCGAAAGGCCGGAATGTGGGATTTCAGAAAACAAATGAAATAAGTTCTGCTGTTTTGATGTTTTGTCTTGTGCTATACCCAAACTCACAATGGTTGATGTTGATGTTTTAGAACAATGATTGATTTTGATTATTTCTCAATATTTGCTTTATCAGCAACATTTTAATCAAGACCTTCATATCATGAACCATTACGCAAATCTTATCACAGTCAACACGCAAGGGAAAGATATGGGACCGCCTATAAAACCCAAAGGGTCATCAAGGGGTGTCGGATAGCGCAGTGGTTGGAGCACTCGCTACTAAGTAAGCAAGTAAGCACCGTTCAGTGCGGTTAGCACTTGGATGGTTGACCGCAAACCGTGAAGCGACAAATAACAACGCCCCCAGTCGATTCAACTGTGACTGAGTACCTACTCTCTTAAGGGTGGGGAAGGTAAAGCTGCGAGGGAGAGAGAGATGGGCATCACCCTCAGTGGCCACGTCACCAGATCATCAGGCCTTGCAAAGACCATTCTGCAAGGCACAATGCAAGGAGGCAGAAGAAGAGGGAAACCGAAAAAGATCGTGGGATGACAACATTCGAGAATGGACTGGTTTGACACTGAGCGATGCCATCATGGCTGCTGAGGATAGAGAAAGATGGAGTATGCTGGTTAAACGATCATATGTGGTACCCCTACGACCTCCGGGTTACGGGACAGGATAGGATAGGATAGGAAGATAAGAGTGATCTCCAACATCACGCTCCCCTACGGCTACAAGGCTAGGGACCACCTTTACCACCTATAAAACCCAAGCGCTTAACAATTTCTAGGTTAAGAACTGTGTCCCATTACTTCGTAAGTATTGCGTATATGCCGGATCAGACAAACAAGATAAACCATCTGGAGCACGACATTAAAAAAAGTTTCCAAGGAGCAGTTGACACTAGGAGAAAACTTGATGATATGAAACGGTTTAACTAATATGCGCTGGAGAAAAATGTCACGATATGAAATTATTTTACTCATAACGCCATGCCAGTCTCACTGGCTAATCATTTCCATTATCGTTATCGTTCGAGTCCATTATTTTCTTCTGCTCGCATTCGATTGAAAATTTCATAAGGAGAGTGTCGTGATAAGCCTTACATTTAACGGAGATCTTCACAACGGCTAACAGAATCATAAAATGTGTTTGTCCGTACTCTTTAACGTGTTTGCAGAAACATTTAAGTGTGATGGTGATAATGAGTTATCAATAATCTGCGGTGTTTGCGGGATCTAAAATTTCGTGCCAGATGGAATTCTCAATAATATTAGACTGACATTTAAAATCTTTTCAACAAACTAGTGAAATCTGTAAGAGAGACGCGGAGAAGGAGAGTAGGGGGATTGAAGGAAGTGACAATGACTCGAAGAACGATTAAAAGTTATATACAAACAAGCAGACACAGGCAAGGTGCCCGTCAATATAAACATCATTATAAAATATCAACAAAACACATACATGTAAAATGCCTGCATTGCCAAATAATAACATCATAGGAAGCCCCAGTGATCACCTGGCAGAAAGCGTCCAATATGGGCTTGTTGAAAATCAAGTGTCTTATTTTCAATAGCATACGAACGAAGATGCTTGAGTGAAATCCGGACGTAAAGCATCTTCATGCGAAACAATTATTCACAAATTAAAGTATTTTTGTCTCCCTTTTTCATTCTCGCCAGCGGTCGCCCTTCTTTATAACCCTGTTAAGTGTTAAAACTTACCCATACTGCAACCCTAGATTCTGAAAAAGTTTTGGATATAAAATTAAGTCTCTTTTCAAAAGATAGGTTTCTTCCCATTTCTTCTGCCTGCCAGCCAATATGTGGATACGTGTTTCACATGAACATGCTTTACCTCCGGACCTCACTCAAGCATCTTCGTATGCTATTGGAAATCAGACACTTGATACACTGACGATCTGAGAAAAAGAATTTGCTCTTATATAGCGCACTTATAAGCTCAGAGAACTTCTCAAGGCGCAGAACACTAATATTCTGCAATCACGCAATAAATTGCTGAAGTCAGGATTCGAACTCACGTCAGAACACAGCGAAATGGGCATCTGTATCTATGGCACACTTCCACAAACATAAACCTCTGGCAGCAGAGTGGGGGAGATAGATCTGTCCTATTTTGACCTTTAACCCAGGAGGCTAGATTCCAATAGGAATTATGTCCAGGATGCTACAATTTCACTCCAGTCCCCTCTTCCTTAGGCGAGACAATCACAACCTAAAGTACCTACAGCACCAACAACATCTATATCATGTGTTTGTAGACTTCAAGAAAGCGTTTGACAGAGTCTGGCGTGCAGCTCTGTGGGCAACCATGAAAATGTACAACATCAGCCCTAAAATTATTGAAGTCATCAAAAGCCTTTATGACAAGGCTACCAGTGCAGTCCTCCACAACAGCGCCATCGCGAACTGGTTTAGAGCAACAATCGGTGTGCGTCAAGGATGCCTACTTTCTCCAACACTCTTCAACATCTTCCTAGAGCGCATCATTCCAGGTGCCTTTGCAGATCACGAAGGTACAGTCAACATAAGGGGTAGAGCAATCTCCAACCTCCGTTTTGTGGATGACATTGATGGATTGGCTGGAGAGGAACAAGAACTTGAAGAGCTGGTACAGAGGCTCGACACCACCTCCAGAGCCTATGGAATGGAAATAAGTGCAGAGAAGACCAAAATGATGACCAACAACACCAATGGCATCAACATGGACATCAAAGTCTAAGGCCAATCCCTCAACAGAGTGCACAGGTTCAAATATTTAGGAGCCATTGTATCAGGCAATGGGTCCAGAATCGCACAAACAACTGCGGCCCTGGCAAGGTTGAAGCCACTTTGGAAAGACAGAACCATCAGTCTACATTCCAAGGTAAGGCGCTCCCTTGTCATCTCCATCTTCCTAAACGCTTGCCAAACATGGACCCTCACAGCAGATCTACAACGAAGACTACAAAGCATGCAGATGAGGTGCTACAGAAGACTTATGGGCATTTCCTATACCCAGCACCAACAACGAAGTCCGACAGACCATCACACAAGTCATTGGACAACACGATGACATGCTCACAGTGGTGAAGAAACGGAAACTCCGATGGTATGGCCACGTCACCATGGCATCAGGCCTTGCAAAGGCCATCCTGCAAGGCACGGTGCAAGGAGGCAGAAGAGGAAGACATAAAAAGAGGAGCGAGGACAACATTCGAGAATAGACTGGCTCACAGTAAGACAAATGCCCGAACAGGAAGCAAACTGAGGTAATAGACGCAAAACCGAACAGGAAAGAGTTCCAGCTGAAAGGACAAGGATTTTGTACTCGGTGACAACCTGGACACGTTTCAACTACAAACATGAGATGACCATTCACTGACCAATAAAGACGACAGCTAGTGGTTACTTATGTACTACACGAGAACAAGAAACTAGTTTTTTGCTTCACTCTCCTCATGGTTTCTGTGGTAATCCCTTCTCGGGCCAACACTTCCACATTTGGAAGTATGCATAAAAAAAGGTTTGTTATAATACAAACATTTAATAAATCTAATGATAACATTTTATTTTGCCAAGGAATATCACTGCAGAACATTACTTTGTACTTGCTTTGTTGCTTGCAGTGTGTTTAAGTTTTTCTTAATTTCGTGAGTTTGTTGTTATTTTGTGTTATTTGTGTTATTTTTACGCCGCACACACATAATGTTTCCCTGTGTTTTATGGGGACAATAAAGATTTATGATTCTGACTCTACTTTTACAATGAGGTCATTTCTTTGTAGATCTGCTGTCATTTCTCGTACAGCTGTTTATATCGTAAATATTAGGTATCCAGGTGTAAAAGGTATGGCAGTACTAAAGATAAGATACTGTGTGACAGAAACAAAGGGCGAAAACGTAATAGGTCAAACCAAAGAAGCAAAGTCAAGAGTGCAAAAAAAAAGTGTGGCGAATAATGAAACAATAACCACTATTCAACACTACCAGTACCACGCCTATTAAGGTTATCACAGTTCTTCATAAATTCGGAATGCACGTAGGCAACTATCCTTCATGCAGCTCACTACTCTATCGCTCATCTGTGTTTAATATCTAGTCTGTGTTGGCTCTGCGTAACCACAAGTCATCATGCATGATTGACGGCGTTCTTGACCCACAGCTCCACTTTCTGAGGTGACGGTTAAACCACTTTTTGGGGACAGTTCAACAGCGCGCCACCTTCAACGTGAAAAGCATAACACGAATACTTGCAACTTACGTGAACGTTTAAATCTGAGCCTGATCCGAGTTTTTTTTTTTGTCTACAGGCTTAGGTACCACCGTAGTCAGCTTTGATAGTATTAGGAGGCGAAACTTCTCCTGCTCGCATTCACCGTAGTCAGCTTTGATAGTATTAAGAGGAGAAACCTCTCCTGTTCGCATTCAGATTGTCCCCGTATTAAAAAACGCATATCAAACTTTTGTTCAGATACTGAGGAACAAGAAGGCATGAGAATATCCCCGCACCCTGACCTTTGAAAAACCTTCCAATTCTCGTTTCAGCATAATTACTTACTATCAAATAGCTACCTACACCCATCCTATATATATATATCCTCATACTAAAAATCCTAAATCTCATCACGGTGGGTGGGTTTTTAGATGACATTTGAGACTAAACTTGGCCTTCTTCTCTGCTTTTCACCTTATAACAACAGTGAATGAAAGAAATATGATATTCATGAACGAGAAAGTAATACAACGTATGCCTGAAGTCTACCTCTACACCGACACTGCAATGAAAGAAAGACATATTATCCTATCCTATCTACACGAGTACGGATATAAAAATGTATGTAAATAAATGAAAGATAACATCATTCAATCGAATCAGGAGTTTCTTATCCTACAATTTGCACAGTTCAAGTTCTTATCAGCTGCACTCGTGTAAATATCGCCAACACCTGTTCATCACACATTACACGCACAATTTCTCGCTATTGTCTATTGTTGGGATTATACGTTTAACCCCTGACCTTCATGCTAACAAGAACATGAAAGGGGGAACTGTGTGTGCATGGCTGGTAGAATTAAAGGTCAAGTAAGTTTATCCGATCATTATAATAATGATGGTAGGCAACTTTAAACCGGTTATATAACGAAACCAGTATGTAATGGGCAGTACAAACCCTGGATAGATACATTCCATCATCCTATCCTATCCTATCCTGTCCCATAACCCGAAGGTCGTAGGGGCACCACAGATGATCGCTTAACCAGCATACTCCATCTTTCTCTGTCCTCAGCAGCCCTCATGGCTTCGCTCAGTGTCAAACCAGTCCATTCTCGAATGTTGTCCTCCCACCTCTTTTTCGGTCTCCCCCTTCTTCTACCTCCTTGCACTGTGCCTTGCAGAATGGTCTTTGCAAGGCCTGATGATCTGGTGACGTGGCCATACCATCGGAGTTTCCGTTTCTTCACCACTGTGAGCAGGTCGTTGTGTTGTCCAATGGCTTGTGTGATGGTCTGTCGGACTTCAACGTTGGTGATGTGTTGGGTATAGGAAATGCACAGAAGTCTTCTGTAGCACCTCATCTCCATGCTTTGTATTCTTCGTTGGAGATCTGCTGTGAGGGTCCATGCTTCGCAAGCATATAGGAAGATGGAGATGACCAGAGAGCGCAGCAGTCTTACTTTGGAATGTAGACTGATGGTTCTGTCTTTCCAAATGGGCTTCAACCTTGTCAGGGCAGCAGTTGTTTGTGCGATCCTGGAGAGGACTTCCTGTCGAGACCCATTGTCTGACACAATGGCTCCTAAATATTTGAAATTTGAATCATAACGGACTTTAAAGATCCTGACGCTCAAGTCCTAGACGGGTGAGTGCCGGTGACAAGAACACACCCAGCATGCACCTAGGTCCTTCTCCCCCATTTCTGGCTGCCCAGGATTGTGCTCAGTTGTACGGGCGTCAGACCAGGCGCTCAAAGGCTGCGGGTGGGCGTCTCGGGCGGCTTAAGTTAGATCCTGTATCGGTCAGCGCCTTGAGCAGCTCTTGAGCTGGTAAAGCGCTATATAAGAACAATTAAATAAATAAATAAATAAATAAATATAACATCTGAAGAAAGAAGATCCCGTGAACTATAATTTATATAGTATAAACTATATTTAATTTGGTATAATCTCTGGAGAGAACAACAAATTATAAAGAAGAAAAAAAAAGAAAAATACATTCCAAGTAAAAGCAGATTGCTTCAACCAAGGAAAGGAAGTGGTGTGGAGAAGAACACTAGAAATAATAATCCGATATTGCTTTAAAAAACAAACAAGTAAGCAAAACGCAAGTGGTAAAGTGCTGGGGCGCTTTAAGAATCTTTGCTAAATACTGTGACATAACGCCGTGCAAAGTAGAGCAAATGGGCTCAGCCTGTTCACCAAACAAACGAAGCTAATTGCAAAGTAAAGAGAAACCTCCAAGGCCAAAGAGAAAGAAATAGCAAAGAGAGAATACTGGTTCCATTTTGCCTAGAGGGTTTCACCTCTCTGATGAAAACAGAACAAAGCAGGAAGTTCACTGGGCAAATGTAAAAATGTAAAAACTTTGGCCTTCAGTATGGGGCGCCATGTGTCCATTTATTCTATGTGACCATTCTATACATAGAATAAATTCTATGCACATAGAAAGCATTCTATACACACAAAAAGCATTCATTAGTTGAAATTCCATTTATAAAAAAGAAACCAATATTGTAAGTCATAGAATAAAATTCTTTGTATAGAATAACATTCTATAATATAGTGTAAAATTCTATGTCCATAATACAATTCTATGTATAGAATGACATTTTATAATAGAGAATAATATTCTATGTATGTAATACAATTCTATATTATAGAATGCACTTGTATGCATAGAATTATATTCTATAACATAGAATGAATTCTATTACAAAGAATGAATTCTATAACATAGAATGAATTCTTTAAAATAAAATAAATTGCATGACATAGAATTATTTCTATACGCATAGAATTCATTCTATAACATAGAATGAATTCTTTAACATAAAATAAATTATATGACATAAAATGAATTCTATGTGCATAGAATAAATTGTATAACATAGAATGAATTCTATAATAAAGAATGAATTCTATATGCATAGAATGAATTTTATAGCATAGAATGAATTCTATGACATAGAATTCATTCTCTGACATAGAATTCATTCTATGACATAGAATGAATTCTATAGGCATAGAATGAATAGTATAACATAGAATGAATTCTATGACATAGAATGAATTCTATGACATAGAATGAATTCTATGACATAGAATGAATTCTATAACATAGAATGAATTATATAGCATAGAATGAATTCTATGACATAGAATTTATTCTATAGCATAGAATGAATTTTATGTTACAGAATGAATTCTATGTCATAGAATTCATTCTATGCTATATAATTCATTCTATATTATAGAATTCATTCTATGTCATAGAAATCATTCTATGTCATCTTATTCATTCTATGTTATACTATCCATTATATGCTATAGAATTCATTCTATGTCATAGAATTCATTCTATGTTATACAATGAAATCAATATAAAAACTTTTTTTTAAATAGTAAAAACTGGGGCACTGTCAAGGTATAGAGAACATTTCGGGATATTGTGATGTTTTGAACATAGCACACTCGTGCAATAATGATTACAGAGCGATTTGTCACTGACATTCAGTTTAGAGTTGACGACATGCAGTGCTTCATCATTTGCGCTCGAAGTGGAAATCGATGAAAGGACATGTTCTTTTCTTTGCAGAAAGGTTTTACGTCGGAGTTAGAGCATCCAAACACAGCACAGTACTTCACCATTTTCAAACTCGATCACGCTGTGTTATTCCCGCAGCACGTGGCCGCCACGCCTTTGTGCATAGCGCCCTGGGGGGCCGCTTGGGGTGAAATAGATTTTTTGCAATATTCAGCTTTAGGAACCTTTCATTTATTATGTCTCAGAGTTGTATAGCAATATTCGACCTTTAAATATATTAATTATTGCTTTTTATGAGTGTACAGTACGGTTATTTCTTCGGTATTGAGCGAAAAGAACTGATTATTTAATTAGATTTTGTCACTATAAACCCTTACAGAACCTCAGCACATTGTAATGAAAAAAGCAAGCACGCAGGGGCGGAGGGGGGGGGAGGGTGTGACGTCAATTATTTTTATTGCTAAGCGATCTACTCACACTAATTATACTGTCGAAGTCGTCCGCATCAAGAAACCTAAATGCTTGTTCACGAAATTATGATGTCTGATAAAGCCGCAGAGCGCTTGGTACGTCAGCCATTTCTTCAGTTCTCGCGCGTGCAAGGCTCCACGTGTCCCTTTATACGTCACAGCCTCGCTTCACATAGAATGACCTAGTCGCGCATAGAATGAGCATTCTATGTTATAGAATGAACATTCTATGTTATAGAATGGATTCTATGTTATAGCATGAACATTCTAAGTTATACAATGGATTCTATGTTATAGAATGAACATTCTATGTTATAGAATGAATTTTATGTTATAGAATGACCATTCTATGTTATAGAATGAACATTCTATGTTATAGAATGGATCCTATGTTATAGAATGAACATTCTATGTTATAGAATGAACATTCTATAACATAGAATGCATTCTATGTGCACCAAATGTTAAAAAACAATTCTATGAAAATAGAATGTATTCAGTGTTGCGAATAAAATCCATTTTATGTTAACAAAATGAATTTTATGTCATACAATTCTTGCTGTGTTATACAATTAATTCTATATACATATAATTCATTTCATTCACATAAAATTAAAAAACACAACTAATAAATTGTAACAAAATTTAGAATTTAAAAAAAGATATTGTATGACACATCACCACATCGCATCATCACCACATCGATCACATCATCACATCACATCACTGCATCACATTGCTTCATCACCATCATCGTGAAAACGCACCACCACATAAAATCATATCATATCAACAAATCATCACATCACATCAGCCGACATCACAGCAGCAGCACATCTTCACATTGCAGCAGACAGCACATATCATGGCATCAGTGAATCACATCACATAATCTAATCACCCCACCCCTCCCACCCATCACATTTGTGGTGCAGTGTGGTGTGATTTAGAGTGATGTAGTGTGGTGATGTGATGTGGTAATGTGTATGTATGTATCTGCAATACAGTTCTATTATGCCTTAAAAGCAGTGAATCAGACCACATCGTCACATAACCTAATCACTCCACCACACCTACCCATCACATTTGTGGTGCAGTGTGATGTAGAGTGATGTGGTGTGGTGATGGGATGTGGCAATGTGTATATCTCTCTGCAATACAGTCCCATGCCATAAAAAATGTTCTCTATACCTTGACAGTGCCCCAGTTTTTACTATTTAAAAAAAAAGTGTATATATTGATTTCATTCTATAACATAGAATGAAGTCTATGACATAGAATGAATTCTATGACATAGAATGAATTCTATGACATAGAATGAATTCTATAGCATAGAATGAATAGTATAACATAGAATGAATAAGATGACATAGAATGAATTCTATGACATAGAATGAATTCTATAACATAGAATGAATTCTATAACATAGAATGAATTCTATAGCAAAGAATGAATTCTATGACATAGAATTTATTCTATAGCATAGAATGAATTCTATAGCATAGAATGAATTCTATGACATAGGATTCATTCTGTAACATAGAATTCATTCTATGCTATAGAATAAATTCTATGTCATAGAATTCATTCTATGCTATAGAATTCATTCTATGTTATAGAATTCATTCTATGCTATAGAATAAATTCTATGTCATAGAATTCATTCTATGCTATAGAATTCATTCTATGTTATAGAATTCATTCTATGTCATAGAATGAATTCTATGTCATAGAATTCATTCTATGCTATACAATTCATTCTATGCATATAGAATTCATTCTTTATTATAGAATTCATTCTATGTTATACAATTTATTCTATGCACATAGAATTCATTTTATGTCATATAATTTATTTTATGTTAAAGAATTCATTCTATGTTATAGAATGAATTGTAAGCACATAGAATAAATTCTATGTTATAGAATTCATTCTTTGTAATAGAATTCATTCTATGTTATAGAATACAATTCTATGCATACAAGTGCATTCTATAATATAGAATTGTATTACATACATAGAATCTTATTCTCTATTATAAAATTTTATTCTATACATAGAATTGTATTATGGACATAGAATTTTACACTATATTATAGAATGTTATTCTATACAAAGAATTTTATTCTATGACTTACAATATTGGTTTCTTTTTTATAAATGGAATTTCAACTAATGAATGCTTTTTGTGTGCATAGAATGCTTTCTATGTGCATAGAATTTATTCTATGTATAGAATAGTCACATAGAATAAATGGACACATGGCGCCCCATATTCAGTGGTTGAGCCGAACACATTTACACCATTATGGCAACACTGACATCCCAGAGATGAAGACGACCTTCTCTTCTGCTAGCAATACACGTTCTTACATCTTCTTAGGAGGACATACATGTTGTTGGGTGTTTCTTTTTCCTTCTTTTGGAATACCACGTCGCACCTGAACGTCAAACACACATATGCAGAGCTTGCACTGCAACGCATTCTAGACCATACTGCGTTTCCTGCCTCACTTAATGTAACTGCTCAGGTGAAAATATGTGCACACATCTTCAGAAGAAAATTAACAGTTACCGTAAATTACAAAGATTATATTATGATGGATGATGATGGATGATGATGAGGATGATGATGATGAGGATAATGATAAATGACGACGATAAAGATTAGCAAGATAATGATGAACAGAAAGGGAAATAAGAACAAAACCCAATGAGAAGTTCACGACAAGTACATCTGATTCTATTAGAAGTATACATCAGCATCTCAACTATAGTAAACAATGGTATTCAAACCGGATTAACACCATAAGTCAGGGTTGAAGGCTACCACACTATGCAAGCATTTGCTTGCACTATAGACCCACCACAGTTTTGCACCTGGGGGTAAAAGCCACAGACCTCTTGAACTCTTGGTGCAAATTCTGAACTATGGAATGTTGTTGCAAGGTAAAGAGGGCACTAGACTGAAGCCCCGACGGTGCCAGACCCGTTCCTTGCTCTCTTTGGCTCCACCTGAGTTCAATCAGCTGAGCCTGGAAACTGTGGCAGAGTACAAACCGGAAGAATGACACAATAAGAAAAGAGAAAGAAGAACCATTGTTTGATCACTCCTAACTAAACCCTGAGTTGGGGAGTGGGGCGGGGAAGTACAGAAAAATAACTGAAGAAAGGAAAAGGAAAAGGAGAAGAAGCAGAAAAAGCAGAAGAAGAAGAAGAAGAAGAAGAAGAAGAAGAAGAAGAAGAAGAAGAAGAAGAAGAAGAAGAAGAAGAAGAAGATGGCGGCGGCGAGGACGACGACGATGATGATGACTAAGACGACAACGAAGATTATGATGATTACGATGATGTTGTAAAGAGAATACAATGAAAGGTAGGAACCAAATTTAAATTCCATTTTCTTATATCTTTAACGTACCTTCATGCTTCCTTTTCTCTTCTTCTACGCTCGTATCTTTTACTCCATTACCCATACTATTTTATTCATGTTCATTTTCCCCATGTATCTTCTTGGCCCCAAGAACAGAGGTGAAAACGTGATCCCAAACCAACCGTCTATCTGTTAAGAATCCCACGTTCTTGCGTCAATACCCGGTGCTAACGTATAAGAGCGAAGCGGTGAAACAAAATTACCGCCATCTGGCCTCCCTTCTCCCCATATAAAACTGCGGTTGCGGTCTGAAATAAAAGTAACTGCATGTATGCCCTTTAAACACCACACCCGACTGTGTTGTGACAGTGTGATGCAAGCTTTCGTTCCTTTACTGTACTGTGTTTTTAAACCTTCTTTTTTGAAGATAGAAGGTAATGCGGTGCTCTGCAAGATACAGCTAATATATATTGTTTTTTAATCTCGCACTTGAAATTAAATATATCCTATGCACGCGTTTTAGCATCTTAAAGTAGCCAGAACAAAACATTTGGGAATGTGCGATACACTTTTGATTAATGCCTTTAACTTTCTGCAAATTTGAGAGAAAGAGCGACAGAGACACAGAAAGCAGAAAAGGGGATGAGAAGGAGGGAGAAAAAAAGGACGATGATTGAGGGAGAGGAATAAGAACTTGAACAGCTGAAACAGAAGCTTGACACCACCTCTAAAGCCTATAGAATGTAAATGTAAATTAGTGCAGAGAAGACCAAAATGATGACCAACAATACCAATGGCATCAACACGGATATCAAAGTCCAAGGCCAATCCAATCCCTCAACACAGTGCATAGCTTCAAGTATTTAGGAGCCATTGTATCAGACAATGGGTCCCGACAGGAAGTCCTCTCCAGAATCGCACAAACAACTGCTGCCCTGGCGAGGTTGAAGCCAATTTGGAAAGACAGGACCATTAGTCTACATTCCAAGCTAAGACTGCTGCGCTCTCTTGTCATCTCCATCTTCCTATACGCTTGCCAAACATGGACCCTCATAGCAGATCTACAACAAAGAATACAAAGCATGGAGATGAGGTGCTACAGCAGACTTCTGGGCATTTACTATACCCAGCACATGACCAACGACCAAGTCCGACAGACCATCACACAAGCCATTGGAGAACACGGTGACCTGCTCACAGTGGTGGAAAAACGGAAACTCCGATGTTATGGCAACGTCACCAGATCATCAGGTCTTGCAAAGACCATCATGCAAGGCACAGTGCAAGGAGGTAGAAGAAGAGGGAGACCGAAAAAGAGGTGTGAGGACAACATTCGAGAATGGACTGGTTTGACACAGAGCGAAACCATCAGTGTTGCTGAGGACAGGAAAAGATGGAGTACGCTGGTTAAACGATCATCTGTGGTGCCCCTACGACCTCCTAGGTACGGGATATGATAGAATAGGATAAGATTAAGGGAATAAAATGACATAATAGATTAGCAGCGACAGCAAAAACTTAACTTCTTGTCTGCCTCAATCGAGAAATCTGCATTTGGTCATTAACCCCATTCATCTCCCAGATCACACACATAAACTACCCAAAGAAGAAGAACAACAACAATGACAACAACAAAAACAACAACACGTCATCCGACGAATTACAATACATACAACAGTCAATCACTTGGCTGAACCGACAATAGATGCAGCAAAGAAGAAGGAACAAAAGAAAAAAACAACTGATGAGTGTGACAGAATGAATCATCCGTCAATGCTTAATCATCAACAACACCAATACAATATGACCCATCAGATGCTTATCAGGCCAAAGAACATAATTCTTCCAGTCCAAGCAGTAAATATATCATTTTGACGGACGATGTCTGGAACACGTCACCATCACAAGTATTGCAAACTCCCAATCAACAATACCGTGTATGAAAAGAATGCCTCCCGCCAATAACCTGTATAGAAAAAACACACACACACAAAGTCAGGAGCCAGTAACTTATACTAAATTAAATGCGAACAAAGGAGAGGCACGTAGTGAAGATCGATAGAGACTTGATGTTTTCACACCTATTTCGAAGTTCATAGATGAACTCATAAACAGTGGTTTGCCTTTTTCCTAGCCCAAAGCGCAAGCATTTTGGACACTTAAAGTTAAACCAAGCCCTCCCCCACCCCCCAAAAAAAATACATTGGTGAAAGAAATAAAGAAAGAAAGAGATGCATGAGCAAGAACCATAATTTTCTCTCTGACGTGTACGGTAAGCAGTTCTTGGTGGCCATAGCATAAACTTCAGCCTCTTACGAGCTTGTCTTTGAAAACAAATCTCATCAGCTACTTGCGGGCCTCCGATATCAAACTCACACGACAAAACAGCTGCATTCCTCAGCACCAGAAAAAAAAGTCTAAGGTAGTGCAGAGAGGAAGAAAATGGGCAAGATGGAGATTTGCAGCTTCGACGTCCTAAAGCTGTGTGTTACACTCAGTTTGATGTTGGTGTTTTCTATGTGGATTCAGCCCCAATGCTGAAGTACTGATGAGTGTAGCTCAGATTCGTTTATTCACGCAACCCGCTCAATCAGCATACAAGTCACAAAGTCGACGTATGAAGTTTTCCACTTTTATTCAGCACACATCAACAACTGCATACAATCGCTTTCCACTTTCAACTTTTACTTTCCAACTCACTATCAACAACTTCTCAACTTTTTTAACAGTGCGGCGCTTATATAGTCTCTACATACACGGGAACAAACGAGAATAATCCTACAAAAAACACCACAACCAATCAAAATTAATTTCATCATCACGTGACTCACGTCATACAACCCCATTTGGAATGGAAGCTTCCATGGTAACCAACAGAACAATCCACACGCTTCGATCGATAGTAAACAACTAATTCCCGAAAATTCTCAAACAATATCGACCAACTAAAAACTCTAACGTTACACAAAGCCTCTACTAATAACAACGCAAAATCAAATCAAAGATAAATACACTATATTACTGCATGCGTTGCAAAACAAAACGAACAGATCTATCGCGCGCGTCACACACAAGCCTACCATTGCACGCGCTTCACACATAACATCGTGCGCATTTCATACGCACCATTCGCGTTTCAACGTAACACTGTGAATGAGAACCATGAAGGTGTGAGCATACTGCCTACCTTCTTCACAATGCCTACTAAAATAAATATATGGGAGACAAAAAGTGTGTATATAACACACATACATACGTAGGTCTAATACTCTCAAAGTTTCCGTTTTACCTGAAGTGGAAAAAAAACCAGCATCAACGCTTAACACTTGACTAGTTGACTGCCAATTTTCAAAGAAAAGACACGCCGCCGTGTATCCCTCCCTAGTATTAAAACCCATCCCGTTAATCACAGGTATTACCTTGTGAAACACTGCACCTACATCAAAAGGTCGTCGATAGGGTGTAATCATGGAGAAAAGATATACACTTCTTTCCGGTGTGGGCTACAAGTAAAACAGTACATCAGAAATAAAAGGAAAGAAATGACTATAAATAGGAAGATCGAAGTGCACATCATAAGCGCAAACACCGGTTGCGGGTAGGGTAATATAATTTTAAAGAGTGTCTGCATCATTATACGGATTACTCATTCCGATGCGAATATGACCGAGGTCTAGTCTGTGCACGCACTCATCCCATCACACGGTCTTTAAAGATCCTTACGCTCATGTCCTAGACGGGGGAGTGCCGGCTACACAAATATAACCAGCTATCACGAAGTCCATTTTTCCACATAACCGGTCGCCCAAGATTGTTTTCAGTGGTCTGGGCGTCAGAGTATGCGCCCTTAAGCTGCAAGTGGGCGTACCGGGCGGCTGGAGTTTGATCCTATATCGGGCAGCGCCTTGCGCAGCTCCTGAACTGGAAAAGCGATATATAAAAACGATTAAATAAAACTCGATCATAAATTCGCAGGCACGATGAAAGTTGACGATAATCTCTTCAAAACAACATTAGCGTTGGCCAAACCGTCACACGAACGGTCAAAAATCAAGCAAACTTCCATGCCAACTTGAATAGTAGGCTAAATCAGTTTTCAATATTTCATCATTAATGGAACTACAAACCAAAATGTCATATATATATATATATATTGCACATTACCACTAAACAAGCTTAACAGTGTTTTTAAACTTTCGAAGTACTGTGGTTCACATTTTGAAGTTTGTCAAAACAAGATTTTATGTTCAAGTCTGAGTTGAACACGCAATCAAAGAGTTATAAAAAGTGAAACATAAATTTTGTAAATGTAATAATATATACTTCGTCGTAACAAACTGTGAGTATTGAATAA
Source organism: Oncomelania hupensis (assembly GCA_036898135.1). NCBI lineage: Eukaryota > Metazoa > Mollusca > Gastropoda > Littorinimorpha > Pomatiopsidae > Oncomelania > Oncomelania hupensis. The sequence continues at coordinate 18,916,530 of CM072512.1, read as the reverse complement.
ATAAATTGCGTCAAACTGCATGCACTCATTACTTATTTACATAAAATCTCCGATAACCGATAACCGATTATTTTCGGTCCTTACTGGGGGTAAATTCTGGGCAATCTTCTGGAAATCGCTACACTAGAAACGAACGTGCGTTTTTGTCAGTCCTTGATTATACTGATAGACAGATCTGCGCTCTGCAATGCCAAAAAAAAAATTACATAAAACCAAAAAATCATGTCTTAGTAGATTTAAGCTTATCAGATCTGGCGCCATTTCTTGGAATAAGATCTTTCCGAATCCTACGACTTCCATCGCTATCCCCATTCGAAATTAAAGAATCGTCCTTTTCACGTGTCGCTGTTTTAGTCCCCCTTTATCATCCTATCTCGCTCAGTGAGCCTCACGTCCTGTAAGACCTTTATCAGCGATTGAAGTTTTTACATCCACATTCTTATTCTACAACGACTTGCTACTTTTACCAACACGGAGCTATACAGTGTCAGTTTAACTTATTCATCCTTCTTCGTTCACTTCTTGAAGCTGGAACAAAACAGTCGAACGGTCATACTCTGATACTCTCAACTTCCTTCCCTCCCTTCCTTCCTCCCTCTCTCTCACTTTCTCTCTCTCACACACACACACCCACATCCACACCCACATCCACACACACACACACATTCCATTCTTTCATTCCACAGATACAATGGAACGCTCAATAGCAACAGCAACAGCTTCAACAAGCACACTTCTCTATGAATGATAGGAGCGAAGCCAGAGCTGACGAAGACGTCCAAGTGATAAGCAACTAAAAAAAATCTTAACAGAAAGAAAACCAACCATCTTTGAACCCCATCTCCTCCCATTCGAGCGTCTCATATAGCTGGGCAAATGCATGTACGGCTTCCTCTATTTGCTGTGAATTTGTTTTTATTTCCAATTTGAAATTTGGGAAGCCAAAAAGGCTTTAAAAGACAACAAAACAGCCACACAAACAGTCACACACACACACACAAATGCATTTTACAGTTTTATCTCGGTCAAACGGAAACTACGAAACTAGGAGAGAGGGCCAGGGTGCGGACAAAACAACAAAAAAGTTTAACATAACTTTTTTGTTTAATAAACTAACAAAACAACAACAGCATTGCTGCAGAATCTCTCTATGCAACTGCATGGGTTAACCCTCATTGTGCATTCTCTGTGCGTTGGATGTTTATCTCCTGTTTTTTTGTCGTGAATGTTTCCATTACAGCATCATATTTTCAACTGAAACGAGCTTCTGTACAATCGAGCTATCTAAAGTAGACAACGAGCGTCTAAAACCGTATGATCTAGATAGTTAGTCACTGCAAAGAGCCCAATCAGACCATGTATGAACTAGAATTAGAGGTTCAGTTGACGTAATTAATGTACAGCCAGAAGGAAAGTGGAGGAGGAGGGGTGAAGCAGGGGAGGGGGTTAGTACAATGGTTTCATACAACAACACGTGAGGTTGTTGATTAGTATGCAATTAAAACTATACATATAAGGCCAGTTAATGATAACAAATACCCGAGCGTTGTGGCCAAGTGGGCTAAGGCGGGACTAACTTGCCTGTCCACAGGCCAGAAACCAATGGCGCCTGACAGGTGTGGGATCGATCCAGCATCTGGGCGTTATGTTTCTCCCAATATTATTTACTTTCGACTTGGGCAACGTCTCGGGGGTTTTCTCCGGGTACTCCGGTTTTGCTCCCCCAGCAAAATTTCCAAAAACATAACTAATGTTAGGTAGGTTGGGACTGGGCGCGCCACAGGCTGCGACTACGTCTTCCCCAGGGGAGGTGGACCGGAATTTCTCGATAAAAAGGGATAATAAAGCGTTAAACAAAATCGCATAAAACGTCCTATCATATACAAAAAATCGCATAAAACGTCCTACAACAATTTGTACATAAACAATGCTAGAGTACAGAGAAAATAAATCTCCCCCCAAATTACAACTTACAAGCTTCGTTAAATGTCTTCAAAGCTACTACAACGTCTGAGTCGCCGTAACCTTCTATTAAAGCAAAAAGCGGTTGTAACTTTAGCAAGTAATATAACTAGCTTTTAAAAAATAACATCTTGACCTAATTCTGGGTTTATTTAAACTTTTTTTTACAAATTGCCTTTCTTTCTAATAGCCCAATCAAGAATCTATTTTAACAAAATACTTCGACGCTCTCTCTCTATAATGATTATATATTGAAATCATAGCCGAGTCCTTTTTAACACAACAAAAACTTGCCCCCCCCCCTCCCCTCTCTCTTTCTCTCTCTCTCTCTCTCTCTCTCTCTCTCTCTTAATATGCAAGCCGAAGGGCAGAACATAAAAAGACGACCTTAAACCCCAGGATGATTTGAAATCGATAAAGCTGATGAAGCCAAGGGGAACTGAGTAAAATTCACCGCAATAATTAGTTTCCCCCTGTTTTCGTCTGATCGTCTTCCCTCCCTATCATCTTGCAGGATTGCTAAGGCTGGAAAAGAGCAATAACTGTGATGCCCACGACGGCTAAGAGAGAGAGAGAAAAAAAAAGCGAGCCCTACCCTCCTAATTCACCGTTGAGCTAATTCAATTTAATTTAGAAGAGGTTAACAGAAGGAAAGCTGAAAGAAAAGAAAATATGTTGTTTTTTTAAAGATACAGAGAATGCCATGTAAAATAGAAAGGGAAAGATATGGATTCAGGATGACATGGTTAGTAATGAAGAAGAAGAAGAAGAAGAAGAAGAAGAAGAAGAAGAAGAAGAAGAAGAAGAAGAAGAAGAAGAAGAAGAAGAAGAAGAAGAAGAAGAAGAAGAAGGAAGAGGAGGAGGAGGAGGAAGAAGAAGAAGAAGAAGAAGAAGAAGAAGAAGAAGAAGAAGAAGAAGAAGAAGAAGAGTGCACAAACCAAACCCAATGGATGAGACACCTATGAAGACTGTGGTGGTGATGATGATAATGCTGCTGCTGCTGCTGATGATGATGATGATGATGATGATGATGATGATGATGATGATGATGATAAGACGAAGGACATGAATTTAAAATACAGTCACACCCTACAATAAAATTTAGTTTATTATTTAATGTGTTGTGTTGTTGTTTTTTTGCCTGACAACATTAACAGAAATGCGCCGTTGAAAACCACGAGCACCATCCTGACATAATTGAAAGACCACTAACTGCTTAGGAAATGGCCAACCAAGCAATGATACCGATAAAGAAGAATAACTTCCAGCCTATTAGAGGCACTGCAGAGAACATTACAGCCAAGCGGGTGTACAGTGAGAGGATGAAGCAGTTTCTAGAATACCAAGAAAAAATGCGGATGCGTGCGTGATGAACATGGCAACGTGCTTTGTGTGGGTGGGTGTGTGCGCGTGTGCGTGTGTGTATTTTGTTTTAAAATTTGTTGTGGTTGGAGAAACAAAAGTGTCATCAATATTTGATTTACTTCGCCTACGATGACAAGGTCGAACAATCACAAACATACAAAAACTGTAGTGTGAGGTGACCCGCTGTGATATATAGCGAACCTTTCACCCATGCACCCACACACAGCCGCGCACCCACTCATGCACGGACACCCACGTACATGTATTTAAACTATTTAGCAATGACGACGATGAGGACAACGAAGAAGAAGAAGAAGAATGATGATAATAATGATGATGTTGATGAGGAGGAGGAGGAGGTGGAGGAAATAATGCTTTAAACAATTGGAAATATGGAAAGAGAACAGATATAATGCTTGAAGTAATATATCGTATTTATAGTATAAGAATTTGAGAAATTTTGTTGGGTTCCATCATATTTAGGGATTTAGGGTAATAAAATTTCCGATAAATTGGCCAAAAAAGGTGCAACGAAAAGTGAGCATACAGTCTTTAATTGTAATTTGAAATTGGTTCAATATTAATATTATTCGTTACTAGAACAACACGTAATTAATGTAATGCCCATAGTTGTTTCAGGACTATTACTAGATTAGTATATAAGCTATGCTTGGATTCATGGTGTACAAAATATTTGAAAACTTTACTTGTATATGTACTGGGACTATTTCCTTACAACATATATTATTTGATTGTTCTGTTTTAACAGCACTGTACAAATAAATTATTTTATATGCACAAGACGATACTAGGACATCTTGTATAGTTCGATGTTACAGGATATGACGCGTGTCATTGTGGGAACACATTCATTTAAGTTACTATAATTAACAGATTCTGTGTGTTTGTTTATTTGTTTGTCTTAATCACATTGTTGTGAAAAAAAAAATATATATATAAAATTTATTTTGTTATTTTTTTAAAATTATTTTTATTTATTTTTTAAATGGAAGAGGAGCTGGTATATCCCATGAAGGGTGTTCGTCTTCTCCCCAAATCTCTTCAAGTTCTATCCCTGCTCCTCTTCCATCCTCATCCTCATCATTCATCCATCCATCGATCAATCCATCCTTCCTTCCTTCCTGCCTTCTTCTTCTTCTTCTTCTTCTTCTGTTGTTATTATTTTCTTAGCAACTCTCGGTGAAAATGGAAGAGAAGAGATTGTGGTGTGGATCGAAAAAATAAAAGTTTGCTTGCAAAGAAAAAAGCTCCTGGGTTCACTAACAGGTTTGTAGGCTTCAACGTGTAATGAAGTGTGTATCCAAGGACAGCTAGAACAGCTGACCAGTGTCATCATGGCCACTCGGGTTGATAAGAGAACAACTCCCATGCTGAGTGTCGCAGGTACAGGATGCAGTCAATATAAAAATTTCAAAAATAAAAATTAGATTTTCTTCCGTATTCTAATAGCGATCTCCCTGCCTTTACACCACCTGTTTGAGTGATGTATGTGTATTTGGTGTGTGCGAGGGTAAATGAGACAGGTGAGCGTGTATGTTGGTATAGATCGCCGCCGCTTTAAACGCGCGTTCATAGCATCCTGTATTATTATTATTATTATTATTATTATTATTATTATTATTATTATTATTATTATTATTATTACATGCTGAGACTGCCGCAACTATAGTGCAAAGTATTCTATACTATAGCTACTATAAAATATTGCAGTATGCCCTCAAGTCTGTACTAAGTTTACTTCTTGTCCCAAATAATCCGCAAAGGGCAAATCCCAGTGTAAATTCCAATTGCGGATGATAGTAGTGACAATTATCACGTAGGCTCACACCAGATAGCATTATCAGCAACTGGGCGAAACAACACAAGGATTATGCTCAATGAATATCAAGAAAAAATAATATATAGCCCCACGCCGTTCTTTGAAATAAAATGCAAAAGAAAAAAACATTAACAAAAAGAGAAAGAAAGAATGAAAGGTAGGTTTTAAATTGTCCTCTACAAAATAATACAATATAATACTAATAGTTTCATTCTTAAGAAATGATAGAGTGTGTGCGGAGAAGATTTCTATGACATTGCTGACTGTATTATGTAGAACGTATTAAATTTAAAATAAAGAACTGTTGAGACTCTCCGTATAGACTATCCTATCCTATCCTATAAACAAGCGTCTAGACAATGAGTAATTAAATATTTTAAACTTTATGTCTGTAATTTATAGTACTTTCTAAAATATACGAAAGAAATGAAACAAAATACTTCAGAGGAAAAGAGCGCTGAAGTCATGTCACATAAAACAAGGTTCAAAGCAATAACAATATCTGTTACAAAAGACCATCAACAAAACAATGGGATAACAGTCGGTGGAAAAAATATGATTTTATTAAGTTACCGGTCTTTGGTTGTAGAATTCATAGCTCTTTCTCTGTAAAAGTGTTGGTTTGCACAAAGTTACTGTGAGCAGCGCATTGAGCAGCTCTTCAGCTGGTAATGCGCTATTTAAGAACAACAGTAATAATAATGAACAAGAGCACGACGCATTATGATTAAAGTATTATGAACTGTGTTCCGTTCCTTGCTGCACTTGCTTTCTCGCTGTTATTATCTATACCTATTCGCTGTTTCTGTAGTCTTTCTGATCAATCTAAACAAAAATACAATACAAATATGTTAAAAGGAATTTAACAATGATTGACCAAGTTGCAATGCTACTTAACATTTCTCTCTTTCCATGTAATTGCTTCTCCTGGTGTTTAACGATGACGATTTTGTTCCTTTGTACTGGTGTTGAACGATGACGACTTTGTTTCTTTCCCACTGGTGTTGAACGATGACGATTTTGTTCAAACAAGCGCACAATACAATTATCGTTATGTTAAACTGAATCACGCATGTTTGCTTGTTGTAATGATGTTTAATTTAAAGTGTATCTATTTGCCGCATGTAACTGTTCGTACTTTCAAAACTTTTGTTTAACTTCACCGTTAATTTTGTCCTTAAAAAAAGCATGATCTATATATATAAATTGCTTAGCCGGAAGTCCTTCTTCGCCACTACTATAAAGTTTGTCCGGTATGGACGCTGATCTGGCCAGGTCCTGGCCGCTGGGAATCGGCCTGCTGTGTGCTCAAAACCAGCGAAATCGTTATAGCCGACATTTCCTTACCGAATGTTTAACCGTTTCTGAGATAAATAAATAAACAAAATGTCCACAAACTGCAATAGCCTCATTCCGCGCGCTTCCATTAAAAATCAAATTGAGGTTTCAGCATGTTTTCCCATATAGACCAAAAAATTGATCGTTTCTGTACGAAGCATTGATAGCTCAGTTGGTAACATTTTCGCCTACCGTATAGGGCGACCCAAGTTCGATTCCGACGCGGGCCATATTTTTTTTTAATGTTTTTTTTTCCCCACTACAATATGGATATTTTTCTTTTTAATTTAGGCTTTTTACCATTATTATTATTATTATTATTATTATTATTATTATTATTATTATTACTATTATTATTATTACTATTATTATTATTATTACTATTATTATTATTATTACTATTATTATTATTACTATTATTATTATTATTACTATTATTATTATTATTATTATTATTATTTATAATATTATATCTTATATCAAATTTCCTTTTAAAACCTTGGTGTTTATGATTTGTATTTGTATTATTATTATTATTATTATTATTATTATTATTATTATTATTATTATTATTATTATTATTATTATTACCAAGGATCGGGATGGGGTGGTACATTATTATTATTATTATTATTATTATTATTATTATTATTATTATTATTATTATTATTATTATTAATAAACTAATAATAATAATAATAATTATTATTATTATTATTATAATATCTTATATCAAATTTTATTTTAAAACCTTGGTGTTTTTTATGATTTCTATTTGTATTATTATTTATTATTATTATTATTATTATTATTATTATTATTATTATTATCAAGGATCGGGATGGGGTGGTACGTGTAGGTAAAAGGGGGCTACGGGTAGGTTTAAAGGGGCATGGGTAGGCATAACGGGGATACGGGTATATATAAGGGGGTATGGTGATGGTCGATTCCTTTCATCCATACCTGCGAAACGATCAACGGGGAAGTATCAAGGAGGGTACAGGTAGGTTACAAGGGGGGTACGAAAGGTATCAAGGGGTTATGGAGAGGTATCAAGTGGGTTCGGGGAGGTATCAAGGGGGTATGATGAGGCCTCATGGGGGGGGGACGGGGAGATATCGGAGGGGGGGGGGGTATGGTGAGGTCTCACGGGGGATATGGGGAGGTATCATCGTCCAAATGAAACTCGCAGACAACAGTTGTCTCTCTGTCTACATTTTAAACAGCAACCTGTGTACCCTGGCTTGCCAGGGTACAAAAACCACTAGTAAAATTAATAAAGATAAAATGAAGGGTTTACTGTTTCCTGCGTTGCTTTTCTTCCCGTACAGTAACTGGTTCTCTATTATGCTATCGTTTAACTTTATCAGGACGATTTTGTGTAAACAACTCCTCCATATAATTATGTAATAATGAACCTAATTCACAAGCCGGATATCATGACTCGGTTGTCATCAGACCCAGTCTGGCGTTGCCATGATCAGTTATTAGAAAGTTTGTTCTTGCTAGTTTAGTTTGTTTCTTTTGAAAGCTTAAAACCAGCAACCAAAGCAGAAACTTTATTATTATACTACTCAGTAAAGCCATTCTTGACCCTGGTCGAGCTCATCCTCTCCATCTCCGACGTCATTATTGTTATCGTCACTGTCGTCGTCGTCATCAATTATCATCTTCTTCATCATCACCGATATCGACTGTATTATGGTACCTAGAAAAATGTGTTACAATGTTTGTGAATGCATATTAAGCGTAAGAAACATGTGTATTCTATGTGTTTTTTTATTGCTACATGTATTAATAATGTTATTTAGTTAGATTTTTTTAACAATTATATCACTATGGTAAAGACATTAAATTTTGAAGAACCTAAAAACCTTATCATCATCGTCAACATCATCATCATCATCAACATCATCATCATCATCATTACCACCACTAGCACCACCACCATCATCAACTCCTACAATATTTTTCGAGCATTAGCAACAGCCTTGTTAAATACCCAGCGACCACGCTTTCCCCTCTAAGGACACGACCATTTTATTTTTTCAGTGAGCACTCTTTTACCGATTGACACACAAGCACAAATCGTTACGATTTTATCTTGAAAGCTGAAGTGGTTCCCATAATATCTGGCATTTCCTGTTCCAGAGCTCTGTTTTATCTTATCGTGCGGTGACGCGATGACTGAAGCGATTATATTACACACATTAATATAAACAATAAGAGGGGTGATGGGGAGAGATAGGAAAGGGGGAGAGATAGAGGGAGACGAGCAAACAGATCAGGCAGACAGATAACGTACTGTAAACATGTATATGATTAGTTCATATCACCTAGACAGCGGTAATATAAGACTCATTAAAGGTGACGCAAGTACGGAGCATTTTGCTTTCAACTCAACAAGACACACTTTAACCTACATATAAAGTTACATTACAGTGCACGTTGACGGCTCTGTGCTTACTATTTTTGTTGTTTTATTACTGCCGTTGGACCGAAGGTGGGGAAAGTTACTAAGCACATTTTCTGAGGCGTGATTGGAGTACATTAAAATATCAGATTTTCAGGAATAAGAAAAAAGACGAGGAAAATCGGTAACTGAAACTATAGAAGGTGTACATATGCAACAACTTTTAACAAGATACACGTTCAAATGAATCGAGAGTTGTAAAACGAAATGTAATCAACTTTCTAGAACAAGGCGCACCGAATAATCCTTTGAAGTCGTCGATATCTTCCTAAGGATCTTATTATTACTCATAAATTGACCGTAACATGTTAACACGATACGCTTCCTAGTGCGTCTTCCACTTTCTTTAATGACGTCGTAAGCATAAAATTGGCCGCTACAATACAAATTAAAAAAGATAAGTTGTGTTAAAGACGATACAATTTCTGAACGTAAAAGATACACCGATTCCCTTTTTCTAAGTTGACACCCATATGCATTTAATGTCAACGCTAATACTAAAACTGTACTGGTACTGAAGTATAAAACGTTCTGTTAAATGTTATGTGGTAAACGGCAGCGCTACCGCGAAAACGGGCCTCTCTAAATATTCTTCTATACGATTAAATACTCAGCATACGTAAGGCATTTAATTTAATACCTAAATCAACGCAAGTTTGAGGTGGGACAATTTCACTTAGAAAATTTTAACCAAACCCTTGCTAGTTGCTGGGCACCAGCACGAAGCCTAAGCTAAATGTCTTCAAGGACATGCATTTTGTGTCTGCTGTGTCGTTCTGTCTTTCATGCTGATAAGAAAACAAACGTTTTGCATGCGTCTGCGACTGTACAGCATTTCGCCACGCCCTTGAAAAGTCAAATGAAAGCTCTATGACTTATTGTCGGCCCTCACAAGAATTTGAATCTTGAGTTTGCTGTGAAGAGGGAAGTAAATACATACATGAGGCAACTGAATTAATTTCTGAGAGAGAGAGAGAGAGAGAGAGAGAGAGAGAGAGAGAGAGAGAGAGAGAGAGAGAGAGAGAAAGAGAGAGAGAAAGAGAGAGAGAGAGAGAGAGAGAGAGAGAGACGTATTAGATCCAATTGACACGTCTTATAGCTAATTTTAGAACATTGATTGATTTATGAAGATTCTAAGACGTGCGTTCCACGAAGTTAGCTGGTGGAAGATGACAATAAGAAGCAATTACAGACGCAAACTTGTGAAAAATGTTTAGGAATAAGTTGTAAATCTAAGTCATAATTCGACAAAGGGGTTGGACTGGAGGGTGAGGGAGAGGGGGCGTAGCATCTTCACAGAATTGTACTGAGTTTTGATTAATGTATGGATTTCTGCCGGACGAACAGACTAGCTATCGCTTAGTAATGGCTAAATACCCTCACTAGTTTCGTAGTAGTGAGTTGATTCAGTGTGTGTGGTGTCCACCGGGAGAGCAGTGTTCACTGGTAAGCAGTGTTCATCTGGGTAAACAGCGTGCAGTGAGAAGTGTTCAGCAGGTGAAAGTAGTGAATATTGTTCAGTTCCTTATGAGAATGTGTGCAAATCTGGAAGAAAGTTTTGGTCAGTTCAAGTACTCGCCTAAAATAAAGTTAGGCAATGTGCGCTAGTTCTTGAATTACTTAAAATGTTTAGACAATAGGTGTACGCTTCACAAATTGCCTATATCAACGATTTGTGTAGGATTTTGTGTAAGTGTTTGTTAATGCTGGTCCAAAAACATGCACACATGTCTATGCCAAAACAAGGAAGACCCAATTACTTTCCAGACTCTCTGTAAAGAAAACAATTACAAATCTGACTTTCAAGACTGACCTCACTAACTGTCAAAACACAAATTACTGGAAAGTCGTTTAAATCAATTGGACGCTTACAAAGAGTATTCAAATCTATGCTGGTACGCATGCATATATAAAGGAAAAACTACTTTCTTTCGTTCCGATACCTTGATGATTACTATCTGAAAGAGATCCGTAGGATCTCATCTTTGATATGATGATGATGATCCTTATTGTCAGGGTGGCGACGTGGTGATCGTCCTTAACGCTGATGCAATAGGACGTTAAGCTTCGTTGTTCCTCGTTCCGATACAATGTGTGGCAGCCGCCTGTTCCTTGACCAAGAAGGACTAGGTGAGTTTTCAGTTGACACCTGCCAGCAACCAGCCTGGATGCAATATTTTCAGTACACGACCAGCAGGCAAGATCATTGGAAGAAGAACGGCTGCGCTACTGCCGGGAGAATTATTAAGAAGTATAGCATTGCTGTCTGCAAATACTTGCAAGTATTGCCAGATCCGCCCTCTCACCGCGCTTCTTAGATTTACTAAGGAAACGAAGAATTACTGACAGTTCTTGCTATCCTGAGGAGATAAAGTGTTAGGAGATGTGTGCATCGGCTGCCAAGAACTAGTTACTGCTTAATATGCGCTCTCTTAGTTAGTTTACTAACCTAAGTAAACACAGGCAGGAGGGCATCATGATGGAATTCCAAACAGAAAGGCCTGGAATGAAAAGCAGCCACAGCAGTTGTTATCACTTTCAATTTTCCTACTCTTCTGTTTTGCATTCTTCAACCGTCTGAAAAGCACGTTCTTTTCTCTTACGACGCTTCTTCCTTCTCTTCTTCGTCCACCCCTTCTTCTTCTTCTTCTTCGTGATCCGGCCTCTTCTTCTTCAGTTCGTCTGTTGTTAAAACCCTCTCTTCGCATAATTTCTTTGTTTACGTCCCTTAAATTTTAGTTTCCTTTGCTTCCCTGTTTTAACTTCTTTTGTCAGTCAATGCCGGTCCTGATTTGGCTCGGAAGAGTCCGCTGGACCTAAAGCAACAATCAATCAATCAATCATGTCAGTCAATATCCACATGTTCTAGAATCACAGAGTTACACGTTTAGTACACATCTTCAAAATGGACTTTTACTAACTGAAAAAGAGGAAACAAAAATCTTATTTATATTAAGCGGTGTCAAATAAATTTAGCACGAAACTTCGCATGTTATTTCATGTTATGAGAGAGAGGGAACGTCGAGTAGACTGAGCAGTGGCAGAGGGGTAGGTAGGAAAAGGGGGTTTTATCAATCAACTGAAAGGTCTGTTCACTGTCGCATCTGTTAACTTTCTGCTGCGAATAAAAATCGTACGTTCTTTTAGCGTTAAAGTGTTAAAACCAAAAGTAGGAGCGAGCATTATAGCTTATGTGGTGTATTTTTGGTGTCTGCGGTTTAATGTTAAATGAATGAAAAACATGAAGAACTTGATCTACTGTACTTTTCGTTTTCAAGTTATGCTTGCCTATGGGTTTGTTTTGCTGTGCAACGTTACGTGATGTGAAGCCTAAATTAGGGGGAAAGCATAGGATCATGCAGAACATCTAACATACAAGAAAACAGCTTGTTTCTTGATAGTTTACATTTCTTAGTTTTACATCCAGCGACTGTCTCCATCATACGACATGCTGCGCCCAATCAACACAGTGGAGCAACATCTCCTGCCCTACTACCGTATCCTTCCATGTCCTATCCCGTAACTCGAAAGTCGTTGGGGCACCACAGATGATTGTATAACCAGGGAACTCCATCTTTCTCTGTCCTCAGCAACCCTCAGTTTCAAACCTGTCCAATCTCGAATGTTGTCTTCCCACCTATTTTTTTGTCTCCCTCTCCTTCTGCCTTCTTGTACCGTGCCTTGCAGGGTGGTCTTTGCAAGGCCTGATGCTTTAGTGACATGGCCATACCATCGGAGTTTCCGTTTCTTCACCATTGTGAGCAAGTCATCGTGTTGTCCAATGGCTTGCGTGGTGGTCTGTGGGACTTCGTCGTTGATGATGTGCTGGGTATAGGAAATGTCCAGAAGTCTTCTGTAGCACCTCCTGCCATGCATCACAACAACTCTGCATGCTTTGTTTCTATTTCAAGATCAAGTTAAGGTGGCCTCCGATACTCGGTGTGAAGGAATGAAGAGTAGGATACTCTGTAGGCCTCAGATGATCAATCTGCCCTAGGTGCAGCATGCATCATCCATGTTGACACACTATCCGCTTAAACTTTTTTTTAAACCTCCCTCCTGTCGTCTTGGTATCTTCAGAAACCTTTTTAAACCGTCTTCTCTACTGTTATTTCTTCTTTCCCGCGAGGTTTGGAAAATCGGAGCAGCGTCTCCTTTATATGTAAAGAAAGAAAGATTATGAGCCAGAGGGAATTTCCTTACGATGATTTAAAAGAGGAATGTTTAAGATTTATACAGTCCTCGGGTCGTTCGATGTTGCTTATTTCACACCTACTGATTACTACCGAATGTTTAGCATCATGTACAGCAGAACATTAAACTTGGAGAAATGTTTCTAAAGACTATTTTATAAAAGAATACATTGCTTACGTTGCGGTAGGGATAGCTCAGTCGTCAGAGCGCTCGACTTGTGTACGCGCGTCTCGGGCGACGTGGGTTCGAATTCTGACTTCAGCAAACTATTTTGTGATTGCTGGATAGTAGTGGCCAGCGCTTTGAGAAGCTCTCTGAGCTTATAAGTGCGTTATATGAGTAATCTCTTTCTTTCTTTTTTTTCTTTTTATGTTCATAAGTAAAAGTTATATACTGGACAGAGCAGAGAAGAGAGGTGAAAAGAAAAAAAAGGGACCTACTAATCAAGACTAACACTTGGCTACCCTTACAACAAGGCAACCTAGACAGCCCTACGGACCTTGAGCTTGCTCTTCTCGGGTCCTCAGCCTCTTGGCTGCCACTTCATCTCGTTTTCTGCCCAGTTTTAGCGGCCCTTCTCTCGGAAGCCAATAAGAGTACCCCCACTTAATGCAGCGGGGAAGGGAGGGCGGAGTGAGGGGTGGGGGTGGAAACACTTTAGTGGTATGTCAGCTTTAGTTAAGGCATCAGCGCATGAAAAAATTGCTATGTTACGGTAAAAGCAAGGCCAGCAGAAAGTGTCACATTCAGAAAATCGCATTTAAACGGATAGCCAGATTGACCAGTATGACTGTGACAATCTGTTTAACACTCCGCATGCAGGCAAAATGACTGCCCGTGACCTCTGCTCTCGTCCTACTCTGTATCCTGGTGACTACAATGGGCGCGCCCTGGAGCTCTACCATAGACGGCACTGGATGAGAAATCATTGCTGCAAAGCGATCCATCAAAGCGGGCTGTCAGGAGGAATCAATGCCAGCCTCAACAATCACCAAAAGGCCACCGGAAAGTTCCAGTCCAGTATGCCCCGTGATCGCTGCCAGCATCCAATCCCATCGGTAGTGCTATTAGTACTCGACGTAACGCCAACTATTCCAAAATATAAATTTCCTCTTTATTTCAGTGCAATGTGCTTTCAAGATAGAGGACAAAGGAAAACAATGTCATTTCCTCTTAAAGCATGCAAGCCTAGGGTTAGTGAAAACTCAACCATGAAGTCATGTGTTTGTGGTTTGGTTTTTTGTTGTGTTTACGGTGTTTGTTTTTTTACAACTTTAGTTGGATCCAAACGACATCACAGCGGTATTTTGCACAAAGATCAACCAAAACGTTTTCTCAATCAAATCCACTTCTTTCCTACAAGCGATATCCTTTATCATTACTCTCCAATATAAACGAATGCTCGAGCTTTCCATAACGGACCCCATCAGCGACTGGAGGACTCCTGCCACAGACCTGCCAGTAGACATACAGAGTATAAAAATCTACTCAGGTTCCCAAGTTCGAATCTCCAGTCTCCACAGTATAGAGGAATACTCTTGCCTCAATATCACCGATACTCTGTACGGTAGACATGCTGACAACAGGCCACCCTGTATACTTTGCTGTGATCGATCAGCAAGCTAAGAGATAATTGATGGATTCTACGGTTTTCCGCCAATCGCAGAAAACCAATTTTAAAGTGAGTTCTTTCAAAAAGTTTAGTTTCTTTCTTTATTTCCTTCTACGCCCCTACTTCTCCTCACCCTTCTCCTCATCCTCATTCTTCTTCTTCTCCTTCAAATTCCTTACACGTTCACGAAGTGAAAATCCGAAGCACTTAGTGAAGGCGCACTACTGTAATGTCTGTCTTCGGAACTTCCTCAACGAAGTTATGAAACTAAAAGCGAAAGAGATAATCTGTCAACAACTGAAAAAAAACAAAGAAACGTCCGAGCTATTATAATGTATGTGATTCAATCCCTTTAATCAAGTGTAAGGGGTATGTTACTCATTGGCTGGTACTCAAGTTGGGTGTCGTATAAAGCAATCGATACGAGACAAATGATGCGGGATCGATTACTACAAATCAAAGAAATCAAGCCTGCAGTCAACTCATATTTTTCTTGGTAGTTATCCCCATTAATTGACACTCCATCAACGAAGAAATCTACCTATCAATAGATTCACTTCAGTCAGCAACAATACTTCGGCAATAATCCGGAACACGGGGTGCACTTGCTGTTAAAATAAATTCGTTAAAGAGCTACCTTTCCAACAAGTTGAACGTTTTGTTTCCAATACCTCCGGTTCCCATCAGTCAAGTAGTCTAATTCGGGAATTTGCTCTGCGAGTGGTCTTTGGAAAATTCAAATCTGGTTAGATGCAGTGATTCCAGATAGCGGGACTCGGAAACTAAAGTTGATGACTATTGGCACTGCACGCTTCATTTCAGGGCGTTCTGTTTCATTTCAACGGCAAACGGCAGGCACAAATTATTGCCAACGGCAGCCGATGCGGGTACAGTGAAGCCAACGGTTTTCCAAAAGTAATCATCTTTACTTAAAGCACATTACAGCTTCAAACGAATGATGCAACCGCGCTATATTTGTTTTCTCCTAACGTCGTGATAATTACAAATCAGAGAGGATGCAAAATAATGTTTGCACATGCACATGCGTGCCATCTACATTGCTCTAAACATTTCGAACGCATTTAAAAATAATGACGAAAGACACAAAACAACTATCTGTGTCAGAGTAATACAAGTGTCCGTGAAACGACTATATAATATGTAGGTATGCAATAGAGTTGGCTTAATAGTTTTCTTCATACAAAATCTAGGTTAGGGTGAAATTCTAATCTAATGCTACCCGAATGTAATAATAATAATAATAATAATAATAATAATAATAATAATAATAATAATAATAATAATAATAATAATAATAATAATTGCATTTATACAACGCATTTTTCATTAGAATAACAACTCAATGCGCTTACACTTATCGTTCGTACGCTACATCACAACATTCGCACTACATCATGTACAGCATCATTCAGAAAGTATTATTACTGTTCTTACTATTTACACAGAAAACGCCTTGCGGAACAAGTGCGTTTTTAAGCAGCTCTTAAAGGAAACAAGGTCTGTACAATGTCTTAAATCGGCAGGCAGCGCATTCCAAACCTTGGGTGCTTGAAAACTAAAAAACCGCTCGCCAATTGTTTTAAGCCGACGTTTGGGCGTTTTCAAAAGTTTTTCATCTGATGAGCGCAAATGATGAGTTGTAGTGTAGGTAGTGAGTATCTCAGACAGATATGGTAGAAGTGACTGGTCAAAGTGATGGAAAACTAGGACAGCAATTTTGTATTCAATGCGGAACTTGACAGGGAGCCAGTGGAGCTGGCCCTATTAGCCTTTCTAATGAAAATCACAACCAATGCAAGAAACCGAACCAACACAAACTGGACGGGAAAGACTGTACCTTCTTAAACTTTCTCGAATAGTCGTGTAACTTATACCGCTAATCATGATGATAATTTGTAATACCAAATCCTAGATGGTCATGAGGATAATGCTATGAAATTGCCTTTAATTTCCCGATCGCTGATAACCTTATTTGTCACTCTAATCCCCCTTTAATGAATACAAAAGCCAATGACTAACAGAGCTAACGCGAGACAGGTATATATGATCTCCTACTGACTACTGTGAGATGCTGATTCGAGATAGTCGGCCAACCACTGTCAGATTTTGTTAATGATACAAGGACAACTGTCTCTGCAAACGAAACAAAATATTCAGCAAACTCCGAGGAATTTAGATTGTATCATTAACCAAATCTACTCTATATGCGACCAACTATTGTCTTCAGCTACATAAGCCTACTGATGGGCGATATACGAGCAAAGACTGCCGATAATATTCGACCCACTGTTGGATTGTACCTAGCACTCACGTTGCTTAAAGGCTTCGCAGATCGATGAGTATGCAAACTACTGGACTGAAAAAAAAGCAAACATTTCAGACCATTTGGCGTCTCTGTAAAAACCAGATTAGACAATAAGTGTGTGTATAAGTGGAGAGGAAGAACAGATAGGAGAACGGAGAGGAGGGAAGAGGGCCCATAGAATGACGGAAAGGAGGAAGGAGAGGAAACATAAAACGGTTGTTAGTTAGATCGGAAGGGGTTCGGGTAGGTCGGTCGAGGCAAAGGAAGGACCTGATTTTGAGTTCGGCACAAGAAAAACACTGAAACTAAAACTTGCCCACAAGTTTGCACTGTCAGACAAGGTGATATATTATTTCGGGTCTCCTTCGTCTCCCACTGTTCTGATTGCTTTCAAATCGACCGATGACCCAAGAGAGGAATTCTCTTTTTAACCAATCTGGAACTAGATTAATACTTAGTTATTTTAAGAAAATAAATTCCAGTCTCGGCGATATCTACACAGACCACGGCGCAGAAGAGCTTTCAACATCAAGCTTCTAAACCGAGTATAAAACTAAAAAAATAAATTGTTGATTGGGTTTCAGCCTGGGAATGAAGTTTTAAGTGCTACTTTCTATACACTAGAGTGTTCGGTAATGCTTATGTTCTACATTCAAAATTATTACAGAATAAAATGAAGTAGAATAAATAAAATGCACGTAAGATACAAGTTAAAATAGAAGAAAAAACAGAGATGAACGAGTGACAAGAAAGACATTTCCTCGGCATACATTCTATACAATATAAATCGTAATTACAAAATCGATCATGGATCTAAGCGCGATGGCGAATCACTACCCAGGACAGCAAACCCCAAAACTTTCTAGTGGGAATTCCCACCATGAAACACAAATAATATTCGCTTCATGATATCCCAAAACATCTTTAAGCTGACAAGCCAGGTCAAAATCATAACTCTGTGTTCAGAACCGTGCCAGAAAATTGGGTCGAAGACGCTATTTAAAAAGTTACGAGTTCCGTTAAAAAGAATGACGCAATGCGAGATTAAACGTGGGAGGAGAATTGGAGGTCATTTGAGAATCTCTAAAATTCTATACAAAATCCAGTACAAAGATCGATTCCCCACCCCTGATACTGTGAAGTGAGATGATGATAATCACTGCGAATCACTCTAAACCTAGAAAACTGACGGCATCTCGAGACTGGTGCAAATAAAAATTGGGTCGATGACTTTTTTTTTTTAAAAGGCCATCCAAGTTGATAAGGACAGAAGTGACGTACGACCTGCTAGCGCATGAACACGGCTTCACCAACTGTGGAAAGAAGGGCGACATGTTTGGTGGTCTAATAATAATAATAATAATAATAATAATAATAATAATAATAATAATAATAATAATAATATATACGCGCCTTTCCCCCAAATCAATCAGGCTCAAAGCGCGGCGATCTATACCAACATACACGCTCACCTGTCTCATCCACCCTCACACACACACACCAAATACACATCCATCACTCAAACAGGTGGTGTAAAGGCAGGGAGATCGCTATTAGAAGACGGAAAGAAAATTGAATTTTTATTTTTGAAATTTTTATATTGACTGCGTCCTGTACCATTATTGAAGGGAGGGAGGAAACCGGAGTGCCCGGAGAAAACCCTCGGTGACCTCAATAGTCTCGTACCTAAGTCACATACGTTCGCCCCTTGCGAGAATCGAACCCGCGACCTTCGGCATAGGAAACCGGCGACTTATCCACTGCGCCACGAGGCCACCCCGCTACCAATCTAGTGGTCTACCATTCTGAGTATCACAGCCTTACCAACTTACAAATGAACTAATGATGCTTCCATCTCATGACGCGTTGAAGTTCGTAAGGAATGAACGACTCCAAAAAGCACACAGGCGTGATCGCGCATTCCCATGAGAGTTTGCTCTCAAGCACCCTTTAGAAACATCTTGGCCAAGTACATCGCCACCGATCTTTCCACACTTCCTAACAAGCTAAAAGGGATTTTCACCCTAGCTGTCCCTACTCTTGGCGGCAGGGATAGCTCAGTGGTCAGAGCGCACGACTTGCGTGAGTGCGTCTTGGGCGACGTGGGTTCGAATCCTGACTTCAGCAAACTATTTTGTGATTGCTGGATATACGAGCCAGCGCCTTGAGAAGCTATCTGAGCTTGTAAGAGCGCTATATAAGAGAAATCTCTTTCTTTTACTCCTGCACCAAAAAGAAGGATGATGAGTGCATACAAAAAGGAACGAAAGACAGAACGTTTTTGCACAGAAAAGGAAAAAAAAAAGATAAAACGAATAGATTTCAGCCTCATTGTCAAAAGAAAAGACAATGCATGTAACTTACATGCTATTTATATTCATTAGTATTAATTAGTACCAATCATTCTGTTACAATTATTAAGGTCTCTAGCAGTATCTTGACATACGAGGGATTCCACACACATGTACAACCAGTGATGGAGATCACGTACTGTACAACTGTACGTGTTTCGCGTACTGAGTTGGGACATCACGTAACGAAAATGTAATGAAAGGGTATAAACACGCACAAAGTCAGTACGAAAGGGGTATGAAAACGTAAAGCTAAGTTGCTGGGAGGTATCATCAGGTACAACTATTTCGGTCGTGCGTACAGCTTTCGCTCGATTTGGATCGTGTGCCTGTGCGTCCTGCGCGACCGCCTACCACCCTCTCTCCCCCTCCTATTAATTCTGTCGCTTCCAAGAAACAGCCAATCACATGCACGATAATATTCACTATTTTTTCTCGACGCTTTTGATTGGCTATGTAAGACTGACAACAACCCAACATTAAACATGGCCGACAAGCAGCGATCTGAGGGGAAGCCGAAGAAAAGGAAAAATAAAGCAGACAAAACTAATTGCTAAAAAAAATTAAAACAAGATGAAGGAAAAGAAAACATCCTTTTTTTCAGCCTTTGGCTTTGAGTGCTTGGTAAGAGAAGAAAAAGGTGAGCCGCAACCGAGCCCGGCTGAAGAAACTCAAACTGATGAATAAGACTTTCCACGCAAAGTGTTTATTACGTATGTTGGTGTACCCCATAAAAAACTGAAAGGGGGTATAAAACCCCCCTTACGTTTGCAATGAGGGTATGAAAACCCCCACATGTTTTGGTTGAGGGTATAAATACCCCTAGCTTAAAAACTTTCTCCATCACTGACAACCTCCCGGGAATTCTACCTCTGCTGCTAAAACACAAGAAAACTGTAAATGGATAATGTACAGTTTATATTAGACAATAAAGTTCCCAGCCATTTTAGTGTATGCTGTATTGTAAGAAACCAACGCCAATGTGCCACAGTTTAACATCTTGCCAAGAAACATGTTAAGAACTCCGGTCCCTAGAGGGGGAAGGGAGAGGAGGGAAAGGTGACTGGGTGACAGGAAATAAGGAACAAGGGTTTCCCTAATTATTACTGTAGATAATGAGCGACCGCTCGCACGGACTTTGTTGCAGTAATAAAGGTTGAAGGGGAAAAGTAGGTGCTATCAATTTTGTAAACGGGATGTGGTCATGCCTTATCGAGAAAATCGTGATGTCGGCCAATCAAACACTGGGGGGGGGGGGGGGGAATCACCAGCTGGGTTGCGTTACGAGAATGCAATTAACGGTCTATTTCTAGTTATTGCAAACCGTGGCACCCATTACAGTAACCGTTCACGATCGAAATTAATTTGATATGATGTTTGCTTGGCGCTAGGACTAGGAGCTGTGCCAAGCTGGCGATTACTTTAGACAACCTGTGAAGAAACGAGATCGTGTTTATGTCTATATGCAATTCATGCAGAACAAATACAGATAGGCTAATGCGCTTGACTACGCAGAAAGCTGGCGTAATCGTTCTGCAACAAAGTTGAGGTTGCAGAACAATAGTTTTAGTGCCAAAGTGATTGTACTACCTTAGGCAAATTGTGCAGTATCAAATATCAATGCTTTATTCTATATATTTTTGTTAAAATCCCACACGTTTGATTAGGCAATTATTGTAGCACAAACTAATCGATATAAGCTGAAGATAAATGGTTCTCTGTAAACAATAAGGCAGCAGAAACGTCAGTTGTTATGCGAAGCCGATGGGTACATTTAGATAATTCCTGAAGAACAAGGAGACAGATCGGCTATAATGTTCGACTGTGCTAAAGACTGACATAAATCGTTCGTTACAAAAACGTACGATTGCAGAAACAATCAGTCAGTTATTGAGCCAAAGAGGCGATTGCACGTATCTAACGACAAACTGGTGAAATAACAAAGCTCTATAATTTTCTAGGTCTTAGCACAAACACATTCTGAAGAAAACGACAGACAGAGCAACAGGGCGGTTAACTTTCCCGCATAACGCTGAGGTGGTTCTGTGTCAGGTTCTTGTGTACAAAACAAACATTCGAAGGAATGCGTAAATGAAAGTTATTAGTAGAAGAAAAAAAAAAAAGAATGGTGACAGAAAGAAAAGATTTAAATGCTCTAACAACATTTTGTTCATTTTCGTCATTTCTTTCGTGGAGCATGCCAACAATGTATTTTACGAGGATATAGACTTGGTCTAAGCATGTATAAGAGAAGTTGAGACTCCCGCTTTATTTTTCCCAGCACTGCTGCTTCAAGTTTAAACTACCTGATACTGATATTATAGATACTCGCTAAAAAAAATATCTGATTTTTTTTAATCACAGTGCGATTTCTGATGGCTCTAATGATCAAATAAAATGTACATTTTGCACTGCCAAATTGAGGCATCAAACGTATACTCTAGCCAAAAAGCGCAAAAAGGCACACTGCAACCCTATAGATTGAAGAGATTCGTCACTCCTCTAATCCCCAGGATTGTACTATAAAGCCTTGCTTGTCCCTACTTTTCCTACCTCCCTGCCTCCCCCCACCCCCCACACTCCATTATCCCTCCTCGCCGTGTCCTCTTTCTCTCTCACTGTCACACCACACACCCACACAAACACGTGTATGAATATACAACATTCTTCCCCACAGGGCACTCCCATCATACGTGTTCAAACAAGTCTTTTCTTTTGAAGTATACATTGAACATTTCACGCATCGCCATTCCCCAATGGAGAAAAAAAGCTCTCCTTCTGAAACTATCCTCTCTTTTCACCCCATTAGTTCTTCCATGTGATTAATTTATTAACCTTCTGACCCAAACTGGCCGACTGCAATAAACTCTATCCATGTATAAATACATAAAGAGTCATCTAAAGCTTTACGCTTAGAGTTCCACTGCCGTAGTTCAAATGGTAGAGCCTGGCACACTGATGACCTAGTTTCGAATCCCATGGTAGGCGAAATAAAAAAGTGGGCATTTTTTACTGTCCATTTTAGCAGTATGATTGCTCTGATGGTTCAGTGCTGATTTAGGTCACTACCCCTTGTTCCCTGGGAATGGTTTCCCCGTCTGCCATATCGCCAATGGTTGGGGTAGACGTTAAACCTCAAAGTTCATTCATAAGTATACGCTGATTTGCATAATATGAAGGTTTACCTTGGGACGAAAGCATGGAATGATCATGACTCATTCCTCGTTTAGACGTTAGATAGAAAGTTTTATAGTTAACGCACTTGTTCACTTTCGCATTTCACGCATGACTGTTGATTCCGTGACAGATTTTCTGACTTTGTCTTAGGTCGGCCGATGTAACTATAAAGTAATGTGAACAATCATGGCCATTTCTTTGACTGTAGTAGTAACGGTTTTTTTCTTCGGAAATTGTTCTTTATAACGAAAGAAAATGAAACGCCCAAAGGTTAAGATTTAATTGGGAGACATACATACAGACAGACAGAGACAGAGACAGGGAGACTGAGAACGAGACAGACAGAACATAATTAAACTGACACATGTACCTGCGAGACTAAACGGAATGTCGTGCGGTCGGTCTGTGTTAATGCTCGATTGTTTGGTGAAAGGTAGGTTAAGGGAGTGCAACTGAGTGTCTCGTTGTATGGAGGTGTGAAAGTCGTAAAGCTGAAGCTGTAAGATTTAAAGGATCTGTTCATTTCTCGCTAAAATGAGTTTATCATCAAATGCGCATTGTTACTACATTATACATGACTCAGTGGACGCTGGATTCTCCAGACCTGATAGTGATCTAAGAGAGGTTTCCGCGGAACGTGCGACTATGTCACGCATTGTGACAGACATTTTGAAGTCCAATGAGTCTGATGACGTCCACAAATCCACAACTTGAACGGCGAAAATATATACACAGAAACAGTCAACGCTTCACCACTATTCCAAAACAAAGTATGGCGCCGCAAAACCGGAAGCGAGTAAAGCAACTTTTGTCTTCCGATACAAAACAACAACAACAACAACAAATTTAAGTGTCCGCAGATTGTTTCGCATTTCTTTTTTTTTTTTTTTCGTTTGTTTTTGTTTTTGCGGATTTTCGCGATTTCGCGGAGAACTATCAGGTCTGTTCTCAAATCAACGGCAACGGTGTACATTTTCGATTTTTGTTAAGTCAAATGTTTACAAAATACCAAGGCAAAACCAGCCAGTGACCTGTAGCTATGCTTTCGAGTCTGGCTGGCGCGGGTCACTCGAAAATGTATCCTTGCTTACATTCCAACGAAGCGATTGCTTGAAACAGTTCTCGCTCCTGCGCCCGTTTTGTCGCATTATGAAGCGATAAATTCCAACGGGTGGTTTCTTTAAAGGATGTTCTGTAATGCTAAACTTAAATAGAAACGGCATCGTGCTGTGATATGCATAGTTCATGGCGATGCTATTTTTAGCCACATCTCGCCAGCTATTATTAGGCAAATATACGAAATTGAGTGATTTCACTAAAACTATATTATATATAAAAAGCTTCTTGCTTTATTTTGGTAAGTTTGTTTTCTCAGTGGTGCAAAACTCACTGTGAATGTTAAACGGATCTCGCCTGCCTGAAATGATAATACTGGGGGTCTTACTGATGAGACAATACAAAAACGCATGCACATAATTTATGCAAACAATTATTAAGTTTTGTGTCCCAACCAAAAACAAATTGTTAAAAATAAAGAATTTAATAAATTTAAAAAAAAGATTGAAACAAAGAAAAGAAACGTGCTATCTATTTTAAATGAATTCCCGCAGAGACAGGAACCTCAAACAACCTTGACGTTTTAAATTCATGAGAAAGAAACCGCAGATTACCCTGACCTTGAATGCACTGTCATGTTCTGTGCATACTTTACCTTCAAGTCACCTCTGAAACCGCAGACCTCTCTGCAAGGCCCAATAAAGGCGAGCGAGTGACACAAAACCTGGACGAAAAATGACCTTGAATTCACACTTCCCGCTCTACATCCGGTCACCACTTCACCCTCGTTTCACACCCTTTGGAAATGTAAGAATTTCTAGGAGGGACAGAAAGAGAAGGAAGTGAAAAGCAATTATGACGCTGACATTGACAATAAATCTTGTTAGTATGCTAACTCACTGCTCAGAAAAAGCAAGGCCCACACATCAAGTATCACGATGAAAAGACACGGTCGATCAAATGGCCGAAAAGGGACAGAAGGGATTTAGTCCGGAGGGATGAGTGTGAAGACAATTATGGAAATGCACGCCTACCATATTTAGCAACAGAACGAAATGCGTTCTTCGACTGCTCGTGTTAACCTCTCATTAGACATCAACAAAGGCGCATACAGGGAGTGTCACCAAATAGCTAAAAGCGATAGATCTTTTTAGGGCGAAGAGTCTCACTATATATTGCTTGCAGACTAGCTGAGAGAATCCAACGAAATAATTGAATCACCTTATTTCTTATGTAGAGGGTGGAAATTTAAATGGATTGATTGGCTAACTCTTTTGTTGCGCGTTTCTCTTCTCATATGTACCTGTTCAGCCAGTGTAGATGGGAATCTGCGATTAACCATTCCAAAGACGTTCTCTTTTTACAGATAAAACTCATACATGTAGTGAGATTATATAGAGAGAGTAATGACGAGCCGTTCTTCCATTGATGTAATGT
Organism: Oncomelania hupensis; assembly: GCA_036898135.1. Taxonomy (NCBI): domain Eukaryota; kingdom Metazoa; phylum Mollusca; class Gastropoda; order Littorinimorpha; family Pomatiopsidae; genus Oncomelania; species Oncomelania hupensis. The sequence goes on along the minus strand of CM072512.1, from coordinate 18,891,399 downwards.
AATATTACTTAACAGTGACGGACAGTTGTAATTTTGGTTAACCGTTGTTCAGCTAGTCTCATTTCATATTATTTATTTTACTGCTTATCCAGGTTCTTAAATAACGACAAAGCTGTAGTCCATGGTCAGTGATTCCCACGAGAAAGAAGCAAAACACACATTCATTCTAACCAGTGAGCATCGTATTATGGGTAAAGACTACGAATGCGCAGTCTTCGCTATAAGAGAGATGAGCACAGCTCTAAAAAAATATTATTCAAATGAAAGTTTTGTTTTCTTATTATTGACGGAAAATGCCGACTCCCAAGTTTCCCTACGAGAAGCAGAGAAATCGCTACCTCTTACGACAGTTCTAATTCCATTAACCCCTACTAACTGCTTTGACCCTGCCGTTATCATCACCCGTTATCTGTCACAGTGAGATGACCTACATAAGTCCCTGTATCCTGTATCTCATTAACTGACACAGGCGACGGTCCTCTCTTTCTGTTAACAAAAACAGCAGAGGTGGCACATTGTCAATCCTCTTTTCCTTTGCGTATTAGCTAAACCCTCCCATTGAAATCCTGGGTAAAAGGAAAGTATCACGCCAGCAGTTGCCAAGCCGTTGGTTTAATGCATTTCTTTATACCTTATTCATTGCAAAGGTTCAAGGAATGTAAAGTAATAATATCTATCTAGTATTCGATGATCTAGTGCTCCATGATAGATATTTTGAGAACGACCTGGGACAAGATTCGCCGCCAACTACCGAAAAAGCAAACATGTACACAGTACATGTATATATAATGGATGGCGCAGTAATACAGAGGTCTGGGCACAGGCTAGCAATGTTTCATATTAAGCAGCGCAGGGCCGGGTTAGAACTTGGATGGTTGACCGTACTTTGAAGGCAACTACCAAACGACACAAAAAGAATGTCCGCAAGGCACACCCCAGTCTACCCAGCTGTGAATGTGGTACCTGGATCTGTTTAGAACCGGGGAAGATAAAGCAGCGCGGGAGAGGAGAGAGGCACCGCCCTCATAAAACTGGACTAGAGAAAAGAAAGGTCCCCAACGACCGAAAGGTAATGAGAACACCATTACCTATTTTTAATTGCTCGATTATATAAAATAGTACAAACGTATGCTATTAATAGTACAAACATAGGCCTATGCTATGTTTTAATGCTTGTCACACTATCAAAGGGGAATACATGTACTGTTCGCAAAGAATACATCTTTTTTTTTTAAAGTTCATTCTCAACATCAGATCAAATGGCCACTTGATCAAAATTATATCATTATGACCTTCATTCTTCAGGTACAGTTCTTAAAAGAAACCTGTACACAACATAGAGACAGACAGAAGGGGATAACGTTGTGTTGGTATGACCCGTCCCTTTATCCTTAAAACTTTCCGTAATACATACAAGTGAAATCCATTTCTGAGCTGGTGTTAGTGTTTCATACTATCCAGATATGATCCGACCAATATCACAGCTGGTGATAGGCACCAAGAAATACATCTGTTTAAACATATTTAAACATTAAATCGTCGTCCACACACAAAAAAAAAACAGCAGCGGATGTGCCAACTCAAATTTTTTTAATTGGCAGCGTTAAAAGATCTTTCAAAATTCTACATTTTCAAGTTATCGTTGGCTTCATCTTTATCATCATAATCAATATTATTGTCCTCCTCGTCATCATCATTATCTTTATCGTCGTCATTGCCGTTTCCTCCGTTTTACTCATTCTTTCGTTCATTTCTTCCTTTTCCTTACTCAGAAATGTTTCTGTTGATTTGAACATAATAAGTTCATGAATACATCTTATGTGGGAAGGCGCTGGTAGGTCTCAACCCATTCAGCGTAGCTGAGCCTTTGTGATCTCTTCTTCAGAACAGGGAACAGATCTCAAAAAGCTCAGCCAGCTAACTTAAGTTCTAAACTGTGCAATCACAAACAGAGCATTCATACTGTAACTGACTACTGGTTTAAACAAATGTTTTATTCAAGGAAAAACACATCATTACAAACAATGATTTACAGGATGTTGTTGTTGTTGTTTGTAGATTATAGTCACACGACACTTTCGCATATAGGTGACTACTGGACAGATTTATACTGACACCAGCGGGCCAGTTGTTGGTAAAGGGGAAAATAATATGATCACACGTTGACCAATCCGGGATTCGAACCAGCGACCTTTCGGTTACTAGCAAGACGCTCTTACCAACTGAGCTACCCGGCCCCACTGCATTTACAGGATGTGTGTGTGTATCAGTTTATAGTCCCCTCTCTTCCCGAAAGGATTTTCAGAGAGGAGACTTATATTTATTAACAGGATAGGCAACAAGCGAGCTTATATAAGCCCACCCTGTTGACTACTGCAAAATTGGCACAGCCAAAAGACACGGCGCAAACATACGCATTGGTAATTATTGTACATAATAGCTATAGAAGAAGACCAGTATCAAAATTCTTATTTTCACTATTACAGGCTTATGCTATAAAGCCTTGCGATTCCACGGTGGTAAGTTTACAACTAACGTGCGAAAACATATATGTCTGGTCATGGTAGCATTTTGCAAAGAAATAAAACTGTCGTCGGGAATTTAGTATGCCTAAACCATCATGACATCGATCTGCACGATGCCATGCAGAGACGACAGTGACGTTTGTATCACTATCAGTCACTCACCTCTTCATTTGTCTTATTTAGATTACCAGCTCATTAGTCCCCGAGCGATAGCTGGTGAACTGTTGTTTTTGTAATGCTTAACTTCTCACAAGTCCGCTGGACCTAAAGTAATAACCATGTAATGTACTGTAATTTCTCACTGGTATATAATTATGCTGTTATTAACTGTCACGACAAAACTAGATAACAAAATAATAAATGCCATCTGATAATATTGTCATAGTTTTTAGTGAAGGGGTAAGACTTGATAGTATAAACCGAGGTTTAGTCCGTGCACGCATGCATTCCATTGCATGAAACTTTAAAGATCCTGACGCTCATGTCCTAGACGGGTAAGTGCCGGTTACACAAATAATTACACCAGGTTCCGGTCGCTAAAAGATTGTGCTCAGGATTAAGTTCATAAATAACACCCCACCGACGTAATCCGAAAGCGTTTTATGGAATACAACGTGTCTCACGTTTCCGTCAAGAGCCAAATAATTTTCCCCGATACCCACTCTCCATTGTAACTTGCGCGTTTATGTATACTGGAAGGTGAAGCAAACGAGGAACAACCAAAAAAAGTTGTTCACTTATCTCTTGTCTCGTTGAAAAATGGAATAAACGGACAGAAGACGTTTACTATAAGTATAAAATCTTCAATACAAGTTCAACAATACAAGAACAACAATGTTTCATAATAAAAAATATGAGCTGCTACCTTAAGGCTACGTATTGAAATTCGTCGAGACTGACCGGCTAAACAAGTCTACAGAATCAGATAAAAGAAATATTTCTGTCTACATAATGAGATAAAGAAATCCTTTGTCTACATAATCAGATGAAGAAATCTTTTGCCTACATAATCGGATAAACAGATTTGTTTGGTTCACAACATTAGATAACAAGAAATGTACCTTTTGTCTACATTATCAGATAAGAAAAAACTACAACACACAAGTAAGCTTTTGCCTACAGTTTAAGATTTCCAAAAAAAACACAAAACTTTCGTCTATATTATTATATGATCAAATATAAAATAATACATTCATCTACATCATAAGATACAAACAATAAAGCTATACAATAACGCTTTCTTCTCCATGTGATAACACCAAGCTTTTAGCTGTGTGTTGTTGTTTTTGACAACATCAACAATTTAAAAAAATAAAAATAAACATAGCTTTTGTCTTTACTAATGAATCCCACTTTAACAGAAATCTTTTCTTCACATATTTCACATTTTAAAATGCCTTTGTCTTCACAAATGTGACGAAATTCGGGTTACCTTTTCAGAGAAAACGGGGCAGCTGCAAGGCAAGAGCAGCTCTAAACAGGACAAAAGGGGATCTGAGGGGTGGGGAGGTTGTTCTTCTTTCGATTTTGCCACTCACCCATCTAGGATGTATATGAGCGTCAGTCAGTATCTTTAAAAGTCCGTGCGATAGACTATACGTGCACAGACAAGATCTCGGTTTATAGTCTCATCCAAAAGAGTAAGACTCCACCAAGGTTTATTTATCAGGGCCCTGTATTCTTAACACGAGCTTTAAAAAAATAAAATGTTCATTATTTTTACTTATCAGATAAACACACGTCATCACATTTTTTAACGGTACCATTTTTATATTATCTCCATCAGGTAAAACGCATTGGCTAACTCCGTAACGGGTTATTATGATCAGGCGAGGAGACCTGGGTGACACAGAACTTTATGCATGAGGTTGAAAATGTCGAGACTGGGGCGCTTTTCCTATCGCCTAGCGGTCATAAAAGCTCTTCTTTGTCGCCCAATTAATAACACTTAATTATTCCATACTGAAGGTCTTCCGGAGGACTAGCGAACTAAAGGTCGTCGAACGTTGCTTTTGGGTTTTAAATTCTTGCATAATTTTTAAATACTCCTAAGTTTAAGTCGTCGTCGCCGCCGCCGTTTCCTTCTAATTATTATTCTTTAATTTGTATAATACATATTTCATATCTCTGCTTAGCAACAAACATTATTTTAAATCTGCATACATACATGTATGCACATTAATACAGAAGTTATAAGCATGTTTTCACCCGATTAAACGGCTAATTCATCTGTGAGCAAACAAGAAAAAGAAGATGTAAATGCCAAGTCAACATTCTGTGTGTGTGTGTATAAGTAGGTGTGTGTGGGGGGGGGAGGGTTGCGTGTGTGTGTGCGTGTGGGTGTGCGTGTGTGTGTGCGTGTGTGTGTGTAATACCGAAAACATTTCATACTATTCCATGAACGTCAACCCATCATTTTTAACTTCCCGTCGACAATATGGTAGATCGTCTCATACTCTCCGAGGTCAAACCAGTAAACATCTAGGAATACCATCTTACAGTTATGCAAATGCGCTCCATTGGGAAATTATGCGCTGGTCAGAGGGAAGGCCCTTAGAGAAAAGGTGTCTATTTCACGTGTTCATAGAGGTCCATGGCGCTACTTACCAAACAATGACATCACCAGTTTTCTAGTTCGTTCCCTTTAGTAGATAGACGGGTCCCTCTTCTACTAAAGTGTTTTTATTGGTTAACGAGCTATAAATAGCAGGGCAAACTATTGATTTTGGTTCTGTCCGTCCGGCCGGCAGGCTGTCACTTTTGTACACTTTTGTCTGAAACCAATGGACCGATTTCTTTGAAACTTGGTATAGTTAGAATATAAGGATCCCTCTAGTCTAGATGGCACACTTTAAAAAATTGTAATTTTATGTGATTAATTTTATATTTTACATTAATTTTAAAAGGGGGTCAAGAAGTCACACACAAAAAAAGCAAAGAAATTAACAAATAAAAAAGAATGAAAGAAAGGGAAAAAAAGGGAAGAAAGAACTGCAGAAAGAACAGAAAAGTACAGAACATATAAGAAAGAAGTTCTTGTATCAATTCCTCTTCATCCGATTAACTTCACTGAAATTAGGACGGAAGGACAAACAAAAACAAAGAAACCCAAAAGACAAACAAAGAAATAAACAATGGCAGAAGCAAAGACAAACACGGCGTTTAAACCTCCAGTGAACAACATCCCCAAAATTACACAACGAGACTTGACAAAGAGCTCTTGGCATACTTCCTACTACTTGACGGGACATTGTGGTTAAGTCTCATCAGGTCCAGCTTAGGTCAGTATCTCCCTATACAGCTGTCCAACCACAATGACAGTCGCAAAGTGGACAGGCGGATTACGGCGCAGTGGACAATGACTCAAACTGTAAGGACGCCTATGAACATCAATACGTATTATAGTCAGTGGACTTACTGTATATGGCCTAGAATCGCTGAAAGTTGATAGAGAGATGATGAATACGACTCGCTTTTAAGCGTAAACAATGCTGGATAACTACTTAGAAGCTTCCCTTGTGAACATTGTTGTGAGACATTACTGACTGTCAAGTCAAGTCAAGTCAAGTCAAAAGCGCTTTATTCCATAAAACCCCTTGGGGCACGTGGATACAACGAAAATAAATAAAAATAAACATACATGTAAAATAACCATAAAAATCATAAAATACAATATAAAATACATATGTACATATATTACAAAAAATAAAAGTTAATCTTTCACACTCGCGTTCTAAGAGACATAATAAACATTTACAAAATACACATTCATTATTATCACACAGCACAAGCATACTACATAAAACTTATGTCCACACAGACTGATCACAAATCGCACGCACTCTCTCGCAAGATTGGGTGATAAAGAAGGGGAGAAGGGAGGGGGTACACACTGGTATTTAGTATTCATATTGTCATTATTGAAAAAAAAATCCCTATTATTACTATCATTAATATTACAAATCATTATATTACGTTCTAAAGCTATCCATTATTATTTTCATAAACCTAGCCAGTTTCAGCAAAATAGTCTTATTTTTCGTTGAAAATAAATGAGAAAATTTAATAGCATTGGGTCGCACATAGAAAAACCTTTTAAGCAGCTCATTTCTATCATCGTCGAAATGTGGACATATAAAAATAAAATGAAATTCATCTCCTAACTCATTAAAAGTACATTTATTACATATTCTGTCACATCTCTGGATTCCAAGAAACCGTCCCCTTTGCACTGGTAGCTTATGGTTTAAGGTTCTAAATTTTATGACAACAGCAGCTAGGCTGGCGGGCAAAATTGTCAAATATTCTTCAAATTCAAAATTTTCTTTAAACATTCTATAATTATAATATAAATCCTTTGTGTTAATTTCTGAGTGCCAGTTTTGTACATGTTGATCCTGCAGCCTTTTCATTATCTCTTCTTTAAACCCTTCGGCAGAAAAATTCGAGCCTTGAGACTGATCATACCAGACATTTCCTAACCCTAGTTTTTCCAGAGAATTCCTGACACAGTCTAAATAATCATGTTTGTACAAGTTTAGTTCGTACATCTTCAGCAGAAACCTGTAAACCACACACGATAATTTAGTACTATTTCTGTCAAAAGCAAGCTTGTACCAAAAATTTAACATACGGCATTTTGCTAAGATATCTAAAGGGAACTGACCTACTTCTCCTAAAACCATACATGTCGGTGTACTTTTACCAAGCTTTAAGATAAACTTATAAAAACGTAGTTGCAATTTGTTTACCAGGTCAGTCATCTGAGGACACCATACTTCCGAACCATACAATAATATAGGTACAACAGTTTTATCAAAGAGTTCAATTTACATGTCAATAGGTAAAGCTAATTTTCTAACTTTGCGGAGTAAAGCAAACATCGCCTTGGTGGCTCGGTCATATAGGTTTTTCTGAGCTGGCTTTAAGCTTCCATTGTAATTGATTTTTATTCCCAGATATTGAAAATCGTACGTAACCTCAATTTGCTCACCATTGTACATGAAGATTGGGACATTTCTTACTTTACCTCTGGAAAAAATCATAACCTTTGTTTTTGCTACATTAACTTTAAGTTTCCAGAGCTGACAATAATCATACATTGAATCAAGGGCTATCTGTAAAGCATCAGGCGATTCAGCAAAAATAACAGTATCGTCTGCATATAATAAAATAAATAACTTGTACAAAATATCTATATCTATTTGACCTAATTGTGCCTCCTGTGATGCTGTCAGTTACTGACAGATATGACGATTGCTAGGTAGCCACACTGCATTTATAACTACTTACCATTAGTTCCCAAAGGCACAATGGACAGTTCTTACTATATTATTATATATTATTCTTATAAGAGGGCTTTTCCTGCCCGAGCTGCTCAAGACGCTGGCCGACACAGGATCTTGCTCAAACCGCCTCAGTCGTCAACTGGCTGCCGTAGGCACATCCTCTACCGCCTCAGGCGACTAAGCTCCATTCTGGGCGACCGGACATTCGGGGTTGGGGAGGGCTCTAAGGCATGCTCAGTGTGTTGGTGTAACCGTCATTTAGCCGTTTTGAGGCTATGAGCGTCAGGATCTTTAAAGTTTGTGCGATGGAATGCAATGTAAGCACAGACTAGATTTCGGTTTATATTCCCGTCTGAAGGAGTAAAATATTGACAAGAAGAGTTCAAAGCTGGACTTGTATAAAAGAATACGAGAATGAGTAAAAACAGGAAAAATAGTAATTGTTACCCTTAAATTAAAAAAACACAAACACATTCAATAAACAAGATTTACAGTTGATCAAAGCAGATTAGGACGTTAGTGTTATGGGATAACTAATTACTTTCATTACTTTAGACTTCTTAATTTATGTGAGTGAAACATGCTGAAAATGAACGATATACTCCATACATTAAAAGGGTAGTTTTAGTTCGTTCAGTATACATTATTATGAATATGCTGTCCAGTTTACTGTTACGGACGCGAAACCTTACGACAATCGTTCGATATAAGTAAAGTCAACCATAGAGATAGTACGCTAAAACATTAGCAGGCTAATTAAAGTATGTTAAACGTAACAGTAGACTAATCCTAGTTATGCCGTCTTGTTCTGGATAATGTTTACAAGCAACGTCAGTATGACAAAATTAATCACGACAGCTGGTAAATAAGACGAAGCAACGTTAATCATGTGGTTATGCAACTGTGCACATAACGATTATTGATTCCGCGCTGAATTATTATTATCACTGGCGTATTCTCCGCCGAACAATACAAGTGTATGCACGCCCTACTGTTATAAACAGGTTACGCCGTTAATGGCCGACGATATTGTGATTCCATGTTCTGTCTACGGGTAGCATTAATACAATAATACTACTAACACTACTATCATTGTGGTAACATTGACTTTCTCATGCTGCAGCCAATACTGAGAATAAGAAGCTGTACTGGTTTTACTTCACGCCACAAAGTATGGCTATATTTATGATTATTTTTAAAGTTATCGTTCTTACATACTGTAGCTCCCTTCCAGCTCAGGAGCTGCTCATGACGCTGGCCGAACCAGGATCGAACTCGAGCGCTCGAGACGCCCACTTGCTGCCATAGCCACATTGTCATACACCGCAGACAACTGATCACAATCCTGGGCGACTGGGTAATGGGGGTGGGGTTGGGGGTGGAGAGAAAGGACCTGGCGCTTGCTGAAAGTATTTGTGTGGCTGGCACCCGTACAGGGCATAAGCGTCATGTCCGGGCTATTGTGATGATATTCTGGGGAAGATACGTTTATCTTACTAGGGGGTAAGACTTATTGATAGATGGGCGATGCTACCACTATCGATCGTTCTTTTACCAGAATTCCGAAAGTTGTGTGAGAGACAGATCACGGCACTTTGGTCACATAAAATTTATATTTGTTCTCGGGAATTTTAATATCATTTGGCTCAACTTGAGAACCGTTAATTACTAATCAAAAGACTAGATTCTTATGTCTCGAGAGAAGAAAACTAATAGCTACACAACAATACAAATAGAATGACACCAGTCGTATGTATGTAATTTCACTTTTTATATATTCAACACAAACTTTGACATTTCTGCATTAACCGGTAAATTAACAATTAATATAGTTCGAAGTGCTGGGAAAGTTCTTTAGCAGGGTTTATTCATCCTGTGCTAACTGCGGTTACGATTTTCACTGTTCGTAGTTTTCTAAATGTTCTAGTTTTCTCGAGGGTAGGACTCAGTTCATTTGCGGGTGACTTATCTACTCTGGTGGTGAGTCGGGTCGCCCTTGTAGCTGTGGGGTTCGGACGTGGCCAGGTAGACTCTTGATTGTTCTCCTTTGGTGCCACGGGAGCGACGGTCAGGCGTTCGTCTCCACAAACCTTTTGATCCCAGGGCCGACTTGTAGACTCTGGGACTCGTGAAATCGTCTTTTACGTCTCTAGCACTCTCTAGATGAGATGGAGATAGACGGACACTGCAGTTTGTTCCTTTGGTCGACCCTCACAGCTGAGCAGTTCGTTTGCGACTGACTAGCTCGTTGTTTAACATTAACGTCCCCCAACACCGTGGGCGTATTGGGGACTGACTAGCTAAGATTGGGGCCCAAAGATATGCAAGAGTTCCTAGTAGACTTCTGACCAATCGTTTAGCTCTCGTTTTCTTTAATCTCGCATATACGGGATTATAGTTCTGATTTGAATAGTTCCCCACCTACACTATTTCTGACACGCATAATTCCTTGAATAGGAGTGTCAGCTGTAGAGTGGAGAATAGATGTAATAACGCTTACGTGGAGTCTAGGCTACTTAGTGTCTAAGTTACTCTGGTCACAGTGGAGTAGGCTATTTAACGGGGACTAGGTTATGGTCAGTTTTGGCTTAAGTATGCTATTTAGTCTTGGATCGCTAAGTCTGTTAGATGATATCTTGAGCGGTTGTCGGTGTGACTGTCTCAAGGAAGTTAATTTGACCTGTGTTGGCTGCTTTTTAGATAACTGTTGTATTAACGTCCAGTTTCATTCGATGGTTAGATAGATGTAATAAGGCGATTTCGGCTGTGACCAACAGCCTGGAGAGGATTGGGCCCTGCCAGGTCTTTCTTGCCGAGGTGATAAGTAGGTTACTGATGAAAACTTAGCATGATCCGCACGAGAGGCAACATTGTCAATGGAACCTGGAATGTCAAGACTCTAACTGCGGAGGGAAATTAGAAGAACTGGCCCACGAGCTGGACCACAATCAATGGAACATTTTAGGAATCCGCGAACTGCGCTGGAAAGACCTAGGTAAAACAACGGCCGACAAAGGCCTTATTTCCGCGGGAGAGATGACAGACACGAACATGGCGTTCTACTCTTGGTCCACAAGGACATTCTAGCCATTATCATGGGTTGCCGCCCAGTCTTCAATAGACTCCTTACCATCCGTCTGATAGCAGCCCCTTTCAACATCACCATCATCCAGGCCTATGCCTAACATCAGACTATGAGGACAGCGAAGTCCAGGATTTCTATGAACATCTGCAGGCTGTCCTTGACCGTGCCAAACACATGTCACATAGTCATAGTGTATGAGGTGACAGGACTCTCAAGGTTGGCCAAGATGTGTACCACCGCTGAAGAGACATGTGGATCCCACTACAAATGACAGAGGTCTGAGACTCTTGGAATTTGCCAGATACAACAATCTGAAACTGGAAACATGTTTGGTCTTCATAAAAAATCCAGACGATGGAGCTGGCATCACAACCAGCTTGACGACATCATGGTCAAGAAACACTTCAGGTCAAGCGTCCACATTGTCAGGACAGCCACTTTTCCAGGAGCAGACATCGAAAGGACTACAATCTCGTGATGATGTCTTTCCGGCTCCACTTGAAGAGAGTAAACACAGCAAAGTGCACAAGACTGAAGTTCGACCTGGGCAAACTGCAAGACCCGGAGGTGGAAGAAATATTCCAAACCACAATTGGAGGGAAATTTGCACCACTGCTTATTTTGGGAGCTGGTGAAGTAGATGTCAACACCAAGACCACCACCTTCAACTCAGCTGTGACAGATGCCGCCACTGAGATCCTTGGCAATCACCTCCCAAAGAAGAAACAGTGGATCACACCTGGACTTTTGGACCCGTGTGACCAATAAAGAGATATGAAAAAGAAAAGGAACACCTCACAGGGAGCTGATGCCTACCGAAAAATCACCAGTGCCATCCGAAAAGGCATGCGCACAGCAAATGAGAACTGGAAAGAAGATCAATGCCAGGAAATATAGAACAGTCTGAACAAGAACAACAGCAAGAAGCCTACCAGACTGTGAAGCGGCTGACAAGTGTTAAAAAGTCCAAGATCTCCACGAACAAGAAGTCTTGGATAGATGGAGACAGAGTACTGCTCTGACCTTTACAACTATACACCAAACGGAGACCTATTAGTTCTAGTATATCCAAGAGAACAGAGAAGAAGAAGAAATCCTCCCAATTCTCCTAGAAGTTGAAGCAGCAGTGCATTCGCTGAAGAAAGGGAAGTCGGCAGGAGTGGGCAACAGTCAGCAATCTTCAACCGTCGCTTTGTGGATGACATTGATGGATTGGCTGGAGAAAATCAAGAACTTGAACAGCTGGTATAGATGCTTGACACCATCTTCAGAGCCTTTGGAATGGAAATAAGTGCAGAGAAGACCAAAGTGATGACCAACAACACCAATGGCCAATCCCTCAACACGATGCATAGCTTCAAATATTTAGGAGCCATTGTATCAGAAAATGGGTCCGCTTCAAATATTTAAGAGCCATTATGTCAGACAATGGGTCCCGACAGGAAGTCCTCTCCAGGATTGCACAAACAACTTCTGCCCTGAAAAGGTTGAAGCCCATTTGGAAAGACATTTTCCCATTCGCTACAACGAAGAATACAAAGCATGGAGATGAGGTGCTGTCACGTGGGGTTTATGGGCTCTGCACAATGGAATTATGGACCCTCACGTTTATTCGGTGGGAACTGCTAGTAAGTCACCCTATGAACTACTTTAATAAATTTATTTGTTTAGCTCGTTCTGTGTTAAGGTTGGGGTACAGAAATAGATAGAAAAATGGTAAAAGAATACTGTCACACTAGCTTTCACACGGCTATGAATCATAAGTAGTCCAGCCACTTGATAACAGTTAAAATCACACATTTATTTCTTCTACTCTATACAAGATTCTCTAAGTACTAATCTAACTTAAAAAGTCTCTTTCAATGCTAATAGTTCGATCGCTGATAGTCTAGGTAGCTGTTATTTCTTCCTCGGGCACTTGCTATAATATTTCATGTAGATTTGGACTACTGTGGTCCGTTTTACAGTTTCTCAAGAGTTGGACTACTGTGGTCCTGTTATGATCAGTTTAAGTGCACTTTCGGAGATTACACTTAACTTTCTGATGGTGCGGTCGAAGTCCTTCTGTGAGGTAGCTTCTGGTACACCTTTGTCGTTGTGTAGTTGGGTTCCCTTGCCACGCTGTGGGGTCTGACAGGGTGTTTCTTCGGGTATCTCTTTCCGTCTTGTGCGGTAGAGTCTCCTCAACCAACTAGTCGTTTCTGTGGAGTGGGACGCACAGGATAGCTCGGGATAGCTCGGGATAGCTCGCCTGCTCGTCTGTAATATAAGAGACGAAATTCTGCACAACCCTGAATAATCGGTTTGTGCAGAGCGTCTCACTGAAAGCCAAGTAGCCCTCAGTGATAGCTCCACATCTCTATACATAAGCGACGAACATTCTGCTACTTCCGGGTTCCACTGGAATCTCAACTCTAAATTCCTATACATACATAAATATCAATCGTGGCTAACTATACACATACAGAATTAATAATATTATAAACATTCAGTGGTACAGCCACTGGTCTGCAAACATACATATAAGTTAAACAACAGTGGTTCCGTACGGGATACAACATGGCGGCGCAACCGGTCGTGTTTCGCCTCGTGGTAGGCTCTTCCACGTGGTCACGCAAATTCGGATTAACAATTCACATTTATGCATAGCAAATTCCACAAACATAATTTCAACAATAATATAAATATATCACGATGAAACAGAAGGGTGTTCATTTACCTGTTTGACAAGTTCAGGCCCGTGTTGACTAAATAGAATTCTGAGATTCTAAGTCCTGCTTCCTGGTCTATGAGTGAAGATAGTTCTCTGCTAGCTAAGGAGATGTTACTTCTTCCTCGTCTCACACACGACTGATGCAAACTGTGTTAGGCTCTGACACAGTCAAACTGGCGCGAACCGCTTTGCCTAAGCTATCATTGGGTAAAATGTTCAGATTCAAAGCTCAAGTGCTGACTCACTTACGCTGTGTGTGGCTCGCTCGCTGTGTGTGGTCTGCTGTGTAATTTACTGACTCTCTACTGGTACAAAGACTACACATGGCTAAATAGTCAACAAGCAGAGTTAAAACTAGCCAATTCGTGACAGGCTCCCTCAACTGAAAAAAGGCGATGACTACTGGATTCGACCTTTTTCTACTACAGAGCCTAGTTTAACACTGCACTATCCTAGGGTCCTATTTACACACTAGTTAAGTTGCTCTACCTGAGCTGCAATGCTGTGCCAGGTAGCTATGGACACTAGTGACAGGGTATTACTGGGCGGGGACGAATTCTGGTGCTGTGGCCCTTAGTTGTGTTGGGTGGGCGACAGCTGCTGTGTCCTCCACGAGATGGCGACTGAGGTAGTCGGCTCCGTGGTTCTCTTTGCCGGGGATGTACTCGATTTGGAATGAGTATGCCTGAAGGGTGAGTGCCCATCGCATCAGGCGAGAGTTCAAGGATTTGGAGGCTGCCAGGAACGATAGTGGTTGGTGGTCCACCTGAACTGTGAAGTGGGTCCCATACAGGTAGAGTTGAAACTTCTGTATGGCCCAGACTAGTCCCAGGCATTCTTTCTCCGACGTGGCGTAGTGGGTCTCGGCGGGTCTCAATTTTCTGCTGGCGTAGGCGACAGGGAATAGCGTCTCTGCATTCTTGGGGTCGCGCTGTAGCAGTACTGCTCCGAGGCCTAAGTCGCTTGCGTCGGTGCGAAGAACGAATGGCTGAGTCAAATCGGGTAGGTGGAGTACTGGCGCCGATGTCATTCTGTCCTTGAGGGTTTGGAATGCTGTCTCGCATTCGGCTGTCCAAACTACTTTGTCCGGGGCGATTTTCCGGGTTCCATTTGTCAGTGGTACGGCGATGCTGTTGTAGTTGCGGATGAACTTCTTCCGCGATGGCGATGGCCATCCATGTGTGTGTGCTGGGGGTCGCCGGTCGGTCCGTGTATTTCTTGAGGAGATTGATGTGGTGGTATCGGGCTCTCCCGTTCACCTCTACTTGGTAGACTGTCTTGGATTTCTTGGCAGTCACCCGGTACGGTCCTCTCCAAGCGATGTCCAGCTTGTTGGTTCCACTTGGAAGTAAGAGTAGCACTTGATCGCCGACTTGCAGTTCTCGGTCCTTAGCGTGGCGGTTGTAGTACTTCGCCTGACGGGCTCTTGCCTTCTTCAGTGCTTCACCAGCTTTCTTCCACGTTGCTTTGAGGGTTTCCTGCAGGTCTGCGACGTACTTGGTGGCCCCTTTTGGTGTGTCGTCTATCTTGGCCTCCGTCCAACTTCTGCGTAGGGCTTCTAGCGGTCCTGCTAGAGGTCTGCCGAATAGCAATGTTGACGGGGTGTAGCCTGTGGCTGCATGGGGCGTTTCTCGGTATGCGAACAGTGCCGCATTCACGTAGGTGTCCCACGCTTCTGGATTGTCGTCGGCGACTTTCCTGAGGATGGTGAGAAGGGTTCCATTCAGTCTTTCTACTTGTCCGTTGCTGGCGGGGTGGTATGGTGGTGTGCGAATGTGATGGACTTGTATCAACTCGAACACGTCTTGCATCAGGCGGCCGGTGAACTGAGATCCGTTGTCCGTTCTAATGCTGTCCGGGAATCCGACTCTGGTAAAGATGGCGATGAGTGCATCTGCAATCTTCTTGGTGTCGATCGCTGGCAACGGGACTGCTTCGCACCACATCGTACATGCGTCGACGAGTGTGAGTAGAAATCTGTTCCGCTTCTTGGTCATGGGCAGTGGTCCTACTATGTCTACTGAGACTTGCTGGAATGGCACGCCGACTACTACCGATGGTCCTAAGGTAACTGGTACGGTGTGATGTCGCGGGGAATATCGTTGACATTGGTGGCAAGATTTCACGTAGCGCTTGACATCCTCCGTGATTCCTGGCCAATAGTAGTGTGCGCTGATTCTCTGCACTGTGGCTCCAATTCCCATGTGTCCGCTGAGTGGCATGCTGTGGCCTAATTCTAGTACTTGGGCTCGAAGGGTGGCTGGTAGTACTAGTTGGGTGTGATCTCCATCTCCTTGTCGATGTAGAACTCCCTCTTCCATGTAGAAGTCTCCCTTGTGCGGGGGTGTGTGCGCCTTGGGTAGCTTCTGGAAGCACTTCGCTATCGAGGTGTCTTCTTTCTGTGCTGTTTTGATCTCTTCGAGTCCTGGATTCGGAGCGAACTCGGGCTGGGGTGGTTGGGTTTTAGCTTGGGCCCTGGTTTGCACTGCAGCTATCTCTACAGTTTTAGGGGGCGTGCCTAAGAACACATACCTACAACCTAGCACTAGATCATACAGGGGTTTCTGTAAAACAGCTGCTTGGATTCTTCCTGTGACGTACCTACTCTCTACTTCGATCCAAGCTATTGGGCAAGTAGTCGTCGGTTTCGTCAAGTCTGCTCCTTGTAAGTCGACTGTCTTGTCTGTCAAGTCCGCGCGCGATACCAGAGATTCGCTGACTATCGCGTCGTATGATAGACCTGTGTCATACAGACAGTTCGCTTCTTTTCCGTTGACCCTGACCGTGTCTGTCACCGATGGGTGATCTCCGATTGTGTGTGGCTTGTTACCGCTACTTTGAGTTAGAACTCTGTGCGCTGGCCGGCTTTCGCGCTCTTCCCTACGTTGTGCGGCCAACTTGAAACATTCTGCGGTGGAGTGATTGTTTCTGTTGCAGAACGAACAATACCGTCTCTGTTCTGCGGGACCTCTTTTCCCGAATTCCGTGTTGGGTCCTTTATTTTGCCCAGGTCTGGGATTATTCGGCTTGTTCGCGGTGCGCTCCTCCCGGGTAGGGCTTCGTTTCTGTGCCTCTTTCCCGTTAGGCTTTAGGTCTCGCCTGAAGCTCTTGGCTTCTCCGTGGGCGGCCACGTACCTATCTGCGACCTTGACCAGATCTTCTAGTCTTTCCGCGCCCTGCTCTACTGAGAATGTTCTCAGCTCGGGGGCCATGGTTTCCCGTAGCTGTTCCCATACTAACAGTTCTGTCAGTCCATCATACGTCTTAGCCGTGGCTGACTGGCTAATCCACTTATCCAGCGTTGTGGACAACCGATCCGCGAACTGCGCATAGCTCTCTCCTTTCACTCTCCGATTGGTGCGGAATTTTTGCCGGTAGCATTCTCCTGTTAGTTCGAATCCCGTTAGGAATGCCTCTTTTACTTTGTGATAGTCAGTCACTCTGTCAGTCGGTAGCTTACTGTAGATGTCATAAGCCTTTCCTCTAAGCCCTTGACTAAGCTTAAAAGACCAATGAGTGGGATCTAGTTTGTACTCTGTTGCTAGACGCTCAAACCTAGTCAAATAGAGATCTAGACCTTCTTCTCTCTCGTTGAATGTTCCCAGTGGAAATGACATTCCTTGTACGGGGTTGGGGGCTACCTCTAGCTGATCTGAGTGGGTAGGGGTTGAGGAAGAACTTGAAGCTCCTGATCCCAATCTTCTTAGCTCTAACTCATGCTGTCTTTCTTTTTCCTTTTCTTCCCTCTCTTTTTCTTTTTCCGCCCGCTCATACTCCCATTTCCTAACTTCTGCTTCTCTCTCTGCTGCTAATGCTGCCTTCTTCTGTTCTACTTCTAATTCTAGTTTCTTCTGCTCTGCTTCTAATTCTAATTTCCTCGTTTCTCTCTCTGCCTCTAATTTCTTCTGCTCTGCTTCTAGTTCTGCTTTTCTCTGTTCTGCTTCGAGTTTCTTCGCCTCTCTCTCTGCTGCTCTCTCTGCCTTAGCCTCCTGTTTCTCTACCTCTGCATTGATATACGCAATTAGGTCTCCCCCTGCTAAGTGTAAAGCTTCCCCTAATTCCTTGAAGCGCAATCTCAAGGCCACTGGGTCCGACATTGCCAAACGTGTCTATGAACAACCTCTGAATCACGTGGAATACCAAAACACTAGCAATATTGCAATTCAATAAAAACAATGCAAAGACCATAAAATTCGTAATCAATAATAGAATGAAACAAGAGTCAAATGGCATACAACAGTTATTTAAGCAAAACCTGCAAAAGAACAATGCAACATACAGGCACAAAAATATTTGAAGCAAAAAAGTTTTTAACTAAAGAATAGTGCACCACAACTGATCAGTGTTATACCCTTACACTATTCTAAGTTATTCTACTTCTACTGTTATCTAATTTTATTGTACTTAGGTCCGGTTATACCCAATTCCTATTATACACAGATCCTAGCTAGGCTCGCCAATTAAAGTGTCACGTGGGGTTTATGGGCTCTGCACAATGGAATTATGGACCCTCACGTTTATTCGGTGGGAACTGCTAGTAAGTCACCCTATGAACTACTTTAATAAATTTATTTGTTTAGCTCGTTCTGTGTTAAGGTTGGGGTACAGAAATAGATAGAAAAATGGTAAAAGAATACTGTCACACTAGCTTTCACACGGCTATGAATCATAAGTAGTCCAGCCACTTGATAACAGTTAAAATCACACATTTATTTCTTCTACTCTATACAAGATTCTCTAAGTACTAATCTAACTTAAAAAGTCTCTTTCAATGCTAATAGTTCGATCGCTGATAGTCTAGGTAGCTGTTATTTCTTCCTCGGGCACTTGCTATAATATTTCATGTAGATTTGGACTACTGTGGTCCGTTTTACAGTTTCTCAAGAGTTGGACTACTGTGGTCCTGTTATGATCAGTTTAAGTGCACTTTCGGAGATTACACTTAACTTTCTGATGGTGCGGTCGAAGTCCTTCTGTGAGGTAGCTTCTGGTACACCTTTGTCGTTGTGTAGTTGGGTTCCCTTGCCACGCTGTGGGGTCTGACAGGGTGTTTCTTCGGGTATCTCTTTCCGTCTTGTGCGGTAGAGTCTCCTCAACCAACTAGTCGTTTCTGTGGAGTGGGACGCACAGGATAGCTCGGGATAGCTCGGGATAGCTCGCCTGCTCGTCTGTAATATAAGAGACGAAATTCTGCACAACCCTGAATAATCGGTTTGTGCAGAGCGTCTCACTGAAAGCCAAGTAGCCCTCAGTGATAGCTCCACATCTCTATACATAAGCGACGAACATTCTGCTACTTCCGGGTACCACTGGAATCTCAACTCTAAATTCCTATACATACATAAATATCAATCGTGGCTAACTATACACATACAGAATTAATAATATTATAAACATTCAGTGGTACAGCCACTGGTCTGCAAACATACATATAAGTTAAACAACAGTGGTTCCGTACGGGATACAACATGGCGGCGCAACCGGTCGTGTTTCGCCTCGTAGTAGGCTCTTCCACGTGGTCACGCAAATTCGGATTAACAATTCACATTTATGCATAGCAAATTCCACAAACATAATTTCAACAATAATATAAATATATCACGATGAAACAGAAGGGTGTTCATTTACCTGTTTGACAAGTTCAGGCCCGTGTTGACTAAATAGAATTCTGAGATTCTAAGTCCTGCTTCCTGGTCTATGAGTGAAGATAGTTCTCTGCTAGCTAAGGAGATGTTACTTCTTCCTCGTCTCACACACGACTGATGCAAACTGTGTTAGGCTCTGACACAGTCAAACTGGCGCGAACCGCTTTGCCTAAGCTATCATTGGGTAAAATGTTCAGATTCAAAGCTCAAGTGCTGACTCACTTACGCTGTGTGTGGCTCGCTCGCTGTGTGTGGTCTGCTGTGTAATTTACTGACTCTCTACTGGTACAAAGACTACACATGGCTAAATAGTCAACAAGCAGAGTTAAAACTAGCCAATTCGTGACAGGTGCTACATAAGAATTCTTGGCATTTCCTATACCGAGCAAATCACCAACGATAATGTCCGACAGACCAAAAGCCATTGGACAACACGATGACATGCTCACAGTGGTGAAGAAACGGAAACTCCGATGGTATGGCCACGTCACCAAAGCATCAGGTCTTGCAAAGACCATCCTGTAAGGCACGGTGCAAGGAGGCAAAAGAAGAGAGGGAGACCGAAAAAGAGGTGGGATGACAACATTCGATAATGGACTGGCTTGACACTGAGCGAAGCCATGAGGACTGCTGAGGACAGAGAAAGATGGAATACGATGGTTAAACGATCATCTGTGGTGCCCCAACGACTTTCGAGTTACGGGATAGGATAAAATAGCATAGAGCAGTAATAAGAGCTTTGCCTTTTAAAATAACGTAAATCTGATGTCGTCTGTAACGAGTAAAGATCACATATTCTATACGGATTTTTAAAAAAATGGATTGCTACTAATAAATATGTTTAATTTAATTACCAATTTACTATCTATATTGTTTATTTCTTTTATCCACAGCTACAAATTCATATTGTTATTTCGAAGGCGCCTATGCAGATTATAATAATGATAATACTAATAATACAGGATGCTATGTACGCGCCTTTCCCCAAGGCTCAAAGCGCGGCGATCTATACCAAACATACACGCTCACCTGTCTCATTTTACCCTCACACACACCAAATACACATAAATCACTCAAACAGGTGGTGTAACGGCAGGGAGATCGCTATTAGAAGACGGAAGAAAATCGAATTTGTATTTTTGAAATTTTTATATTGACTGCATCCTGTACCATTATTGAAGATGTCAAACCTTACCTATAACGGATACATAAATACATAGTATGAAGCTTTCCCCTCTGTGGACTGGTATTATGGATTGGCCAGTGCTTATACATGCCTTATTTTGCTTACTCCTTCTCTATAGTTAGTACCCCTTCGGACGTTTGGCCAGGGCTGCAATGATTGGCATTCACGTCAGAGACAGTGACCGGCGGTCAGGAAGTGATCAAGTCAAAGTCAGCCCCCAAGTCAAGCATTGTGGCCATAATTCGCAACAATACTGCCCTCTCATACATCACCATCGATCGCCTCCGCACCCGCTAATTGCGTGTACATACAAACCCCGCACCATCCTGGGCCAGAATGCAAAAAAAAAATTTTTTTCTCACACAAAATTATATTCCCAGCTAGTGCCTGAATCTGCATATACAAGAATTAGTAGACTGGTTCATATGTCTTTTCTGTTATGATGTATTAAATACTAAAATAGCCCCAGAAAATTACGCAGTTCTGGCAAAACCTGAATGTTATGTATACTACACACTAGTTCCGGTTCCTTCCAAGTGCACAACAGACAGTTAGGGCTTAGCTGCCAGCTAAATCCTAGCTGTCAGCTAAAATCGGGGCAGATAGCAGCAAGCTAAGCTATCGCCATGTGCACGAGAGCAAGTTTGGCTAGCTGACAGCTAAGTTGGTGGGTTAAATTTAGAGTTGGTAGAACCAGCTCTAACTTCCAAGTTAGGCTGAAACAAGGCGGCCCCCATCCATCAGCTGGGATATCATGCAAGAAATAGACCAAATCGAATCTACCGAGAAAGAATCAAGCCGATGGTTTTGTATGACGATTACGAGTTGTACGAGCGCTTCCGGTTTCGACGAAAATGATATTCATAAAATCGTCGAATTAGTACAGGATGACCTAGAATACGGTTATCAACGGAAAGGTGCGTTGTCACCCGAGATGCAGGTTCTGGTGGCCCTCCGTTTCTATGCTTCTAACAGTTTTCAGCTGATCGTTGCTGACACCGTGAATATCCACAGAACGACAGTTGGAAGAGCAATCCATCGTGTGTCAGAGGCACTGTGCAGAAGCGCAAGAAGATTCATCAAATTCCCAACACAGCAGCAGGCAAACGTTCAGAAAAGGGCGTTCCATGCTATGGCTCGATTTCCAAACGTGATTGCCTGTGTCGACAAGACGCATGTGACAAGCTCCTTCGCGCAATGAGAATGAATTTGTCAACAGACGAGGAAAACATAGCCTAATGTGCAGGTAGTGTGCGATGCTGACTTGAGACTGATCAACTGTGTTGTGAAGTTTCCAGGCTCCATGCACGATTCAAGAGTTTTGGGAGAAAGCTGTGTCTGGAGAAACTTTGAACGACAGCCCAAAATGCTGGATGGATTGATTTTGGGAGACAGTGGATATCCATTAAGAGACTGGCTCATGACCCCATTCCTCAATCCTCAGACCCATGCAGAAAGGCGCTATAACATCGCCCAGAAAACAACCAGATCAACCGTGGAGAGGTGCATCGGAGTACTGAAGCGCCGTTTTCATTGCCTGTATGCAGAACTACGTTATTCACCAGAAAAGGCAATTAAGATCATAGTCGCCTGTATGGTCCTCCACAACCTGGCTATCCTGTTTGGAACACCAGAGCCAGACCTTGTTGACGATGACAACGATGATGACGATGACCGATTTGGATGTGGCATACCACCAACGACTGCCGGAAGGGCTGCTCGACTGGAACTTGCCAGGAGATTCTTCTGAAGCTGCACAGGTTAGCATACTACTGAATAATATTTCTTATGTTTAGTGATAACTGCATCAACATTGTCAACGTTGGGGTATCACAACCAATGGCATTTCTTATTTTCTATTTCTCCTTGACTTCAGCAGTCGTTCTCACCATTGCTGACACTGCGTTTACTGCCTCAGTGATGCTGGCCCATTCCAGGGCTTTCTTCTTGTTGGTGGCAGCGGTTTTAAATTTAGACTGCATCAGCTCTCTATGCTGCCCATAAGCCTCCATCAACGACAAACACTCGCTCGTCGAAAAATTAGCTTTACGTTTTCGCGTTAGAACCGCCATCATACTTTTCGCACTGGTTTGTGGGAGAAAACCCCTCATTCTATTTATAACTTCGTGACGTGTCTTCGGAAACGTCATACCCGTTGGCCTAAGCTGCCAGCTAAAGTTCCAGCTGCAAGGTAGCTAGCAACCAGCTAAAGTCATGATATGCACTCCGGTTAGCGTGCCAAGTTAGCTGTCAACTAGCTACCTTGCAGCTAGGACATTGCGTGAAACTTTAGCGGCTACCCTAACCAACCTGTTGTGCACTTGGGCCCAGCAGAGAGAGCCACGATCAGTGCAAGCGCAATGACAAAAATTGGACATGAGAACATAGGTCGACATTATCATGATGTCAGTAAATATTCCAATGCCCAGTCTAATCTCAAGGAATGCATCCAGGCCCAATGTTTAAACTCTGAGATACACAAGCGGTTGTTGTGCGAACTTCGCTTCCCACACCTCTACCGGATCTCAATTTTCCATCAGGTTAACTCTCCTGCATACAGGATAGATTCAGCACCACGGGATACCGCATCCAGCAAGGATTCCTGCAAATAGGCTGTCACATACATATTGCAGTGGAATTCCAACATATTTTGACCGGCGTTTGCTACAGACAGTGTCTTTATATTTACCGGAAGTTGAACTGGGCGGTGGAACCAGTCTTAAATTTACCGTCCGGAAGTTCAGCTGAAAGAAAAAAAAATTGAAAGCAGATCAGAAAATATCGGCCGCTGAAGGAGGTGCGTGAAACTAGTAACGCGGGAAAAATATTACTCCCTTTTTTTCTTCACGCATTTACTGCTTCCTTACTAAACATTCCAGCTCAGTGATTCACTATAAACTATCGACCGTCTCCGTATCAGTGGTTTTCTTGTTAAGAGAGAGAGAGAGAGAGAGAGAGAGAGAGAGAGAGAGAGAGAGAGAGACAGACAGACAGACAGACAGACAGACAGAGATACAAAGACAGAGACCGACAGAGAGAAACAGAGACAGAGAGAGAGACAGAGAGAGAGAGAGAGAGAGAGAGAGAGAGACAGAGAGAGAAGAAGAATAATATATATTTAAAAAAAGGTGATGTTCACGATTTCAACCATTCAAGAATAAAATGACTCGCCCATAGCATATGTTTTTGAATGCATGATATGATAAATGATTATTAACTTTGTTGTTAATCTTTATCAACAAGCTCTTGCTTAATTATTTTGCTGAAACTAAATGTAGCAGAAAGGGAGGCGACTGGTTGAGGCTTGGGAGAGAAATTGTCTACCTTGAATTTCTTGGTTAGACTAGCCTTGGGTGGCTCCTGCTTTGCAGAATCCTTTGGGGATGCCATTGGGTTATGCAGGACAAGGCAACACGACATTTGTTCTCCCCAGCCACTTGTAGCCGAGCGGAGTATTTGACTCCCGTCTCTCGGCCACGACCTTGAGAACATTGCTCCACCCGAGCTGTTATCTTCATTTTATCCCCCAAAAGAGGGACATAAAAATATTTGCCCTGCAAGGCGGTGAAGCGTGGTTGGTAGTTGTTGTTGTTGTTTGTAGATTATAGTCACACGACACTTTCGCATATAGGTGACTACTGGACCGATTTATACTGACACCAGCGGGCCAGTTGTTGGTAAAGGGGAAAATAATATGATCACACGTTGACCAATCCGGGATTCGAACCAGCGACCTTTCGGTTACTAGCAAGACGCTCTTACCAACTGAGCTACCCGGCCCCTCAAGTGGGTGGTAGTACCGGGGTGCCGGCTACTAGTGCCACGCACTCTTCTGCAAAGTCGCTGCCACCGACCTGCATAAAATGCTTGCCGACAAAGTAGTCCCGCTCACCACTAAAAGCAGAAAGCGAATGGTCAGCCGGGGAGAACAAATGTCGTGTCGCCTTGTCCTGCATAACCCAAATGCATCCCCAAAGGATTCTGCAAAGCAGGAGCCACCCAAGGCTAGTCTAACCAAGAAATTCAAGGTAGACAATTTCTCTCCCAAGCCTCAACCAGTCGCCTCCCTTTCCGCTACATAAAGACTGAAGGCTGCTGGTCCACAACAGCAATGGGATCGATCTGAAACTTGCCGCAGGGTGATGTTGATGTTGACGTTCCTTGTCTACTGTCAGAATGATGCATCATACTATATGTAACAATGGCCTGGGTTGCCGACTACATTAATTGCCAGCGTCTACAAGAGGAATTGAGTGCTTTATGGATCTCTTCGAGTTGACCACGGAGCTATTCTGAGTTTTATTAGTTCTATGTTTTGATCGTTTTTAGATCTATATAGTTTATTTGTGTTGAACATCCTCTGTTTTGAATTGTCCATGGATCTGTTCTTAGTTGAATGGAATATTACGAATTCTACTATAATCATGTATATATTTAGAAGTTCTATCCAAGATTTACAAGCACGTGTTAAAATTCAAACCTGTAAATAAGTACAACATGGTCTGACAATGGTCTCGTACTAAAATAAACTGTATGCAGTATATCCGAATTGAGTACTAACATGCTACGCCATTCAAAGAGATACTTGCTGCATGCATCTCTCTGAGCCAAGCCCAAGGTGCGCGTTTTCAACATCTGCGATCTATCATTCTGACATATAATTTTTAAAAAAGCAAACTGTCTTTTAAAATGCAACCTTTCGCAAATAAAATGCAATAGTTCCAAGTAATTTGCCAAAAAGCAAAAATCGTGCTGGATTTCCCGATGTTAAGAAAACATCTCACGACGTATTACTTCAGGTTCAAGAAGGCTGCTTTAAACTTGTGAACTATTAACTTCTTCAACTCCGCTGGACTCGGCGCATGCTTCTCGTAGTCTTGATGTAATGCATTTAGCTCACAGGAAGAGGAAAAAATGGCCCCAAAGTTGGAACCAATCCATATACAACAGTCGATAATGCGACCCTTAGAAACACAATATGGGCTTTGAGTAATGCAGAAACCATTGTTTTCCAAAGTCAACAAGTCGAGAGGGGTTCGTGTGTAAAAGAACTTCTCCCACAGCTGTCAAAAATGCTAGAAAACAATGAGAGAATGTTTAGGTCTGGCGTTCGGGAGTGGCTGCAGGGAATTAACTGGGCTTATTAATCATGTGTGTGCAGAATAAAAGTAAACCCCAAGATTGAAAGAATTGTTCTGTCTTATATGTTCGCCAAAGGAACAGTCTCAGCTCCTGTTTGTTTGGCAAGTATTACTACAGCATGATAAAACGCTATGCTTGGTACGATAAGCACTTCTTATTTCTCCTTCTTAATGATAATAGTTTTTGATACTAATACCAGATATAATGAATTACATATAACCAGTTTACAATTCACAGTCATTAAGGATCATGCACAGAGAAATAGTATTTACTTAACATACTGATAAACTGATAATTCAGACTTTTTTCTTCTAACACAGCATTTGGTGCTTTGAAATACAAAACTATGTACATCATGTAATACAAATAGTACTTCACATACTGATGAATTGATAATTCAGACTTTTATTTTCTCTAACACGCCATCTAGAACTTTCAAATACAAAAATAAACAGAATGAAGACTACTTCACTGAGAAAAAAAGAAATTCACGTACTAGTACTAGCAGCACCATCGTGACAGGGTGCAGACGTCAATATTGTATAAAAGCGGCGCCAAAGACGTCACCCATCTAGTAAACCACATTGGCACTGCGATATTAAGCTATAAACAAACCACGACTTGGCTATTATGCAATGTCAAAATAATGTATGTATGTATGTTTAGGGGTTTAGACTTGTACATGGCTTATTTTTGTTTGTACATGTAGAATATACTCTTAGACTACATCCGTCCGGTAAAAGACCCTCTCTTACAAAATAGAACACAGACTTGCAAAGCATGTTGGCCTTGCTTAGGTCCTGACACTCATTATAATCAACATAGCTGAGATCTGTTAGCCTCAAACTTAATAGTCATGAGCGGCTGTCCAAGTTCTCAGCGGTCATATTTAATTATTGATCGGCATAACAGACATGCACTGTGTGCTATTTGAGGTCATGGATGTCAGGGCTGCATGATGCATTATCTTCCGTCACTAAACTGTCAGAATATCACTGCCCCCCAATTTAGCTCAGTTAGCTTGACATGATGTCCATGAGTTTCTTGGCTGATCGTTACTGGTGTGGAAACTCTTACAAGTACTGATACTCGTTGACCTTTGACGATTGTCATGACATTCAACGTTAAAAGCAAATGGTCTTGAATTGAATTTAACAGTACACTAATTCCTTCAATAAGGTCTTCTCCTGGTGGAAAGGCATTGCTTTTGCAACCGGCATCTGTTTCCATTTGTCATAACGTCACAATAATTATAGAAGAAAATTAGACGTATTATACGAAACGCCATAATCCATTATGTCTGATTCACTTTTCGGGCAAATTTTGAAGAAAAGTCGAACTATTTCGTCCCCTTTAGGAGACGAACTAGATCAACTTTCTAGACGGAAAGAGCGAGTTTCGCATCAGATTCTTACATTTTAAGATGAATTTTGCGCTCTTTCCGTCAGAAAAATCACATTTCCTATTCCTACATTCTTAAATAAACCCAGTTCTGATATTTTGCAAATCTGTGTGTGTGCGTGTGTGTGTGTGACATTTGTATAATTTTATTTGTTTAATTGTGTGTAATTTGATGTCTTCATTTATCTAAATGCATATATTCTTGCGGTTCATGGGGAATAAAATAATGAAATGTGTGGTGTGTGTGTGTGTGGTGTGTGTGGTGTATGTGTGTGTGGTGTATGTAGGTGTGTGTATGTGTGTGGTGTGTGTGTGAGTGAGTGAATGAGAAATAAAACCCTCATAATATATATTCCTGCCTACGAAATTTAGCCATATCGAGCTTTAACGAACATGGCGTCTTGTGCCTCTAGCTAGGGTCCAGGGATGCTGTTTACCAACCCAACTGTGTAGTCTATTCCTTTATCTGATCAGTTATGTTTTCCCTATCAAAGACGTGTTTTGTTCTCATTTACGTAGACCCTGCAGGAAGACGTTAAGCGTTAAACAAACCCAGTACACTCAGGTACAACGAAACCAAAAAAAAAAGACGTTCTAAGATAATAGAAGGGACTGGAAGAAAATGTGTAGGAAAGAAGAAAAGTTATACATGTTAACTTAAAAAAGCACACAAGGTGGTTGTGGGGAGTCACACAACTTCAATTCATTCACTTTTCCTCAAGGTTATCAGCTTGCAAACCCCAAACCAAAATAGAAAGTTATAGTGCCTAATGTCTCAAACGGTGTCTGACCTCCAACCGTGGGGTGTACGAGATTGCAGTGTAGAAAAAAAAATCGAGGGTTGGCCCCTTCATAATCTCCCCACACGTACATAACGATCAGCGAGACGATAAAGAGGATGAGTCACCAGTTCTTTATCAGCCGTCGGCGCATACCTATACTACCCCAGACACAGTATACAGGAAAATAAAAGCTGGGTGCCCCCGTCCCGGGTCTGAGGTAAAAGGTCAGACCCAGAGTGACTAATCATTATCTGTTGACACGAACGGCTTTTTACATATGCCATATCCGATAACGTTTAGTAGAAGCGATCGCAACCAAGTATTAAGCATAAACTACCTATGCGACGACGGTAGCGGCGATAACATCAGTTTGCTCAAGCATTTATACAAGAACTATGGAACACGGACATGTTGTAAATAGTTCATAATAAACTGGTAGATCCATGCTGGCAGCCTCGCGATAGACTGAATGCAGTAGACTCTTGCGTCCGTTATGAGAACCCACTGCTTCGTTAACTCTTAAGTGACCTCTTAACACCGCGAGCGGATTCTCACGCAAAAGTTGTTGTTGTTGTTGTTGTTTAGTAAATTGCTGTCCCAAGACACCTGCGGCATATAAGGGACGTGAAAATTAAAATATTATTAAAATATAGAACTAAAAAAGAATAATTAAAATTCCCAGGAACGTTAAAATATTAGAATTAAAGAACGAAAAGAAAAGGGAAATTTCATTCATTGCCAGGGAAAAACATTCATTGCTAAATATTTAAAACATACTTAACTTTAAAATAAGAATATAACATGATTACAATGTCGTTATAAGAACTAATTAAAACTTTAACATTTAAATAAGCGATCAGGCACCTTCAAGAGTTCATTATCCATTAGCTTGCTTTCATTGATGAAAAAACATTAAAATTAAGCCTAACCATAGAATTACCATGAATAGATTAATAAATAAACATATCTAAAAGTTTATCATACGCCCTTAATATTTGTAAAACACTACAAAAATTTATAACAAAAAAATTATTTTAAAAAAGACATTAACTCAATAAGAAAAATATCTTAAAAAAACAATAAAGTACGTTTTTATCATAACAAGGATGACACCTCGAAATCCACAATCAATCTTGCCACGCACACAAGAAAACTAGGTCCCAGCCTGTCACTTGCCGCACGGTCTGTGGAAAAACCATGACTATGACAAATAAATCTCTAAAAATTAAAACGGTCAGATAAAATTGGACAAGTAAATAAACAATGTTCAAAGCTAGGTATAGCCGAACAGAAATATAATGTAGGAGGACAGTCAGATAAAATTGAACAAGTCAACAATGTTCAAAGATAGGTATAGCCGAACAGAAACATAATGTAGGATAAAATTGGACAAAAAAATAAACAATGTTCAAAGCTAGGTATAGCCAAACAGAAACATAATGTAGGAGGACAGCGTACAGTCCAATGGCCTGAACAAAGGCGCATACTACTGTTAATAATTGGTGCAGGGAGATTAGAATACGGTGGGAATGGGCGTTGCGAAGGAGGAGTATTGCTATACACGGGAAAGCTAGAAGTACTACCCTAAATGCAGTATAATTAGTGTTCAGTTAAGATCAAATATTACTGCACAAAAAGGCATCACAAGTACATCCAGTATAGTCTGTGTTCTTTGTACCGATCCTAAATAAATCTTGAACGTGTGCAGCTGTGTGTAACCGTTTTGAGAATGCAGTCTGAATAAAGTAGCGTAACACAAGAAAAACACCACTTTAACAAACAAACCTGGTTACACCCACTTCACACATTTAAAGCCAACACGTCGTAGTCTAGGCATTAAAAGCGACAGATTATGCATCTTTGTGATGGTAAGCACTAAGGTTGCACGATTACCAGCAAAAAATAGCAATTGAGAAATAATTATGATGCATAGAAGTGCACCAATTCTCGCATACTTTTAGATCTTTTCCCTCTTTTATTTCCATCGCTGCTGCGCTAAGCGGTTTTGCACGTGTGTACAGGTATAAACGACGTGTGTACAGGTACAAACGCTCCGACAACAAAACCGAAAAAGATTGACGCTCTTCATAGCAAATTAATGAAGTTTGTCACCCAGAAACGTATTGTTCTTCGTCTAGCTTCAAAGCCAACGTGTATGGGAAAACCTTTAAAACAAAAGCCCTCCTTGTACGCCACATTAATGACTAACACTGTTCCTGCCACGGAACCGCTCCGAACCAACAATCTGAAACGCTCGACTAAACTCCGATGTAAATCCTTCAATCTGATGTTAACGACTTCATGTTCGGTCACCTCACTATCTGGCTCCAGCGGCACCACTTCTGAGGGATTAACTCGCAGAGATAAACACTGCAAAACGGCCAACGGTTTGTTTCAGACAACAAGGTTCTGGAACATTCAGAAACACAGAGAGAAAGAGAGAGAGACAGAGAGAGGGAGAGAGAGAAAGAGAGAGAGACAGAGAGAGACAGAGAGAGAGAGAATTGAAAAGTGACTCAGTTGCTATTTCGACAAGTATATGGTTTGTAAGAGCGTGCTAGAACGTTCAACAGAAAGTCATTTTGTTGCCATTGGGCACTTTTCAGTTTACTGTTGCTACTTATACAGTTGATTTGTGATTAGGGAAACAGAATACAGATTTTAGTAAATATAAAGCTTGCAATTGGCTGAGGCAGTTGAAGTACAACTTGGATAACGCGTTACAAAGACGAATGCAATAAAAGATTCAATTACGTCCAAATCATGTACTGTCTTTAGACCAACACACGCATTAGACGGATACCAATTAACACTGAAAATTGTCAGGAAAATGTTACAAGTTAGCATGTTTTCAGTCCAAGAAATCATAACGAGCGTTGTGGCCGAGTGGTTTAAGGCGGGGCTAACTTGCCTTCTCCACAGGCTACAAACCATTGGTGCCTGCCAGGTATGGGGTAGATCCAGTCTCTGGACATTATGTTTCTCCCAATATTATTTACTTTCGACTCGGACAACGCATCGGAGCTTTTCTCCGGGTACTCCGGTTTGCTCCCCAAGCAAAATTTCAAAAACACAACTAATATTAGGTAGGTTGGGTTTGCGCGCGCCACGAGCTGCGACTACGGTGGCCCAGAATTTCCTTAAATCAAAGGGACAATAGTGTTAAAGAAAAAGAAGAAAGAAATAAAATAACATTTACGCCCCTATTTTACAACATAATATTTACTACACTTAGAGAGGAATGTCAGATCTCAGTTCAGGACGTCTACGATTTATTTACTACACTTAGAGAGAATGTCAGATCTCAGTTCAAGACGTCTACGATTTAGTTAGCGTACCTGACTTTAATAATTTGACAAAGCATTAAAACACCTGTAACATTAGATGCCCCCTTCCGCTAGCTATTACTTTGTGCCCGAACCTTGTAAAATAATACTGTAGATCATACGCTTTACGGCAACCTCTAAACATACAATCCACGTCTGAAGTCATTACGCAGAGTGATGATAGTCGCCGACAGGTAAACAACGTTAGATGAGGTTTGGTGTGTGTGTGTGTGTGTGTGTGTGCGTGTGTGTGTGTGTGTGTGAGAGAGAGACAGACAGAGATACAGAGAGATAGAGACAGAGACAGAGAGAGAAGGAGAGAGAGACAGAGACAGAGACGGAGAGAGAAGGAGAGAGAGTGGATTGCATGGGATTGGATGGTTATTGCATATCACAAGGGTACCTTACATACAACCCGACAATAGCAAAACGTTTTAATGCTAACCTAAATATAGCTACTGACGAATCGAATACGGTCTCACATGACTAGATAGCCGAGTCAGTGCGATATGGATTGTAATGTCAAACAAGGTACACGAATAGATCACGTCGCGATTAGACACCGATCAAATGCAAAAAGTTCGTATTATACAGGGACTGCTAAGTTCAGCGGATGACGTTGGTAAGGACACATGGGGCCTCTGTGACGTGCTGGCGGACCTCTTGAACTCCCTTCTGGCCTTCACCCTCAAGCCTTTCCAACTCCCGAATGACAGCTTGGCACAGACAGCGACAGTTGGGTGATCGTATAAACCAGTCTCAATACTAGTCCAGTCCCAGTAATGAAATAAATAGCCAAATAAGCAACTAATTCCTATAAAAATGCTATGCAGTAAAAAATATTCTTTAAGCAATGAGGAAATACCTATAAAAAGTCCCAGTAAAAAAAAGGGGTCTGAAACATGATTTTTGGTGCTTATGTTTTTTCACAGTTCAAAACGTCAAAGGGAGATTACTTGAAATAAACATTTAATTCAAAACCATATCATGTTGCATGTCAAATGAAAGCTCTTAACATATACAGTCCGAAAATCTGTTTCAACGCTTTCTGTGTCAGTTTTAGTTCTGACTGTGGATTAAAATTTAATTAACATAGGGGTATAAATGCGAAATTCCGATGATCTTAAAAATCTTGATCTCGATTGTAAAAGTCGACTTCTATTTAATTCACAAGAGAAAAAAGATTAGTTAAAAGGAAGACACACGAAATAAAGAAAAACAGAAAAACCCAGGAAATTGATTAGTTTTCCAGTAGAATATAGAAGTGGTCTACCTTAGTCGCTCTCAGAATCCGACTCGTCATCCAGCTGAACCACAGAGTTTGTGCAGCTGACTCCACGGCATTCTCCACAAGCTATGGTGCACGTAAGTCCGTGCTTTCTGCATCTGCATCTGCCAGGTGAGCAGTCTTTCTAGCAGCAGCAGCGGATAACATTCAAAATATCCTATGGAGAAGCTGGCTTATTAGTTATGATTGGAAGTAGCCCACCCTCCTGTAACTTCCATTCCCAATCCATTGGTGATAGACCATGGTCTCTGTCTAGATTCAGCTACTCCTGGACTTGGTAGAATGTTCTGTAGGCATGGAATTCAGCTGCTGCTGCTGTTGGGGGAGCACTTTAGCTTGGATTTGTGTATGGCTTGCAGACACTTTTTGCTCATATTTGACAAACCACAGTTTGGTCAAGGTATCAGAACGTTTTTCACTGTACAGGTGAACAAATACCCTCTCACCAGCCGCTGCAACAGCATCATGACTTGACATCTTATCATTGAATACTCTAGCCTCATCCAGGAGCTCTCCTGAATCAAGCTTCTTGACTGTGAGTGATTTTGAGATGTTGAAGGGATGAGATGTCATGTCGTATCCACAGAATGCATGGGCAAAAAGAATGTTATTACAGACTGTTGTTCCGGTTTGTTTTCGCAGTTGGCCAAGAATATTTCCTTCGTCTCGCAGAGGATCCTGTCAGGATCATAGGCTACATGTCTCCCAACCATGCCTTTGCTTCTTCGAAGATGGGCAACATCTTTGGTACTTGGGCCATCAACATTGCCATCGAAAATGATTGTAGCTAGTGTATGTTTCCTAGCAACAAAGCTGACATACATCTCTGCTAGATCTTTTAGGACGACCCTCTGGGCCATGGAAGGCGATGCAAAAGGGATCCACCATCGAGAATGTATTTCACATTTTCTCTTGGCAAGGATGCAGTTTCATTGACAGCAGACCAGAGAAATCCTGCAAGAGTATGTTTGTTGGCTTTTCTGGGGAATCCTGTCGCATCAAACAAGGAGGCAGGTACATTGGCCAGTACAGAGTAAAACATTTCTTCGAGCCTGTTGGTATCATTCCCAGCGATTTGCACCAACCTTTGAAAAGATAACTGCGGATCCACTTGCACCATTTCCTGGCCAATAGTCACTCCAGTTTTTGTCGTCATTGTGACTGCTTGATTGCTTTTCTTGAACGTCACGTCAGCTGGAGATTGACCCGTCATCCCTTGGAGAATGCGCTGACCAATTTCAACAGCTTGGTCAGCATTGACAGATGAGTCAGCTGCTTAGCCAGTAGCAATAGACCTAAGACTCATGTCAACGCAAAACGGATTTTTGGATGAAACATAGTTGATGACTGTCAAAGTTTCTTTGTGGTCTTTCTCTTGCCTTATTTCAGAAGAATCTTTGTGCTGCTCACTTGTTGTGAACTCTGTTTGCGTCAAGGATTGCATCCATTGGTTTGCTGTTGCACAAGCAGGCATAGAGGGAAGCCAAACAAGCCTTTGTCGTTCGCCCATTCCGCGCCCTTTAGTTAGGCCACCATTTGACGTCAGCGTCCTCATCAATGTTTGCTCAATCACCAGATCACACGACAGACCAGCCCTATAGCGATCGCTTCTCCTTTTCACGTGATGGCCTGCCATGAAATCGTGATAGACTTCTGGGTAGGTTTTGTTCAACTCCATCATTTGCTGTAAGTACAGCCTGGCCGACTTGGTGTAGAGGTTGTGCCCTGAAGCAGCAAAATAGGGCAACATTTTGGCAACAGCAGATAGATGGAGCTTGAAGTCTCCAGTTCTCTCAGCCTATATTGCTGTGTGAAGGAGGTGTACCATTTCTTGAATCCATAGCTTGCTCGTTCTACTTGAACATTGTCGTTTGAAATCTTCCAACGTTGCTTTAATGCGTCCTAATACAGGATGTATTGCAGCATCTCTTGCTGTTGTTTTGCCCTGCATCAGTGATTCAAAAAGAGCCTAATCAAAGTCATCTGTTATGTCAAGATCTGCAGGATTATGTAGAAGTGACTCTTCTTCTTGACAATCACCGTTTTCCTTCCTAGGATTGTAATCATTGGACAAAGTGTCAGGATGGAGCAACAGCCATGACATGTTGAAGGATGTGCTTACAAATATTGCACTCAATGCTGCTTCGACAAGAAAATGTGCTCTAATTGCCCTAGAATAAGCCTTTCCAGCAATGATGTGAACTGCAGAATTTGATGCACAAACTGCCTCTATTGCCTTGTCTTGTCTTGCCGTATATGCCCACAATCAATCGTGTTGATCATTATGGCACTTTTTTTTACCAAGGTGCATGCTGGGTGTGTTCTTGTTACCGGCGCTCACCCGTCTAGGATATGAGCGTCAGGATCTTTAAAGTCCCTTATGATGTAATGTATGCGAAACAGACTAGACCTCGGTTTATACTCTCATCCGAAGGAGTAGGAAACGAGAGTAAAGTGTCTTTCCCAGGGACACAACACAACACAATGCCCGACCTGGGCTCAAACCCGGGACTTTCCGATCCGCAAGCCAACGCTCTAACCATTCGGCCACCATGCCTCCTGCAAGCCTGCATCATTACATTACATTACATTATTATTGCTTTAGGTCCAGCGGACTCTTCCGAGCCAAATCAGGACCGGACAACCCCCGATCCGCATAAAAGATCTGCTGAAACAACCCTAGTGGTAAAACTGAAAGCTCTCCACCAGCCAGTCACTTTACAATAAAGACATCCCACGCAGGGGACGGCTGAGGCTTCACCCGAACTTATCTAACCCCCGTTTACAAAAACAAAATAGAATACAAACATCATTATAAATTATCAACAAAACATACATATAAAATGCCTACATTGCTATTTATACTGAAACCCCCGGCACCCCAACGGGGGTTAGCGTGCATCAGCCATAAGATGACATCAACCACAGGCTCTGAAGTCTTTTCTTTCCCCTCCTACATACGTACGTGGTATAGTATGTATATTATGTAATTGAGGCCTACGAGAGACGAGACTTCCAAGCCTGTGTATCAACAATGCCATTGACCTTGTCACCTACGCACATTTCATCACTTGGCTGTAGATTCCTGACGTCATGCGGAACAATATCTGGGCGGTAAAAATGGGGGTTCCCCAATGCATTCGCATCAACAAATAGTTCGCTTTAAAAAGTTAAAATAAACATATTCATACCCCTTCGATTCCGTGGGACTTTTCTTCAGTTGTAAACACAACTGTAAAGAGTAAATTAGAATATATATCATTTTTATAGGATTTACTTACTTTCAAAAAGCCTGTTGGATTGGACTATACGCCGACTTTTGTAGCAGTAAACGAAGATCAAGTCAGTTGTGGAGCTGTACAGGTATCCTCTCTCGCGATCATGGATAACTTTGGTGATGATAGTGTTGCTGGTTGTAGAGCGCGAGAGACAGAGACAGAAAGATAGAGAGACAGAGCGAGACAGATAGACAGACAGAGAAAGAGAGAGAGAGAGAAAAAAACGGAGAAAAAGATATATAGACAAAAAAAAAGACAAAGAGAGAAACAGACGGACAAACAGACAGATACACAGAGACAGAGGTACAGAGTAATACACCATACTCTGAAAGTCTCTGATACTCTTAATTGCTGAGGATGTTGCTCATACTGCCTGCAACCTTATGAATGCATCACACTGAGCAACAAGAGGCTCATCCGAGAGCAAAGCGGCACTCTGCGTCACTGTGTACTAACTGTTTTGTGGTGTGCATCTCACGCCAAAGAAAACACAAAAGGAAAAATCCTGTACAAACACCTATAAACATCGCCACCTTGAAATCTGCCATGGTCGCAGATGCGTGGTGAAGGTCGTGGGAGAATTGTTTTTCCAATGATCAAAGAAAATGAAGTAGAAAGTCTGAAAAAGAAATTGGCAAAAGTAGGAGCACACAACAAACTAAATGAAAGTAGAAAACAATGTTGTAGAAAAAAATATCACACAAACGTCATAACAAAAGCATGCAATTCAATCTTTTCACCGAAGGATTACAGACACTGCTTCTTAAGACTAAGAATTTACAATTAAAAAACGCAACACACACACACACACACACGCAAACACACCCACACACACCTACACACACACACACACACACAATATATATATACGCCTTAGTTACAAAATGCCAGTCATTATTACTATTTCTGTAAAGGTTGACCACACAAATTAGCCTGAACGACAAAAACTGGGTCTCGGCCACTAATCTGCCTATTACCAATACTATCTGGGATACCCAAACAGTCGGATGCTGGCAGCGGCATAGAGGCACGGTCGTCTAATGGTAGTGCTTTGGCTTGCGGATCTGAAGGTCCCGGTGTAGAAGGCCAAATTATACCCCGCCTCAAGTATACCCAGGGTATAAACTGGCCTAGCCCAGACTATGTCCCCGTATAAACTGGCCTAGCCCAGACTATACCCCTGGGTATTATCTGGCCTAGGCTCGTTTAACCCTCTCCTGCCCATTATACCCCCCCCCCCCACTACGGAAGACCTTATCCTTCACGATACTCTTTCATTTATGTGTTGTAATTGTTCTGATGCACTCAGATAGATAGATAGACAGACAGACGGATAGATAGATAGATAGATAGATAGATAGATAGATAGATAGATAGATAGATAGATAGATAGATAGATAGATAGATAGATAGATAGATAGATAGATAGATAGATAGATAGATAGATAGATAGATAGATAGAGAGAGAGAGAGAGAGAGTTAGGGTTAGGGTTAGTTTTTTTTTAAGTTTTTTTTTTTACACACAAGATAAAAGCTGTTAGCTGAGTTCATTCAGTTTTTTTTTTAAACATGCAAGCTGTTACCTGAGAGTTGGTCACGCAAACGGTCATGTAGAACAAACCCATGAGTGAAATCTCTTTAGGTGGGGGTATATTCCGGGCGCGAGGGGTATGACCTGGCCTAGGCTGATCTATACTCAAGGGGTTAAATCCGCCTAGGCTACATTAGACCCAGGGTATAAAGTAGCCAGGGGTATATTCCGGCCTGTTACACCGGGTTCGAGCCCTGTCCGGGCCACTGTGTTGCGTCCCTGGGAAATACACTTTACTCCCGTTTCCTACTCCTTCGGATAAGAGTATAAGCCGAGGTCTAGTCTGTGTGTCGCATTCATTCCATCATAACGGAATTTAAAGATCCTGACGCTCATGTCCTAGACGGGTGAGTGCCGGTAACAAGAACACACCCAGCATGCACTTGGTCCTTCTCTCCCATCCCTGGCTGGCCAGGATAGTGCTCAGTTGTCCGGGCTTCAGACCATGCGCCCAAAGGCTGCGGGTGGGCGTCTCGGGCGGTTTGAGTTAGATCCTGTATCGGCCAGCGCCTAGAGTCTGGTCAAGTACGGCGAGATAAGTGCGCTATAAAAATCCTCAATAATAATAATAATTCTAGAACAAATGAGTTTACTAAGATTGATACAAACAAACGACGAATAATAATAATAATAATAATAATAATAATAATAATAATAATAATGATAATAATGATAATAATAATAATAATAATAACAATAATAATAATAATAATAATAATAATAATAATAATAATAATAATAATAATAATAATAATAATAATAATAATAAGGGTATTTAAATAGCGCTCTTTCCTAATGATATAAGTTCAAAGCCCTGTTCTCACGCATTTATACGTAACGTTAACATCTAAATACATACGAAAAGAAGTGAAACAAAAACAAAACACTAATAAACTATGCAAAGACATACTACAAACATGAAAAAAATATTACAAGTAAAATATAAAAGACGAGGGAGGAAGGGGGAGGAAGAGAGCGGTTAAATAATGAGGAAGAGGGGCGAGGGGTGCTAGGTGTGTGCGGTGAGACGGCGGTGGTGTGAATCGGAAAATAAGAAATGATGCTGGTGACGGGAAACGAGATCACATATTTTAAAGGAAGAAATTCGTTTTTAAGTTGGACTTCAAAGTGGCTATGTTCGGTGAGCTGCGAAGCGAAAGAGGAAGAGAGTTCCAATTTCAAGGACCAAGCCCTGAGAAGGAGCGACAGCCTGCAGATGAGAGGATGTAGCTGGGTATTTGTAGCATGAGCGTGTCAGAGGAAGAACAAAGATCTCTAGGCGGCTTGTAGAAGTGAATTTTCTGGGTGAGGTAGGAAGTGGCTAATCATGGACGCACTTGTAACAGAAAGTACAAATTTGTAGATAATTATCTAAGATACATGAAGCCATTGGAGAGAATGTAGGATGGTGTGATATGATCAGATTTTTTTCTTTTTGAGAACCAGAAAAACACGTTGGAGCAGATGAACAGAACAGGAAGGAAGTCCAGCCAGAAGAGAGTTACAGTAGTTTAAGCGTGACAGAACAAGAGAGGAAATGAGTTTGACTGTAGCGTCAGTGGTCAGATGCTTGCGGACAAGCCCTATTGTACGGAGCTGAAAGTTGCATTTTTGATAGGTTTTGCGGATGAATTCTGACATGGAGATTGTGTTGTCAAGGATGACGCCAAAGTTTTTGACATAGGAAAAGTGGCTTGGCAAAGAGTGACTTGTTTACAGGGGAAGAAGACAGGTTGTGTTTGGTACCCGTGAGCATAACTTCAGTTTTGTTAGCATTGAGCTGGAGCAT
Organism: Oncomelania hupensis; assembly: GCA_036898135.1. NCBI lineage: Eukaryota > Metazoa > Mollusca > Gastropoda > Littorinimorpha > Pomatiopsidae > Oncomelania > Oncomelania hupensis. The sequence continues at coordinate 18,852,360 of CM072512.1, read as the reverse complement.
ACATATATAAATATACTACCATAATTCTGGGTTTGATATATCTGATACAACTGATATATATATATATATATATAGACTTATACGTCCTTGTTTCTGGGTACCTTACTAAAAAAGCTGTTAAAAAGTGACGGAAAGAGCGGAATTTCACTGGGAGTTACTAAAGAATGTTACTCTACAACATTGCGCTCTTTCCGTCCAAAAACCCATTTGCCTTCTTGGATTCTTAAACTGTATGAAACCAAGTGAGGACACTATCCGGCGTCAATAAACGGTTCGAAAACATTCTCAAACGGTTCGTAAAAGACAGTTGACCTAGTAAGAAATACAGCTTGACCTAATTCGTAGCCTAGAGAGGACGAAAGTTACTTTTTCTCGCATTTCGAAAGTTACCTTGGAACTGGGTACCTTGCCAGGTGCCCAGATCCAAAGCTAGGTGCCCAGATGACCGGGGGAAAACTAAGAAACCTTGTTTCTGGGTACATTTATAAGACTATATATATATATATGTGTGCTGGGTACATTTATAAGACTATATATATATATATGTGTGCTCTGTGGGTTCGGGCAAATAGAATAGACCCAACGTTTCCCGGCGTGTCGTAAGAGGCGACTAACAGGGGTGATGTTAGCACGGCATCACTGGGCGAAAGTCTTCTACACAGAAGTCACCGGCCAGGGCGGAGGAACCTCACGTTACTACATGTTCAACGACCACGTGCTCAGGGCCAAGGCGAGCCACACTGTATTCGTGGATTTCGGCTGTGGCCAACAGCCTGGAGAGGATTGGGCCCTGCCAGGTCTTTTTTTGCCCAAGACACAACACATGATGAGGCTATCCACTAATTCCATGCCGGATCGGTCGTCGCCCGGCTACACAAGGACCGCGCCTTCCGTTGGCCACCAGGACGGAGGTGAAAAGTATGCTACTGATGGACAAATTAGCAAGATCCGCACGAGAAACAACATCGTCATAGGAACCTGGAATGTCAGGACCCTAACTGCGGAAGGAAAATTAGAAGAACTGGCCAACGAGCTGGACCACTATCGATGGAACGTTCTAGGTATCAGCGAACTGCGCTGGAAAGGCCTAGGTGAAACAACGACTGACAAAGGCCACAAGCTCTATTTCAGCGGTAGAGATGACAGGCACGAACACGGCGTTGGATTCTTGGTCCACAAGAACATTCTAGCCACTGTCATGGGTTGCCGCCCAGTCTCCAGTAGACTCATTACCATCCGTCTGAGAGCAACCCCTTTCAACATTACCATCATCCAGGCCTATGCTCCAACATCAGACTATGAAGACAGCGAAGTGGAGGATTTTTATGAAAATATACAGGCGGCCCTTGACCAAGTGCCGAAGAAGGACATAGTCATAGTGCAAGGCGACTGGAATGCCAAGGTTGGCCAAGATGCGCACCACAACTGGGGAGACACATGCGGAGCCCACTGCAACAACGAGACAAATGACAGGGGTCTGAGGCTATTGGAGTTTGCCAGATACAACAATCTGGTACTGGCAAACACGCTTGGTCTCCACAAAAAATCCAGACGATGGACATGGCACAGTCCCGGCGGGGAACATCACAACCAGATCGACTACATCATGGTCAAGAAACGCTTCAGATCAAGCATCAACATTGGCAGGACACGCACTTTTCCAGGAGCAGACATTGGAAGTGACCACGATCTCGTGATGATGTCTTTCCGGCTCCATTTGAAGAGAGTAAATACAGCAAAGTGCACTAGGCTGAAGTTCGACCTGGACAAACTGCAAGACCCGGAGGTGGCAAAAATATTTCAGGCCACAATTGGAGGGAAATTTGCACCACTGCTTATTTTTGGGGCAGGCGAAGTAGATGTCAACACCATGACCAATACCTTCAACTCAGCTGTAACAGATGCCGCCACTGAGATCCTTGGCAAGCACCGACCAAAGAAGAAGCCGTGGATCACACCTGAACTTTTGGATCTGTGTGATAAACGAAGAGAGTTAAAAAAGAAAAAGAACACCTCACAGGGAGCTGATGTCTACCGAAAAATCAACAATGACATCCGAAAAGGCATGCGCACAGCAAAGGAGAACTGGATAGAAGATCAATGCCAGGAAATAGAGAACAATCTGAACAAGAACAACAGCAAGAAGGCCTACCAGACTGTAAAGCGGCTGACAAGTGTTAAACAGCCCAAAGTCTCCACTATCCAAAGCAAGTCTGGCATTTGCCTTACAGAAGAACAAGAAGTCTTGGACAGATGGACAGAGTACTGCTCTGACCTTTACAACCATACACCAAATGGAGACCCATCAGTTCTAGCATGTCCCGAGAGCAGAGAAGAAGAAGAAATCCTCCCAATTCTCCGGGAAGAAGTTGAGGCAGCAGTGCAATCGCTGAAGAAAGGGAAGTCAGCGGGAGTGGACAACATACCAGCGGAACTGCTACAAGCAGGAGGAGAAGCGATGACTGATGCTCTCACCATTATCTGTAACAAGATCTGGCAGAGTGGGGAATGGCCTACACCATGGACCCAGTCGCTTGTCATCACTCTTCCCAAAAAAGGTAACCTTCAGGAGTGTGAAAATTACCGCACCATCAGCCTCATCAGCCATCCCAGCAAGGTCCTCCTGAAAATAATACTCAACAGGTTGAAACCACAAGCTGAACAAATCATAGCTGAAGAACAAGCAGGATTCATGGCAGGGCGAAGTACCACTGAACAGATTTTCAACCTCAGAATAATCTGTGAGAAATACCTACAGCACCAACAACATCTATATCATGTGTTCATAGACTTCAAGAAGGCATTTGACCGAGTCTGGCATGCAGCTCTATGGGCAACCATGAAAGTGTACAACATCAGCCCTAAAATTATAGAAGTCATCAAAAGCCTGTATGACAAGGCTACCAGTGCAGTCCTCCATAACAGCGTCATCGGGAACTGGTTCAGAACAACAATCGGTGTGCGTCAAGGATGCCTACTCTCCCCAACACTCTTCAACATCTTCCTAGAGCGCATCATGTCAGATGCTCTTGCAGATCACGAAGGCACAGTCAGCATAGGGGGCAGAGCAATCTCCAATCTTCGTTTTGCGGATGATATTGATGGATTGGCTGGAGAGGAACAAGAACTTGAACAGCTTGTACAGAGGCTTGACACCACCTCCAGAGCTTATGGAATGGAAATAAGTGCAGAGAAGACCAAAATGATGACCAACAACACCAATGGCATCAACACGGACATCAAAGTACAAGGCCAATCCCTCAACACAGTGCACAGCTTCAAATATTTAGGAGCCATTGTGTCAGACAATGGGTCTCGACAGGAAGTCCTCTCCAGGATCGCACAAACAACTGCTGCCCTGACAAGGTTGAAGCCCATTTGGAAAGACAGAACCATCAGTCTACATTCCAAAGTAAGACTGCTGCGCTCTCTGGTCATCTCCATCTTCCTATATGCTTGCGAAGCATGGACCCTCACAGCAGATCTCCAACGAAGAATACAAAGCATGGAGATGAGGTGCTACAGAAGACTTCTGTGCATTTCCTATACCCAACACATCACCAACGTTGAAGTCCGACAGACCATCACACAAGCCATTGGACAACACGATGACCTGCTCACAGTGGTGAAGAAACGGAAACTCCGATGGTATGGCCACGTCACCAGATCATCAGGCCTTGCAAAGACCATTCTGCAAGGCACAGTGCAAGGAGGTAGAAGAAGGGGGAGACCGAAAAAGAGGTGGGAGGACAACATTCGAGAATGGACTGGTTTGACACTGAGCGAAGCCATGAGGGCTGCTGAGGACAGAGAAAGATGGAGTATGCTGGTTAAGCGATCATCTGTGGTGCCCCTACGACCTTCGGGTTATGGGACAGGATAGGATAGGATAGGATATATATATATATATATATATATATATTTCAAGTCAATACTGGTTTTTAACTTTGTGTTTTACAGATAACTTCCACGTAATATATATATATATATATATATATATATATATATATATATATATATATATATATATATATATATATATATATATATATATATATATATATATATATAGATATATATATATATTTAAAGTCAATACTGGTTTTTAACTTTGTGTTTTACAGATAACTTCCACGTAAGACTACCAGCCACGGTAACTAGGTTCCAATCTGCAAAGCAAATCACAGCAATGCACAACCAGCTTGTGTAATTTACGGCGGACGTGATCGAATTGCTAGCCGTGCAAATGCACTAGCTCCATGCTATTAGATATCGGGATTTTTTGGGGGGGGGGGGTGATGGAAGGGATCCGCCAATCATACATTTTGTGAGCACACACCAACCTCTCCTTCACCTACCTCTACACCCACTATCTTACAATTTTCTCCAGAAATCTCGCCTCCCACTCCAACCTACCATTAGGAAAACAAGTAGCGTCAGCGAAGAACACTGATCAAACAAAGCCAACCTCCAGTTACTTGTCCAGACATATGACGACAAATACAGGAGACGTTATGATTATATATGGGACGGGAAAACGGTTAGAACAACTACAGGCCCACGCACGAGCGTAATAATTAAGGCCAAACTACAAGCAATAATACTATTTCTGTCCACTCTGTCTTTTTCTCTTGTGTCCCACACACTACGACTGTTATAGATCTGTATTGAATCACGGAAACACTGATTTTTTTTAAAATATCCCAATAAAGCTTCTTCTGCTCTGCTCTGTTTCTAGTCTTTCTCACTCACACACACATAGACACCCACACACACACCCGCATTCATTGACACGCCCGATCTGTTGTTTTGAAAAGCAATAACAAAAAAAATTCCTCACCCCTACACTCACCTTTTCTGTGCTCACACCACCTATCCCCACCCACCCCCTAGACTCCCCTCCATCCCCCAGCTCACTTCTCTCCTCCCTAGCTCACCTCCTTATCCCAATACCTATTGATCGCCATCCATCAGTCACCACTAACACAGCCAGCATCACATTTACGTCAACATACACAGTGGTGTAAACGGAGGAGAAAGTAAACTGGGACGCAGACTCCAGGCGACGTGGTGATGGATGCCGAAAGAAATACTTGCCGGGTTTATCGACTTATGACATTCATGAACATGGCTATGTACACAACGCAATTGTTCAGGCTCTTCATCGGCGGAACACGTACGATAGCTGTAAAGTACTACAGGGAAAAAAAAAACAAACTATATAAGGACTGGCACCCAGTAAGCTAAAATTGGAATTCCCAATATCCCCCAGCGACTTGATCCTCGATTCAACTCCTTCCCAAAACACCCTCCCTTTCCTCCTCTACCCTCTTCCTCCTGCCATCTCCACCCCTTCTCAACCACCACCTCAATTTTTGTACAAACAGAACTGATAATAAATGCAGTCACAAGAAACTATGACTTGACTGTTATCTATTATGAAAGAGGCTGTGAGCCCTTCTGCCCTTCTCATAAATCTGCACTGCTCACATCCCAAAACAAAATCCCTTTGCCGTGGATTCTCGTGAGAGAATACCGGCGCACTGTACTTGGCCACTAATTTGCGATTCATATTTAATTTATTCATCACACAACCTGTTACCACGCTTCCACGATGATTGTTTTAATGTTCTGTCTCGCCAGCATTTGTTAGTATTTTTTTAAATTAGACAAATAAACAAAATACAACACCTGACTGTCTAAAAAGGTAATGCAATTATATACTGGATAATAATCTGAACATTTATGGACCTTGAATTATTTACAGTTTCAAAAAAGGTCTCCCGTTTTATAAATTTAAAAAAATTAAAAGCATAACTTGGTGTGTTCTACGATGACCAACATTAGTAATAAGCAATGCTTTATAACAATGTGATACACTACGCACCACACTTTCAATTCTACTCCTTCCCATCTCTTCAGTGACACTAACCGTGAAACATAAAGGCAACTAAACCATATTGGATACACAACTTTAATGAACAACTACTTATGTGCTCAGTCTTTCCATTTCCGAAAACTATTACTGGGAAATAACAAAGGTAACTAAAAATAAAAAGGCTAAGTCTTGCCTCCTCTATAGACAAGTATCGTACCCTATAGATTGTCTCATCCGTTGTTGTGGGAGTTTGCTGAAGAACCTATAGTACCACGAGTGGTGTTAATCGAGTCGCACGCTTGCCATAATATTGACCAGGGGACCGGAACTAACAACCATCGTAGACCGTCAGCCACCTACGTGCTATACGTCATTCCTGCATCGTTGCTCACTTCTGGCTTATTGCTGCTGCTGCCCTCGTTACTCTCGTAAACAAAGGGTGCACAATGTACTCTCTTCTTTTTGAACATTCTATGTCAAAAATCGTTGGAATGTTGCGTCCATCTTGGGAACTAAGGATGACTATAATATATAGAACATCAACTACTACTACGTTGCTGTTGCTACTACTACAACTACCACTACTATCACGACGACTTCTTGCAGTTCCTGCAGGCTGTTGACTTTCGAGGTCCTAGCTTCAGAAGAACCTTTCGTTCGGCAAACAACAACGGGTATAAACACGGGGCATTGTTGATAAAGCCCCAGCTGTTTACAATAGTACGGCACTCCTCGCTCATCTGGAGTCCTCTTGTCTGAAGTACTAGCCGATGCACAAACGAGACCGGAGACGTAATATAGTGTCCATATCGCCAGAGAACAAGAGATATAAATCAAGCCTTTGAATGAATGTTGTTTTATGTTGCAACCAACAGGCTCTGATACCATAAGTATATATGTCAGACAAGTTCCCGAGAAGGTGCACCACTTCCAATAGATCATTATATTGTTCTGTGTGTAGTTGTGAAAGCCAGGAAACATTGAAGATACAACTTACAAGGTGATGTAGTTTTCAAAAGATTATTCTTTTGAATTCTTTGTAATACATCTTAAAATAATCTCTACAAGAAGAAGGAGAAGGAGGAGGAGAAGAAGAAGAAGAAGAAGAAGAAGAAGAAGAAGAAGAAGAAGAAGAAGAAGAAGAAGAAGAAGAAGAAGAAGAAGAAGAAGAAGAAGAAGAAGAAGAAGAAGAAGATTTTTTTTCAGTGGTTGTCGTAGCGCATAGCAGCCGTAGTCAGCGATATTGCATTTTCCCAGTTAACTTCACCAGGGAAAAAAATAATTGGTAGAGATGGGGTGTGGCGCGAAAAACAGGCTTGCAGATGCTGCGTTCTTCGAGTTCCTGGTTTCACCTGGACTATGTTCATCCCTTAACAATACATTGTATAATACATCTATATACGTACAGAAACTGTCCGGCGCTGTCGTCTAATTTGTTTATGGAACTCACCTTTCATCTGTGCAAACAAGCATAGAGTGGTAGGGATCGTGTGGGCAAGCACTGGACGATTAGTGAAGAAAGGAGCTAAGGAAAGAACGAGCCATAGTAAGAGCAGGAGGGTCGAGGAGTGGGGCGGAGATGGAGAGAGGGCGAGAGAGAGAGAGAGAGAGAGAGAGAGAGAGAGAGAGAGAGAGAAGGAGAGAGAGAGAGAGAGAGAGAGAGAAACTGAAACTGAAAAAACGTTTATTACAAAAGGATAGTAGCTTTTGGTCCAGAGGTCCTTTCTTTCAGCTAGTCCTTAACACATGCAAATATAATATGATAGATGTGAGTACATTGTAACAATATAACATGAGCTACAAATGAGTAGTAAAGAGAGAGAAAGAGAGAGAGAGAGAGAGAGAGGGCGTGAGTGAGTGTGTAAGGAATGTGTGTGTGAGCGTGTTTGTATGTATGTGAGTGTGTGTATGTTTGTGTGTGTTCGTGTGTGTTTGCGTTGCTAGTACTTTACTGGCACACAGAAAGTCATAAGCAAAGCTAGTAAGCTTACTGCCGTATCAAAGTGCATATCAAGGCTTGTGCGAGGTACGGAAAGGAAAGCAGACACACCTGGCCAACTGCCCTTTCAGGTATCTCGGCGAAAGGTCAGTTCTCTCACAGACTTCCTCTACACAACTGCATCCTATCCATTCTCCAAACACAGAGGAAAAAAGTAGGATGCGGAAGGTAGGCGAACAAGCACTGGACTACAGATAGGGAAGAAGAAGAAGAAGGGTCTAGTTATTCATTGTTTACAGGGTGCAGCGGACTGCAAAGTGACGAATCAGGACCACAAAATCAAGACCACAACTTCGCTGAAAGAGAACTCACCCCTGACCCGCATAAAAGATCTGCTGAAACAACCCCAGTGGTAACACTGAAGGCACTCCACCAGCTGGTCACTTTACAATAAAGACATCCCACGCAGGGGACGCTGAGGCTATACTCTAATTTATCGAACCCCGGTTTACAAAAACAAATAGAATACAAACATCATTATACAATATCAACAAAACACATACATATAAAATGCCTACATTGCCAAATAATAACATCATAGGAAGCCCCGGTGACCATTTGGCAGAAAGCGTCCAATATTCCCAAGCTGATCCAACAGACCTCATACAAAAATGAGGAGTATTGTCCCGGAAGAGTTTTCAAGAAAAAAGGTAGGTGACTGGTCTGGTGAAAAAGAAGATAGTATAGTAGATCGATAGAACAGAGTATGAATGAGAAAGAACAAATAAGAAAGACAGCAACAGTGGGAATTTAAAGCACTAAATTTACATAAAAAGAGGATGCTATATATACAGAAACCCCCGGGACTCCCACGGGGGGAGGAAGAAGAAGAAGAAGAAGAAGAAGAAGAAGAAGAAGAAGAAGAAGAAGAAGAAGAAGAAGAAGAAGAAGAAGAAGAAGAAGAAGAAGAACAAGAACAAGAACAAGAAGAAGAAGAAGAAGAAGAAGAAGAAGAAGAAGAAGAAGAAGAACAAGAAGAAGAAGAAGAACAAGAAGAAGAACAAGAAGAAGAACAAGAAGAAGAACAAGAACGAGAAGAATGCGAAGAACAAGAAACTGGTGTTTGAGTTCATCATTTCGCTGGCATAATAACACGTACAAATAATATACAAAAAGAGTAAATATGACGTTCCCATAAATCGTGAAACATAATGTGACGTAGTGGGCTCTGCTTCACTGTCGTATACATGCAGTTTTGTCGGCTTAAGATGGGAATGAGCGAGGATGTAATGATTCATGTTTATGAATGACTTTTTTTTTTAAATAGGATGAAACCTTTAAAACAAATACTACATCTTCCTTGTCTGTTAGTTGACTATATATAAATAACGGAAATGAAGATTTAACCCATGTATAGTACTGTGAATTTGTAATTTTATCCTAATTGGACGATCAAGATTTATTTCTTCCAATCCTTGGATCTTACAGTCTTAGAAGGACCATGATGCCCCTTCTAAAGTACTTCCTAGGTACCAATGCTATCCATAAGAAATCCCACTGGCCATGTTATAGAGAAAACTTTCCTGGAGAAAGCACCTTCTGAGTTAACGTTACTGGAGGCAATAATGACACTGTGAAGGTTCCCGATAATTTGATGGCTGCTACCATTCCCTGTCACAAGCCGTCTGGTGCCTCGGACAAGGGCGATCCTGTTCCTTCCCTCCCTGTGTATAGTTTGCAACAAGAAAATCAAATCACCCAGCCCGCCCTCCTGTCTAGTTTCTCCTCGCTAGCAGATATAATTTTATGCCGTTCTTCCGGAAGGCCGCAGCCAAATAGCGTACTTAGATTTAGTTCTGTCTGATTAATCCGGGGTAATAAGGCAGCGCAGAAGAAGCCCTCGACTCGGGTCTCGCTGAGAGCCAAGGTTAAGAGAAGAGGAAAAATACTGCCACTCCAAATTGTTGAAGCCTCTGACAATTGGATCATTCAGTACCTCTTTCTTTCCCCCCCCCCCCCCCCCCCGTGGAGGTGCCGGGGGTTTCAGTATAAATAGTATCCCCGCTTTCTGGAAATTTAGAGCTTTAAACTCCCTTTGTCGTTGTCTTTCTCCTTTGTTCTTTCTTATTCCTACTCTGTTCTATCAATCTATTATACTATCTTCTCCTTCGCTAGACCAGTCACCTACCTTTTTTTCTTCAAAACTCTTCCGGGACAAAACTCCTCATTTGTGTGTGAGGTCTGTGGGATCAGCTTGGAAATATTGGACGCTTTCTGCCAGGTGGTCACTGGGGCTTCCTATGAAGTTATTATTTGACAATGTAGGCAGTTTAGATGCATGTGTTTTGTTGATATTTTATAATGATGTTTATATTCTGGTTTGTTTTTGTAAACGGGGGTTCGATAAATTAGAGTATAGCCTCAGCGTCCCCATGCTTGGGATGTCTTTATTGTAAAGTGACCGGTTGGTGGAGTGCCTTCAGTGTTTCCACTAGGGTTGTTTCGGCAGATCTTTTATGCAGATCAGAGGTAAGTCCACTTTCAGCGAAGTTGTGGTCTCGATTGTGTGGTCCTGATTCGGCTATACTGGTCCTGATTTGGCTCGGAAGAGTCCGCTGGACCTAAAGCAATAATCATGTAATGTAATGTAATATAACCTCTTTCTTCATACATATAATTTCAAGCCAGCGCAGGCTTACAACTCGCCAAGTTCAAGGTGGGTTTCTTTTGTCTCGAGATGATTCTTTACAAACAGGAACAACTGTAGAGGAACTAGGTCGGAGACCAGCATTACAAATACCTTGACATGTCAATTGAGAACACGCACACACAATCACACACTCACTCACTCACGCAGGAAGTTATGAAGCATCACGATTTTCGTTCTTGATTTTAAAATTGAGGACCAGAGTATTTAAATGGTTGTACTTCGCCCCCATTTTGTCCCAATCTACTTCTGCACGTGCAATATTGATCAGCAACTTCAATTTCGTCTTCGTGGAATTGAAAACTCCGCTGCTACCCCACACTACCCTGCACCCCTCATCCCCCGCCCCTCTTCTCCTCCACCTTCCCTACTTCGATCACTCCACCACTCGTCATATCCGTCCTCACTCAGTCTTATACTCTAACTGCCAGGCAACTCATTTTAGTTTCTAGCTGAACTATTTTATCTTTGCAGATGAGGCGAACAGTGACAGAGAAGCTTGAAAAAAAAAAGTCCACGAGTACAGAGTGAAGAAACAACAAGAAACTAGATTAATTCATCGAATGCTTTATTCATTGATTAATGTCTATGGTGTGTGTATATGTCGTAACGAATTCCTTAAATTGTCGAATTCGTAAAATTGGCAGCTGAGTTGCCGATTTCGTAAAATTGGCAATCGCTTGCCGAGAACGCGAATTCGGCAGGTTGTTGCCGAAAAAGTCAAAAGGCTTTTCGGAGTTGACAAATTCGTCAAAAAATAGACTTCAACGCCAACTAAAGAGTGAATATTTTTCAGTTGACTTTTACTCTACGTAAATGGGGCACGTGAAAGTCATTGCCCACTGAGAACAGTTCACTTTTATGCGAAGCTGCACAACTTACGATAAAATATTGAGTCTGCGGTCGGTAAAAAATAGATTTTTCTTATATAGCGCACTTACAAGTTCAGAGAGCTTCTCAAGGCGCTGGTCCGTAATATCCAGCAATCACACAATAGTTTGCTGAAGTCAGGATTCGAACCCACGTCGCCCAAGACGCACTCACACAAGTCGAGCGCTCTGACCACTGAGCTATCCCTGCCGGTAAGCATACATTCCCGCAGTATCGCACAGACAGCTGTGATTTCAAAGCAAAGAACTCGGAACTCCGTTGTCACAATAAAAAGTAGATCAGACATATCTAATGGATATTCGTACTGACACGAACAGATACCGTCGGTCTCGTAATTATTATGATGTCAAAAATTGTATCAATGCTTTTACAACATCGTTCGTTGCTGCCTATTTCACTTCTCTGTCAACTTTGGAAAGCCTTATGAATATTTCGCCAACAGCCTGGTGAATTCGCATTCTCGACAAGTGATTGCCAATTTTACGAAATCGGCAACTAAGCTGCCGATTTCGTGAAACAAACTCTCTCTCTCTCTCTCTCTCTCTTTTCTCTCTGTCTCTCTCTCTCTCTCGGCAGGGATAGGCCAGTGGTCAGAGCGCACGACTTGTGTGAGTGCGTCTTGGGCGACGTGGGTTCGAATCCTGACTTCAGCAAACTATTGTGTGATAGCTGGATATTAGGGGCCAGCGCCTTGAGAAGCTCTCTGAGCTTGTAAGAGCGCTGTATGAGAAATCTCTCTCTCTGTCTCTCTCCCTCCCTCCCTCTCCCTCTCTCTCATCCCCGTCGAATGACCGTACTACTACCCCATGCTTAATGCGATCAATCTTACCTGACTTTCGACCATTGGCATTTAGCTGAAATATTTTCAAACGACCTGCTTTCCGTTCTTACCCACATTTTATATTTTATTATTTATTTTATTTTATTTTATTTTCTTTCTTTCTTTTTTTTTTTTGAGGGGGGGGGGGGGATAAAAATAAACTTAACAAGACGCAGCTTCAATGCGAGTTAGTTTCACTTCCAAAGATGTCATCCACCTCCTTGAAGCATAGTCTTAACTTTATTTTTCCATTCGATTGTAAACTTTCCTGTGACAATTATTTTTTTCAAGTTGTACTCCTTGAAAATTAACGCAAGTTTCGTCGCGTAATTTCTTTCTTTTTTTTTAACCGCATAAGAAGATTTAAACATCAAGACCTAAGAAAAAGTTATAAAGTTTACGACGATGAAGTTTAGGGACTTAGCTGCTAGCATATGTTCTCGTTTATCTACATATGCTTTGAGGTTGAATTTCATCTTCATCAAATCGCCACGGGTTAACTTCAAGAAGACGACACCAGCGATAATGTTTCATAGGGGAAAGCAAAAAAAAAACAAACTGTTGAATAATTCACACAACAAAAAAAGGCTATCTGGCTGTCTCACAAACCAGGAATGTTTTTCCCCCCATAAAGATGCGAATGTGAAGCAAAAGATAACACATCAAAAGAGGTTAAGCATTGCATATTTCTTATTTAAGTTGCTCCGTTTCATTTTAAAAAAATCACATCTTGATGATTATGCGTAAAAATAATTTGCAGAATGAATCAACAGAATCAACATCAAATGAAGAAGAAGAAGAAGAAGAAGAAGAAGAAGAAGAAGAAGAAGAAGAAGAAGAAGACAGAGGTCTAGTCCAAACTGGTCTTCTTCACATGTCTCTAAAAAAACAAAAAAGACTTTCACCCATGGATACAAAATGCGATTTTCTCCAGAGACTGCAGATGGCTATAGTTAGATAACAACCGTGACCTGTCCTGGCCCTGACAGGCAGAAGAGCGAGCACGGGCTCACAGAACATCAAGAGACCCACAGATCTTAGTCAACCCACTTACTATTTTCAGTGTATCGCCCCAACTCATCTGATACTCTGCGTGGGGCGAACCGAGCGAGCTGCTGAAGCAGAAAAAACAGATAATGTCCTTTGAACCCTGTGAGCCATTACCCACGAAAACAGCCGTCACTATTATCTATCTAGGCCCCTGTGGGGGGAAGGGGGTTGGGGGAGGGGTGACTTCAAGGCCTGCATGCCCTGCTGAAATAAAAGTAGTAAACTTAAGAAAGTGGAAAGTGAAAAGAAAACTTCCCTGTCTCCTTTTTAGGTAGGCCTTACATTTTTTCTTCCTTTCCTATTTCTCTCGGTCTGTCCTATCTCTCATCTCTCCACTCTCGTAGCACCCTAGCTTGCCACTTCCCATCCCCCCCCCCCCCAAAAAAAAAAAAAAAAAAAAATAATAATAAACATTTTTTTCGTGAATTGTGCAACAAGCAACAAACTGAAACAAACGTCAAAGGCTGGGAATAGAAAAAGGATAGACAAACCAATTTCAGACAGAATGGTGAGGGGAGGAACAAGAGGAAGGAAAAGGGGAGGGGGCAAGAGGGAAGATGAGGAGGAAATGAAGGGATTTAAATTATCCGAAATTGAAACGCTGGAGGGGGGAATGAATACGGCTCAATTGAAGGAGGCTGCGCAAAACCAAAAACATAACAAAATAATAAAAATAAAAATAAAAAACCTACTAAGAGTAATAGAAAACTTTGGAAGATTTTCAAACTAAAAGTACTGCGTACGAATCAGAAGAAGGAGGTAGACTGAATAAAACGAAACAAGACAGCAGTCAAGCCGGAGGGTCGAAAAGTAAAAGTGTACCGTTTGGCCTTCTTATTCATCTATAGGACTAGACAGCAAGGCAGGAAATTGGAGGATTGATTGCCCCAATTTAGAACCCTTCGCCAATGAATGGGAAAAGTCAACACCGGAGGAAACTCTCTCAATCTAATCACATTTTCTGTTTACGTTTCCCCTAAATTTCAGCCTTTTTCGCAAAGTTTAAGTTGTGACCGTTTTGAATTTGTAAAATGTTGTGATAGTGTGGATTTCTTTAATACTAAATTAATATTTTTAAAAAAGTGACTTTTAAAGAAATATCTGAAAATTTAACTTGAAGTTGAGTAAGTCTGAATGACTAAAATTATGAGGACACTAGCCTCAGAGAAACTATCTTTTCGGAGGTTTTCGGAGGTCAATAGGCATTATCCCTAAATAAACCGAAAGTAGAGTTGCTTCCCCTGAAATGCGGTACACAATACATGTTGACAGCTATCCTAAATAAACCGAAAGTAGGTCAATGAGAGTTGCTTCCCCTGAAAAGCAGTACAAAATACATGTTGACAGCTATTTAGGAAGTACTCCTATTCAAAGACTAGGTTATATAAATAGAGATTAAAACAAATCAAGTATATCATCATTCTCACAGAATTAGCGCGATACTTTTAAATCTAAAAATTAGGTGTCACCAAATTTGAGAACTTCGAGAATGTGGTACGGCGTTACACGATGTCGATAATGCTGTTTCAAATCACTACTGTTATTATTAACAGGTATCTGTCCTTCACTACAAAGAAATGGAGGCCCAGGGATGTATGAGGAAGAAGGCTGAGAGTGCGGAGAAGGAGTAAATATTGTAGCAGCACACCAATAGTATAACACAGTCCTATCCTATCCTATCCTGTCCCGTAACCCTGAGGTCGTAGGGGCACCACAGATGATCGTTTAACCAGCATACTCCATCTTTCTCTGTATACACACATAACACAGTATATATCAATTATTAATGTGATGATTTATTTCCATATTTATATTACTAGAGCCTTAAAAATGTAAAATGGCTATTTAGGCAGTGAACACAATTGTTGTATGCATACAGTAAACAAATATATATGTTTACTGTTACGAATGAATCAATATGCATACTATCGATTACAAAATATATCTACTGTATACTATTTCAAAGTAAAAGGCAGCGTGACATGACATTCTAATGGGCCGGTCTCAATGTCCAGTCAGGAAGTGTACAGGTGAGGACATAGGGATCAGCAACACGCCGTAAACCGTTACGGTAAGGTAAACACGTCACCTTAGGTCAGGTCACACTTAGATGTCATGGATGTATACATGTAAAGCTTTAAGTTGTAATTCCCGTACTGGTTTAACAGCATAATGAGTACAAAACAGACCACAAAATAATACTATCCAGTTATTATTCATTACAGGAAAATGTAGTGCAAGCAAATTACACAGCGAACAAAACAAAACATCTTGTTTTCGTTGATATTTTTTAAACGTTATTAGAGGATTGTAAACTAATAGACATAGCTAACAGACGGAAAATAACGACTAACTAATTATTCATAAAAATAATACAGCTGTCGTATGTGTATCCAATCCAATGTCCACTTGTATGGCGCACAATAGTTTAATTTACAAGTAACAACAAACGAGTTTTATTCTCAATGTCAATTAATATTGTTATTGTTATCGTGATGTGTATTTGTGTTGACTGTTTGGACATCACAATGCAATTTCTTGAAAGAGATAATAAAGTTGTCTTATCTCATCTTATTTTACTCTTTCAGTTTCAGAATGTTTTGTGTCACTTCATATCAGAACGGGCGTATTGGATGCAGGATTATTTGTATTTATCATACTCGTTTATTCTGACTGCAATTCAGGCAAAATTAACCATGCTGCTTCCACCTAAAGCTTCGGACTAATCTCGACTAACGGTGTTCTCACGTTAAAATCGCCCACACTACAAAAGTACTAGGAGGGGGAAAATAAGCTGCTTTTTTTTAAACCTTTTTTTTTCTCATTGTATAATTTCTAATGCAATATTGTAGTTGTTTCATGTTTGTTTCTTTCTTTTCATGTAAAGCGCTATGCGCTTGTCTATAAAAAGACAAGTAATAGCGCTATATACATGTCCATTATTATTATATTATACTGTTCCATTGCCAACTACAATAGTCACACACAACTTTGACAAAAAAATTTCTTCACGTTGTAACAAGATTGTATTACGGACTACTGAAATCTAGAAGTTGTACATATTTTTAGTGTTTCGCGTGATATAGCGTTATAATCAAAACTAATCAATGCCCGAGTATTGAAGTTTAAAACATTAGGACTAAGACTCGTGATGTAATTCCAGAAACTCAAGACGCGTTGAGCCATTAAAGCATTAAATAAGCCTTGCATTTGCGTGAGGCTTAAACAGACTCGCTGTAGTTTTGCTTTAGTAAATAGGACCTATATACAGGGGACGATGTCACAATGTCAAAACCTAGCTAACATACAGTGTTATCCAGTTGTAATTTTTCTTAATGGTTGATTCAGCCCCGATGCTTGAATCTTGATAAGTGTAACTCAGATTCGTTTATTTACGCAACCTGTTCACTCAGCAACAAGGCAGGAGTCGTTTGAAGTTTTCCAACTTTGTGAAGAGTACATTAACAACTGCATACAATCATCACAAATCTCTATCAATAACTTTTTTCTCACTCTCTAAACAGACACAATGCCCCACTTATATAGTCTCTCTATAATCGATAGAAATTTCGAACATTCCAGCACGACGCAATAACATCCAATCAAAATAAAACTTGTCACCGGAACAATGCACTGTCTTACGTCATATAACTTTATTTAGGTTAGAAGAATCTTTTAGCTATTACTAGATTTATCTACATGTTTCAATCGATAGTATTTATCTACATGTTTCAATCGATAGTAAACAAGTAATTCTAGAAAATTCTCCAATAACATCGACCAACGAAAATTATCGACATTATTCAAGAAGCTTTTTCTAACAACAACGCACAATAAAATCAAAGGTAAATACACTCTGTTATTGCATGCTTTGCAAAACAAAACGATCGGATCTATCAGGCGCGTCTCAAACATAACATACAGTCAATTACTAATTCTTGCCATCTCATGGTAATAACTAGTCCATCGAGTTTTGAAATTATCTTCTATAACAATTTGAATGTGATTCCAGTTCAGAAGTCGAGAACAACAATGATCATTACTACTACGGGCCCACAACGACACTACTAGTTGTAACGAGAGGCCCAGTTTACCCAGCACATTTTGAGCTTTTGCTTGTTTAGTCAGTGTAACACAGTTTTAGCATGACGCAAGCACAGTTAGTGATATCATCGCAGCTTATGTTACAGAGCTTCGATTTTACGGCCAATCAGATTTTTCCGGCCAATCGGAACACAGCTAGATTAGGTAGGACCAGTTCTGCCTGCTTCAAGTAGAGAGGTAGAAGAGTCATTCTGCCTTCAAACGCCGAGCAGTACACAGTTACGCTCTGACAGAAATCTCTCCACTAGCAGACTAGAAGCAGCACTGGTTGAAAATTCGAATTCAATCAAGTTAGCCACGGCCTGACATTGTCAAAAAGGTAAATGAACATACTTTTGTTTCATCGTGATGTATTTATATTATTGCTGAATTATGTTTGTGAAATTTGCTATGCTTAGAATTGTATTGTTAGTCCGACGTTGCGTGACCACGTGGGGAACCTGACCATGTGGTGAACACGACTGGCCGACGCCATGTTGTATTACATACGGAACCACTGTTGTTTAACCTATATGTATGCTTGCACACCAGTGGCTGTACCAGAGAATGTGTATAATATTACTTCCTTCTCTATGTGTATAGTTACCCATGATTTATATAAAAATACATAGGAAATTAGAGTGGAGATTCCAGTGGACCACGGACTTAGAAGAATGTTCGTCGCTTATATATAGAGATGTGGATCTAATCACTGAGGGCTACTTCGGCCTTCAGTGAGATGCTCTGCACACGCTTATTATTCAGGGTTGTGCAGAATTTTGTCTCATATGTTACAGACGAGCAGGCATTGTATCGTGAGCCCAACAAGGCGAAAGACAAGAACAAGTCGTCGCTGAGCGTTGGTCTGCAGAGGCCTATACAGCACTGAGCTAAGAGAGCCCACCGGTCTAGCCACAGGGAGAAGACTCCACAACAACACGGCTTGTCAAGGAAGCAACCACAACGCAGCGCTTCAAACCCACAGCTAAGTGCACATACACTAAGTGCACCAAAATCTGTATCACATGACCACAGTAGTCCATTCTTCCAGAACTCTGACCATTAGGCATTAGGGCAGAAAGTATCCAGTGCCCAATGAAGATAAAGTAGCTGCCTAGATCTATCAGCGAGCGAACCATTCGCATTGACATTGGAACTTTTAAGTTAGTTTCGTACTTCGAAGATCGTGTATAGAGTAGAGGAAATAAATGTGTAATATTTACTGTTATCAAGTGGCTGGACTACATATGTTTCATAGCCGTGTGAAAGCTAGTGTGACAGTGATCTCTTACCATTTTTTTTTCTATCTCTGTACCCCAGCCTAAACACAGACTGAGCTAAACAAATAAATGTATTAAGTTAAGTCACAGGGAGATTACTAGCGATCCCCACCGACAATAGACGAGTGGGTAATAGCATTCAATTGTGCAGAGCCCAGCAACAATAAAAAACCCACGTCACACTAGTACTAGTAATATTTCACTGCTGCATGCATGTTTTATGACATTTTTCAGCTAGGCCGCTAAGACCTTCTGTCTGCGTCTAGTATGTGACATAAAAAGTTATCATTTAAATAACTTAATTGCAAACCCAGTAACCAGTGGATACATCGCCAAAACCAGTTCTAAGGTGTAAATTACGCTGTTGTTTATGAATGTTAATCAACTCTTGTTTGCCTGTGATCGCTATTGCAAAAATACTCTTTAATTAATATGTAGAAAAAAACCAATTTGGATCACTATAGCGAAAATACACTTTTTAATTATAAAAAAAGTACAATCTATCAAATAATTAATCAATAAAACAAGCCTGCTGTTATATGATTTTATCAATTAAGATATAAGGCCAAAAAAACCGATGTCTGGTTGCGGTAACATAGGGGAAAAAATAGGGTCGGTAAGGCGGTTGTTTTTTTGCGTTTTTTTTTTTTTAACCTTTTCCACTTTAGGTGCGATTTTTTTGGCTTTTTCCAATTTTTTTTCCACGCGATCCCAAAAAAAGTGTAGGGTCGGGTCAAAACATAAGGGTCGTCGGGATACCGTAAACAGACATCTTTTCTTTCTTTTGGCCGGCTGTTGTTTCCAAATATTATGAACGGGATGGGCCCAACTTAAGTTAGAGAAAAGACAATTTACTATCAAATCAAAGATTTGTAAGTCAAACTTACTACTACACAGATCCAGCGTTCGAAACAGCAAAAACCTATCGTTGCCAAATACTAGGATCTGGACTTTAGCCAGAAGATAATATACTAACTTACGCTAGTACTATACTCTAGTAGCAATAATACTCTACTATGCAAACAGTTAGCATATATATATCCTGTCCCGTAACCCGGAGGTCGTAGGGGCACCACAGATGATCGTTTAACCAGCATACTCCATTTTTCTCTGTCCTCAGCAGCTCTGATGGCTTCGCTCAGTGTCAAACCAGTCCATTCTCGAATTTTGTCCTCCCACCTCTTTTTCGGTCTCCCTCTTCTTCTACCTCCTTGCACTGTGCCTTGCAGAATGGTCTTTGCAAGGCCTGATGATCTGGTGACGTGGCCATACCATCGGAGTTTCCGTTTCTTCACCACTGTGAGCAGGTCATCGTGTTGTCCAATGGCTTGTGTGATGGTCTGTCGGACTTCGTCGTTGGTGATGTGTTGGATATAGGAAATGCCCAGAAGTCTTCTGTAGCACCTCATCTCCATGCTTTGTATTCTTCGTTGGAGATCTGCTGTGAGGGTCCATGCTTCGCAAGCATATAGGAAGATGGGGATGACAAGGGAGCGCAGCAGTCTTACTTTGGAATGTAGACTGATGGTCATGTCTTTCCAAATGGGCTTCAACCTTGTCATGGCAGCAGTTGTTTGTGTTATCCTGGAGAGCACTTCCTGTCGGCACCCACTGTATGTTATTATTATTACTATTTCTTTAATTATAAGGCGCTTTCCCTCGCAGAGATCAAAGCGCACACATACACCCACACACACCATGTGTACCGCACAAACACACACACAAATAGCAGCAATATTTAAAAAATTGTATGTGGCAGTAAAAAGGTAGGTCTTCAACTTTTTCTTAAAACAGTTATAGGATGTCGCATGGCGTACATCGGCTGTGAGGCTATTCCATATCATTGGTCCTTGAAAACATTATATATCGCCGCGCTTTCAGCCTGATTCATGATTGATTTGGGGAAAGCATCCAGTATTATTATTAGTATTATTATTATGAGAGAGAGAGAGAGAGAGAGAGAGAGAGAGAGAGAGAGAGAGAGAGAGAGAGAGAGAGAGAGAGAGGGGTGGGGGTTATATTAACAGCTTGCGTAGTAGAGTACTTGATGTAGCTGCGGCCTTGTGCAGGCACGTATTGGGAAATTAATGCCGAGGTCACTGACAAGCCTCATGAATTTACAAGGTGTCAGTCAGTGCCAAACCTTCCCTTTGACCGGTCACCCTCCTGCCCCAGGAAGATGATCTGGAACACCGGTTATTCTTACGCTGAAGTATCTGAGACCATGAATGCAAATCAGTGCTAATGGACTCTTATTCCATTTCAAGAAACGACGGTATCCTTTTGCTTTCAGTTTCATGTATAATGAAGTTACATTCAAGAACAAACTAGTGCGAAAACTGTGATCCACAGCCACATGCCTAGTCTAAGAGTGGCAAGACATCAACTTGATCAAGCACAAACTCGTTAACAAAGGAGCTCTTAAATCAAACAAGTCTGGTTTAAAGACAACTGAACTAATCAACACTGAGGCATATTGTGTGTAGTGATGTACTTAATCAGTCTCAATAATAATGCACACATCTAGTTGAACAATGAGACTAAGCTCCAAGAGAAGCCAAAATTGAACATACATCATGTCAGTCTTTTTTTTCAGATTCAGATTTTTTTTATATAAGGTCTTCTAATTGAAAAAAATGATATTAGACTTTCACAAACATAATATGCATAGACAAACACAATCACACATGCATAAACATAAACACATATTTATGTACTTAATCAAAAAATGTTTTTTATGTCAGTATATAAGATAATGTAAGCGATTTTTTTCAATAATTCTATGATTATATAAAATATCTGTCATATCGGTTTCATTGATTCATTGTCAGTCTGCATGCATAAGAATGTTCACAATAGGAAAGGGACCAGAAGAAACACATGATGAGGAAGAGGATCCCCCTGCAAGAGAAAAATGGCTTTGGAAACGTAGAGCGGCTTCTATAGTTCTAGCCCACGGGAGGAAAGAGGACCCCGTCTCTCCTCCCACCGACTGACCTCAACGTGCAGCATCCAAAAGCGCCATTCAAACCAGATTGGCTAAACAAACTTCTCACGCTAATCTGGTTGCATCCAGAATACCTAGCATCAATGCACGAACAAGACAAGTTTTTCAAGTTCCGCGGTATCGTTATGTCAGTATCAGGAACACAATGCATAGATCTATAAACTCATCTCTGAGACTAAAGCCGGTGCGGGACTGGTAAGTTCCCGTGATCTCTTTACTTTAAGTTTGAGATTAGCGAAACAGCAACACAGTCTCTGGATATACGAGCGTTGTGGCCGAGTGGTCTAAGCCGAGACTAACTTGCCTTGGCTACAGGTCAGAAACCAATGGCTCCCCCAGCAAAATTTCAAAAACACAACTAATATTAGGTAGGTTTGGTTTGGGCACAGACTGCGACTACGCCTTCCCCAGGGCGGCGGCCCAGAATTTCCGGATAAATAGAAGCAACAAAGTGTCAAAAATCCATTCGTCCCCTATACGCTTATTGTGTCCGGGGACGTTAATTTTATTCCCTCAAAAATCCAACCCCCTCTCCCCCCCCCCCCAATGGTCTGAAATGAATGTGTAGACGAAAGATAACTTATTTATCCAAATTTCTGATGATGCTGGTGTTGTACCTACGTGTTTATACACTCAAGGACTAATTACCCTCCCCTATTTTAAACATAATGAGATCACAATGTTTATAACTGCGTGAATGGAATCAGCCATTCAGTGGATACTCAGTCTGAAACCAGCCCTAGTTGCTCTGGATAAGAGAACATCCCTCGACACTCAACTCCAAAATGGATTTTTATGCTAAGCGCAGCAGGCGGGAGGGGAATGGCAAGGGCCCTTGGACAACGCCCGCAACATTGTCATTCCAATGGCAATGGGCACGCCACAATCAACTGACCCTGGTAAAGTAGTTCAAGTACTGAGCTCCGCCAACAAAATGAAGTAGAACATTTTTGTACTGCTGTTTGCAGTTCTTGGCCAACCTACTCGTCGAGATGGAAAGAGTCACTGGAACGTACAATCCCCCCCCCATCTCTCTCTCTCTCTCTCTCTCTCTCTCTCTCTTTTTCTTTCTTTCTTCTCTCAAGTATATCATCAGTGATTAAAGATATTTCTCCTGATATTCTGAATTTACATTTTGTTAAAACGTCTGATAGGATTATTACTATTGACAACTCAAAAGAAAACAATCTAGAGAAATTAGCAAACTGTTGTCATTCTAAGAACATTTAAAAAAAAAGACATTCCTTATTTGTCTACAGAATTTGTACACAAATCACTAACAAACCTTAAGCAAACGCAAGAGGAGTTGATGAATTGGATATTAAAATACTAAAATTGTCTGCGTCATTTATTACTGACATATACAACCTATGCATAGACAAAACACATTTTCCTATAATGTTCAAAAAAGCTAAAGTTATACCCCTTTTTAAGAATGGTGATAGCACTGACCCATCGAACTATAGACCTATTTCGATTCTTTCTACTCTCTCTAAGCCTCTTGAAAAGCACATAAATAATAATATTCTTGATAATTTCACTGAAGACAGCCTCTTACATGAAAATCAGTCTGGGTTCAGAGCTAAACACTCTTGTCACACAGCTCTTGCATCAATGATAGAACAATGACTAAATAATATTAATAAGGGACAATTTTCTGGAACATTATTTGTTGACTTCGCAAAAGCTTTTGATGTAACAAACCATGACCTTCTTCTACGTAAACTAAAACTATATGGCATTCTTTCTAAATCTCTTGAGTTTCTTAAATCGTTTATTTCTGACAGAGAACAGTGTGCTTATGTAAATAACCAAAAGTCACAATTTCAAATTGTTACAGCTGAGTACCGCAATGATCTGTTTTAGGACCTTTGTTATTTTCTATATACATAAATTATTTCCCCCTTTATATTTCTACTTCTTGTGAACTCTTCGCTGATGACGCTACATTGCATTCTCAAAATATAGACTTGAATAAACTCTCCTCCTCATTACAAAAAGGGGCTAGTGAACTACAGGAATGGACTGAATACAACCACATGGCCCTCAATCCAGACAAAACAAAATCCATGCTAATTACAACAAGACAGAAAAGACAAAAATGATATATAAAACTTCTTCCATAAAAAATTGGCAATACAATAATTGTTGAAGTACAGTGTCATAAGCTTTTGGAGTATCTATAGACAATAATTTGTCCTGGATAAAACATATTTCAAATAGTAAAACTATTTCTTAAAGGACTTACTAATTATCAAGGATAAAGCATTTATTAAATTTACATTCTCGTAAACCGTTTTATTCCGGTCATATTCAATCATTTATTGATTATTCTTCTACTATTTGGGATTCTGCTAGTGGCAAGGCCATGAAACCTTTAATTAGAATTCACAAATGTGCAATTAAACAAATTATACTTAAACAAAAAATCTCTCCAGATGACTATAAACGGATCAATATTCTACCTCTTACAGACAGACTAAAATTTAATAAAGGTGTTTTCATGTACAAGGTCGTTTCTGGCAATGCACCTTCCTATCTTTCTTCTCTTTAAAAAAACAACTGCCAGATCATCCACAAAATTAAATGTTCCAATTTTAAGAATTGATCTTTACAAAACTAGTCTAGCTTATTCCGGTTCCACTTTGTGAAATAACTTTCCTGAAGATCTCCGCACTTCAGCATCTAAATTTACATCATTTTAGAACACGTCTCCTAAAACACATTAAAAATTACATACACATTAATTGTTAATGTTGTTGATTGATATTAACAACATTAATTTGATTTCAATTGTTTGAAAATGATTTTATCTAATGATGACTTTGTTTATTTGATATTGTTCCATGATGTGAATGTTATAACCTTGAGTTGTATTTAATAGTTATTGTTAAAGCTCCAAGGGCAAGATGTAAAGAACCGCATCCAGCGCTTATTCTTTTACCCTTGCAAAATAAAATTGTTATCTTATCTCTCGAATTTTACTGTTATACAGCCATAACTGAGTAGTGCAGTGCGTCCTTGGCATGAATGCCCAGTCTTTTATCTTCATCTTTGCACACTCTTCTCAACAGCAAGATCAACACTACAGCAACAGAGCAAATGAACAACGTCTGCAGAATGGCCATGGATCACAAGAGCAGCTCACAGATCACGATGCCGTAGACAATGCATAGTCTGTCATATTTCTTTATTTCGATCGTTCCCTGCTAAAGATACTTGTGCTTGGCATCGCTGAACCCCCATTAAACAGAAAGGAATCCTCTGTTCACGAACAGCATGTGCAGCACACAGAGTATCTGACTGTCTCCGATCTAAATAACACTGCACGCTAGCAAAAGAATTTCACACCGCTATGATCTAGACCAGATACTCCGCCGTCTCTTGTGGACAGGAATCGCAATTTGAACCTGAGTATTTTGAGGCTTTCAGAGTTGACTTTATGAAAGGATCATAGATTCTGAAAGTCCAGTGTCAAAGATGAAAGATGATATAGATAACCTAGTTCTGCATTAACATAGCAAGTTTCAACAGCGCTAAAAAAAAAGATTGAGGTTCGTAGGTTAAAACGCTCCATTGTTGACTTACTGCACACTGTGTAAACACAGGGGACACATATTCTCTCTCTCTCTCTCTCTCTCTCTCTCTCTCTCTCTCTCTCTCTCTCTCTCTCACACACACACACACACACACACACACACATACACACGCATATTTGCAATACATCACAAATGGGTTCATTTAAGAATGTAGGAATCGGAAAGTCATTTTTTAATGGAAAAGGGTTAAGGCAAGGGTTAGTTGCAGCGCTGCAACTAGCTCTTACCCTATGCTAAAAAGTCGACCTAGTTCGTCTCCTATAGGCGACGAAATAGGTCGAAGTTTCTTCAAAATTTCTTCGAAAATTGACTGTATTTTCTCTGTCCCGGATAGAGCACTCCTGTGTACTTAAAACACTCTTATGCACTACAACTGCACTCCCATGCACTAAAAGAGCACTCCCGCGCACTTAGAAAAAAGTGGGGTCCTGGAAAAAAGTGGGTTCCAAGCAAATAAACCCATTTGTTACTAGAAAAGACAAGGTCTGAAACCCATTTGTGCGTTTTTTCACGTACACACACACACACTGATCTGAAAAGGAAATGGGTATCAATACGGCCCTGGTAGCAATTGGGGTGTCAACGTCAATAAAGTGTTATTCCATCTTGCCCTCTCACAACAAAGCTCAACGAGGTGGCAGCTCCATTTCTACAGTGCCCGAGTAAAAATTTGAGGAGTGAGCGAGGAAAACAAGAGTGAAAGAGAACGATGGTGTGTGACGGCTAAGAGGGTAGGAGGAAGGAGATGAGAAATGAAAGGTAACAATTGTATTGAGCAAACGAGAAAGAGTGAGAGAGAGAGAGAGAGAGAGAGAGAGAGAGAGAGAGAGAGAGAGAGAGAGAGGGTGTGGAGGGGTAAGGCGGGGCTGCGTGAGAAATAACGAATATTACAAACTCTCCGACCAGTAGCCACCAAAATTATTTTCAGTGACCGTCATCGTGCAGTCACACATTCTGTGTGAAGCAACAGTGGAAATGCATTGCCATGCACGACCTTATGAACAACTGAGCATTATTTTACAGGGCGGGCCAACATTGATGTTGCCCCAAACTGCATTCGTGAAAGGAGGAACTTTTTTTTTTAAGGTGCAAAAACGTCGATTTAAAGAATTTGTCAACTTTAAAAAGCCTTTTCACTATTTCGGCAACAGCCTGCCGAATTTGCGTACTCTGCAAGCGATTGCCAATTTCTAGAAATCGGCAACTCAGTTGCCTATTTCACCAATTCGGCAATTTCACGATTTCGTTAAATCACCAAGAACGGAATGGCAAGACCATTCAAAACAGACATTATGAAGAGATTCAAACATGTATTTTATACTGGATTTTAAGCTAGGGCCTAGGCTGAGAGAGAGAGAGAGAGAGAGAGAGAGAGAGAGAGAATCTGGCCTCCTCCGCTTGCCTCTGAGTGAGAGAGAGAGAGAGAGGGAGAGAGAATCTGGCTATTCGCCTCCGCTTGCCTCTGATACTTTAAAGTAATGGAGGTAGGATTTTTGGGGGGGTTGAAAATAGAGAAGGCCCAGGAATGGGCAAGAGAATGAGATAAAGATGAGTTCGGAGGCTAACTAGAAAGCGATCTGTGATGAGCCTTGACATGCATGGCACAAGAATTTGTTCTCTATTGGCAAGTAATCCCAAGTGTTATGTAGCGATTCATCATTCCACATCACTCAACTGAGTTCAACTATTATTTAATCACTTTTATATAGCGCTTTACCAGCTCAACAACCGCTCAAGGTGCTGGCCGATACAGGATCTAACTCAAGCTGCCTGTGGCGCCCACTAGCAGTCTTTGGGCGCATAGTCTGACGCCAAGACGACTGAGCACAATCCTGGGCGAACGGGGATGGGGAGAAGGGACCTAGTGCTTACTGGGTGTATTTGTGTAGCCAGCCCTCACCCGTCTAGGACATGAGCGTCAGGATCATTAAAGTCCATGCGATTAAATGCATGCGTCCACAGTCAAGATAATGTTGTTAAATACTGATGGTCAAGTTTGATTTAAAAGTCAGTCTAAAATAAATATCAAACACGATCATATATATATATACTTAGTAACATCAAAATTTAACAAAAATAATATAATTTACAAAAGTGAGAAATTCACCGAGACCCATCTCTCAAAAATAAGATAAGGAAAATTAGGACTTTAAAAAAGATGAATAATAAGAAGAAGAACAACAACAACAAACATAAAAAGGTGACAATAATATGATAGGCAACCAGCAACCGTCTAAACTCCAAACTGTCATTAATTAGTTGTGCTATGAACTTTCAAAGTAATGAATTGAATACTTTAAATAGTCTTATTATAATTCATTTTGAAATAAAACAGACTACATTGTCAGCCATAAAGAATATTAATGTCAATCAATAGCAAAGACTACAAAGGCTTTTCTTCTGCGGAACAGCATAGCCCTTTGCGTATAACTATTACACTAAAAAGGGTTCTCATGTTCTCTGAAAATAATGTATTTTTGTTATGTTTCAACGGCAGTAAAATGTCATCTATCCTCAGCACTACTACTAGTTCAACTGACTGAAATAAAATGCAACAATTTTTTTCCCAATGCAGGTGAGTATAATAATACATGTATTTTCAGTTGACTGCAATACAGTTTATGTAACACTAACAGCATCAGCAGAATTACATTTGTCTCTCAAAGTCATACGTCACAGAGAATGTCTGTATTATTAGAGAGACCACTTCCTATTTTTTAACAAGACAGTCTTGATGCAGTTCTCCTGTTTGAAGAATGTAACTTTGCATAAGATAGCAATCTTAAATGACATAAGATCTTAACTGTCAATACCAACTAAAAAGCAGTACTCAGACAAGACAGGTAACAATAAGCGCAGAAACAGTAGATTCTTTTCACAAGCCAAAATACCTTGAATACAGAATTGCCATATTTATAAAGGACATTCAGATATTATCTTTGCAACATTAAGGGTTTGTACAAATTCAAAGGCCAACAAGGTGAGATGTACACATACTCATGTGTGTTTACATTTTAAAGAAAGTGAACAATTTTATAATTGATTGAAACAAAACAGTCTTTAACACACAAACACGTACAGAAGGAACACTGCTTATATAACACTAATGTTCAACTAGTTGTTTTTTTTTTACCCTAGTGTTAGTTTGTGTCTAAATTATTCACAGGATTCACACGACTCTTTCTACAGGTAGCAACTTTCCCCACACACTCAGGCAGATTGCATTGTGAATTATTCATGTATATGGGTCTGTCTACAAAGCTGAGCACCGCGAGGGGTGCTGCTTTTCTAGATAATATTTATCACAACAAGCTGCTTATTTGCCTTTCCTTTTGCTATTATCTTATTTAAAAATGATCGGAGAGATAGTATTAATAATTTCAAGACGAAAATATCTATAGAACCTTTGTATTTGCTTTGTAAATGTCTGAAAGTGGCCTAAAATTTGACCTAATTTTGTGACATGAGAATGACCGGGTTTTCTTCTAAGTGTTTACATAAATAAAGATGTCATAGAACACGTAAAATTATTATAATCTAACTCATTAGTAATAGTTTAAACATGCACAGTACTTACAAAACCAATTTGTTTTGTATTTTGTGTATTATAGCCGGAGTAAATTTGGTTGTCCAGCGTAATGCATGGTTTCCGAAACAGGCAGAATGTTTTCAAAAATTGATCTTCGTCTTAAGCGCAAGAATACATGTTTTTTTAGAGTTGTCTTTCTTGTTGGGATGTTATGAATGAATTCCAATGTTTACAAATAACAATTTAGTCGTTATGTAAATGCTTTTATGGTCTGAAAAGCATCGGTTGACATCGTTTCCGGATTTTCGTGTGACGCTGGACAACACACAAATTTATTTTGCTTATTTCAAAGCATACCTAGTAGGACTATTTTAATGACGTAAAGTAGGCCTCATTATCGGATTGATATATACACTCGTCCCTTCTCGCGTGGTTTCATTTTACGCGGAGAATCTTTTTCATTGTGTGTGGTTTCCGAGTATCACGTAGTTGTTACATTGGACAACGCACGCAGTGTCACCAAGAAAACTGACTCTTTACAGTAAGATTCTTCATGTTTATATAATATTTTATGTTTATTTAGTTGTTAAGATAAGTTTAATTCGACTGTGGTGCCTATTTTAATGAAAATAGATCTCCGGCTAGTCTAACGTAATTAGAAGCCAAGAAACCATTATTTTTTTTGCCGTTCTTGTTCCGATGGATGATGAGATCCATTCAAAATTTGTTAATTAATAAATAAAAATGCTCTTTGAAACAGCAGTGACAAGTAAACTTATTTAAATTTATTATTTGACTTGATTTGGATACGCTAAGTTTGATAAATATTATTTAGCCGAATATAATTTATCGTCCAACTTAATTTGGTTTCCGTGTTACATTGGACAAAATTTTTTTACAATAAGAACCAGATTTTTTTTAATAGAGACCTGTAAGATCTCACTTTTATTTTGTGATTATGTTATAATATTATACACAATTTGTATGTGCAGTAGCTGTTTCAGGTTGTTTCATTTTAAGTATAAAAGAACTTTTAACGATTCAAATTTGTAGAAAATTGATTGACTTGATAATGTATCAATAGATAAACTTCTTTACTAATGTAAACATTTCTTTTTAATCTTATATCTATTTGATAGCAAATCTCTTTATAAATAAAGATTCTTTGCCAACTTTATATATATATATATATATTGTTGGTTTTTAAGTACTATTTGGTTTCCGTGTTACATTGGACATTTCGTTGAGTGTGTACACTAAAGGTCTGACTACATGCATATAAGGTCAAAACTTATCTTCTAACCTGCATGGCATGATCACACACATACATATCTTTCAAATAAACCACAAAATGTATGTATTTGACAACTTTTATTTTTGGGCACCCATGTCACAAAAAGTGAACCAACTTTGTAGACAGAGCCATATATCTAACATGAAAAGGATTTCTGTAAATTTGCCTACACTGCCGTTTTCCTTTGAATTTAGCTCACACCATTTGTTTTGGTAACTTAATTAAGTTGTGGGTGTGTTTCCTTTTAAATAACCTTCAGAGTGAGAGGAAATAAAACATAATATGTATAAGAATTTTTGTAATTATACAAATTATATAATATTACTCCCAAACAAATCAAAGCAAGAAAGAAAATAATTGAACTTTTGAAGATAAGGCATTTGCACTGAAATTATCACAAAATCAATCTTATTTACAATATTTGTGTATTCATCATTACAACATATTCAGGTTGGGTCGCAAAAGTACAAAGACAATGTATCCAGTATGCACTAAACATTTTAGGTGTAATTAACTTTAACTTAAAAACACTATAGTATGTCACTAACCACAATGAAGGGGAGAAAGGGTGGGGAGGGGAAGAAATAAATTCAGTAAAATGTAGACTTATAGTTATACCATTAAGGAAATTATTAAACAATTAAGTCATTCATGGTGTGAAGGTAAGCAGTAGCTAATACTACACTGCCATGAATGAGCAAAAGAGGGGCAACTCAAGGGCAAGCAGATTTGTGGTTCAGGAAAGCTGGGTACATATCAAGATTTCAGACACCTTCATAATTTACAAACAGGCTTGGTGGCATGGACTTGTATGCAAACAGCAGCTGTTGCTGTGCACTGAGAGTACTCAAGACTTTTCCAAATAAACTTCTTGAACAGCTGGTATTCTCCATTAAGGGTTTAGTACAGTTACTAACAAAATTTCGAGCAAAAGTGAAGATGTTAACAACTTCGGTAGGCCTACTCTTGTGTTCTCAAAGCCAAACACACGAAATAAATTAATCTGTTCAATGGAACATAAGTAGACTCAAGTGAGTTTGAAATCACAACTAAAATAACATTCTCACGCTAAAATAAGTGAACAGAACTCAAAGCGACTGGAGAGAACGAACACAGACGTCTACGGGACAAATTCAAAGAGAAACACTACATTGCTCTCTTTTCCTCTCTCAACTACGACTGAAGCAGACGACAACAAAGTCACTCACTTGTTTTGGAGCCTTTGGAGAGTTTCTGAAGAATTTTCTGAATGGAAGAAGAATCGTTGTCTTTCACAGCTTGTAAAAGGTCCTGGTCCTTGCCCATATTTTTTTTAAATTCCTTTACGATAGGCCTAGGACAGAATCAAGCTGAGCGAAACGGAAAGCACATCCCCACTAGCGTAGTACTCCACAACACACTTCGAGCCGTGACACAAACGTGAAGCCTATATGCCTCTGCTATGTCGAACGGGGTCTAACAACGAAACAAGCGACAAGGCAAACTTTTCACATAACCAGCTAAAAGTGGTGGATTAGACTGAACATTCTGACTGAAGAAGCTCCAACGATGACCAAAGTATCCCCGGTATAAATCCACCAAAAACAGTATCCCAGACTTGTGAGAGTCACACAAGAGTACTGACTTGAAGCGGAAACCCCCTTCAAATGACAGGCTGGCTCTCTGTTTACCTTCTCCCTCGCGCACCTGGCAAACGTGCTTCTCAGCTACGTCCGAAAATAGACGAGCAGCGCATGCGTTATTCAACGGCCAATGAGAGAGCCTGTTTTGCGGGGCCCGCTTGTCGCACGATCTATTGCGCGCAATTTGCTAGTCCGCTCTATGTGTCCGGGGACATAAATTTAACTAAGCTAGTACAGAATGAATCTTCTTTCCGTCACAGTTTTACTACAGTTAAACTCGGGTACTATCAAAACCCGTGGGCCTATTTTGAAATTATTTGGATGGAATGAACTGGCAACTGCAAGTATTACAAGTGTGGCCTGCGTTGTTTCGTTCTGTTGTGTTTTGTCTGCCCAAAAATTGCATTGTATTGTTTTCTCTTGTTTTTGTGCAAATGTGCAATCTTTTAATTTATTAGATTTACCCGTTTGTTTCTTATTATTCTAAAAATTTGTTATTTAATGAAGCTATAAAGCTCAGACATATACTGTAGACATATCACGTTTGGAGCTTAATGCTGTACTGGAAACCTCGGAATGTCAGTTGTCGTCATCATTATCGTCATCATGATGATCATCATCATGACCATCATTTCTCTACCTCTCTCTCTCTCTTTCTCAAGCACACACACATACATACAAGCGCTCTCTATCTCTCTCACCCGCACACACACATACATACATACATTCACACATACGCACGCACACATGTACACCGAGTTCGGGAACGTCACATTTTGGGCGGCGATCATCGTCAACAAATTTTTACTTTTACAAATTAACTTCGAATAATTATAAGGGCGAAATGTTTTAATTTAGTTATTTCAAGACGTGCTCGGTGTATCTCATCTAAAGATAAGCGTCTCCTAACAGTAACACTCATCTTCTTACCTGAAAACAGTACGAGGTGGGAGCGAGAGGATGTGATGAAGGTGGGGAGGAAGGAGATAGGAAATACTCTTTCGTTAATTAGGAACAAACAGAGGGTTTCAAAGCATTTATCTGCGATGGCATGTGACTGACACTGTCAGTCTAACGGGTCACAGGTGGTTCTGCTTTTCTTTATTAGAAACCTAGTGAGCTAGCGGGGCATGAAGTAGCGCAGCAGCAGCAGCAGTGTGTACTGGACTCTAGTGCCGCATTTCACTATCGGATGGGATATCCAAGCAAGCGAGTGGACGAGATTCCTGTCTCGAGTGCTCGTTAATAATCTCTAGTTAGCTACGTGTATGGCAGTAACAGTAATAGTTATGTTAAAGCGAATTCAGCGTTAGAAACTTAAAATGTACGAAAGCAGACGCTTTTGTCTCAGTCATTGATTCCTATTGTTGTTCTTCGAGCACATTGAGCATGACTGTTTGATTGAGTCATGCGACTTAAAAGACTGCAATCATCATCATCATCATCATCATCATCATCATCATCATCATCATCATCATCATCATCATCACCATCATCATGTTATGATGAAAACAGGCCACTATTCAACTGTTAGGCCTCATCTTAATTAGATAACAAAGTATACAAGACAAGAATGAGTGTTTCAAATCAAGCAGACCATTATCATTACATGGTTATTGCTTTAGATCCAGCGGACTCGTCCGAGCTTTTAAGTCTCAAAGATAGATATAGATATATACATTACATAATTATAATACTCAAAGAAGTTCATTCTGTCGAAGGTAACCAGATATTATATATTTTAGAACTAAAATGTTGGGTGCACGCAGCTGAATCATATTCTCCAGTGGTATTCATAATTATGATGTCACAGTCAGACTCGGGTTACGCTCCAATCAGAGAATTAATATTTGTGTTGCTAGTCAGATTTCATAGCATGAAAACTCACGGGATGAGGAGGAGGAGGAAATGATGGAGAAGAAGAAGAAGAAGAAGAAGATGGTGGTGACTGATAGTGCTGCTGCTGCTGCTGCTGATGATGATTATGATGATGATGCATCTACTAGTGATGATTATGATTTGAAAATAAAATATCTGTTTGCATAAAGTGTGGTGGTGGAGTTATGGTGGTGGGGTAATAAATCTAACTTCAATTTAACCTTGAATATTGATAATGATACTAGTTGTGTTTGTAAACTGCGCTAATCGAGAATTGTGCGACTCTTTGCATAGTTTGAGATACATTAATGAGTGCGCACAAGCTTTCCTTAATTGTAACTAGGGATCAAACCATAGTGCATGGTCTGAGTGGTCTAACCTGACCTTTTTAAATGGCAGGAATGCAGATCAAATCAATCCATTCTTCTAGTTAAGATAATAGTCTACATTGTAGACTCATTCGGATCTTACTTTTAGTGCAATTTGCACGCATCGTGACTATGGAATTCCCTTCGTAAAATATTTATTTTGTTATCGAATCTTGTTATCGATAGCGGTAGTGTTGTTGTTGTTGTTGATGTTGATGATAATGATAATGATGATAATGATGATGATGATGATGATGATGATGATGATGATGATGATGATGATGATGATGATGATGATGATGATGTTCAACTTAAGGTATCCAATTATCGACAGAGGACTTTAAAAAGCGTGATTTAGTCGGATGGGAATGCACCTCGTTTTAAGTGTTTATAAACAAATTATTTATTTCAGGTCATTTGATTAAAAAGAATGTAACCGCTTTCTGTTTCTCCTAAATGAAGCGCACTGATAACATTGAAAACGCCACCCGGCTAAGATTTCAAAACACCTAACCCCGAAAATGCATTTTTTCGAATGTGTCAATAATTTTGCACTCTGTTTGCACTGAACGCACTCCTTCTAAAAACAATTCATGCATAAGATTGAAAAACTATTCTATTAACAGCTGCTTTGTAAATATAATGCATGGTGTTCTCCGCAAGACGAGATTAACATCTGATGTTGTGAATTCTTGCTCCCTGCAATGGCTGGTGTCTCCGGTAGTAAATGGACACGAGCGATCTCATAATTATCCCGCAATACTGTTCTCTCTCTCTCTCTCTCTCTCTCTCTCTCTCTCTCTCTCTCTCTCTCTCTCTGTATCTGTCTCTGTCTCTCTCTCTGTGCCTGTGTGTTGTTGGAGGTGGAGGGAGGGTTCTGATGTAACTCGTGTTTGCTGATATTATATGATATTTTTTTTTAAATCGTCGAACATGGACCCATACAGACAAAGGAGACCGGTTGCTTTGATGTGCATCATATTTAAAGATTCCATCCTTTTTTTTTTATAATGATGATCGAGCGTAATAAAGTTGGGCTGCAGAATGTTCGTTCTCACGAGTGAGGAAACTCCAAACGGATGTGTGGTGATGCATTTTTTCAATTAATGAAAACTAATTATGGTTTGATAGGGTAAGGTGGGGGATGAGGAGAAGGATATTGGAAGGTGAGAGCGGTGCGCAGAGTGGATGAGAAGGAGAGGTGAAGTGGTGGGGTGGGGGTGGTGGTGTCATAATAAACATAGGCAGTAGTCACTCTTGTATTATACCATAAAGAGGAGGAAAGGGGTGGCACAGGTCACAAAACTGTTTTCAACCTACAATGTTTTAGCAGACGATCAGAAGAGCAGTCTGAAGTGGAGAGCAACAGAAAGGAAAAATACGAAACAAAAGAGTGAGAAGGCGAAGAAGAAGAGCGAAGAAGAAGAAGAAGAAGAAGAAGAAGAAGCTGATGGTGATTATGATGATGATAATGATGTAATAATAATAATAATAATAATAATAATAATAATAATAATAATAATAATAATAAGAAGAAGAAGAAGAAGAAGAAGAAGAAGAAGAAGAAGAAGAAGAAGAAGAACAAGAACAAGAAGAACAAGAAGAACAAGAAGAAGACGATGATGATGATGGTGTAATAATAATAATAATAATAATAATAATAATAATAATAATAATAATAATAATAATCCTATCCTATGCTATCCAAATCCTGTAACTCGGAGGTCGTAGGGACATCACAGATGATCGTTTAACCAGCGTACTCCATCTTTCCCTGTCCTCAGCAACCCTGATTGTTTCGCTCAGTGTCAAACCAGTCCATTCTCGAATGCTGTCCTCCCACTTCCTTTTCGGTCTCCCTCTTCTTTTACCTCCTTGCACTGTGCCTTGCAGGATGGTCTTTGCAAGACCTGATGATCGGGTGATGTGGCCATACCATCGGAGTTTCCGTTTGTTCACCACTGTAAGCAGGTCATCGTGTTGTGTGATGGTCTGTCGGACTTCGTCGTTGGTGATGTGCTGGGTGTAGGAAAAGCCCAGACGTCATATAGGAAGATGGAGATGACAAGGGAGCGCAGCAACCTTACCTTAGAATGTAGACTGATGGTCCTGTCTTTCCAAATTGGCTTCAACCTCGCCATGGCAGCAGTTGTTTGTGCGATCCTGGAGAGGACTTCCTGTCGGGACCCATTGTCTGATATAATGGCTCCGAAATATTTGAAGCTATGCACTGTGTTGAGGGATTGGCCTTGGACTTTGATGTCCGTGTTGATGCCATTGGTGTTGTTGGTCATCATTTTGATCTTCTATGCACTTATTTCCATTCCATAGGCTCTGGAGGTGGTGTCAAGCCTCTGTACCGGCTTTTCAAGTTCTTGTTCCTCTCCAGCCAATCCATCAATGTCATCCGCAAAACGGAGGTTGGAGAATGCTCTTCCCCCTAAGCTGACTGTGCCTTCGTGATCTGCAAGGGCATCTGACATGATGCGCTCTAGGAAGATGTTGAAGAGTGTTGGAGAGAGTAGGCATCCATGACGCACACCGAATGTTGTTCTGAACCAGTCTCCGATGGCGCTGTTGTGGAGGACTGCACTGGTGGCCTTGTCATACAGGCTTTTGATGACTTCAATAATTTTAGGGCTGATGTTGTACACTCTCATGGATGCCCACAGAGCTGCATGCCAGACTCGGTCAAACGCCTTTTTGAAGTCTACGAGCACATGATATAGATGTTGTTGGTGCTGTAGGTATTTCTCGCAGATTATTCTGAGGTTGAAAATCTGTTCAGTGGTACTTCGCCCTGCCCTGAATCCTGCTTGTTCTTCAGCTATGATTTGTTCAGCTTGGGGTTTCAACCTGTTGAGTATTATTTTCAGGAGGACCTTGCTGGGATGGCTGATGAGGCTGATGGTGCGGTAATTTTCATATTCCTGAAGGTTACCTTTTTTGGGAAGAGTGATGACAAGCGACTGGGGCCATGGTGTAGGCCACTCCCCACTCTGCCAGATCTTGTTACAGATAATGGTGAGTGCATCAATCATCGCTTCTCCTCCTGCTTGAAGCAGTTCCACGGGTATGTTGTCCACTCCCGCAGACTTCTCCTTCCTCATCGATTGCACTGCTGCCTCAACTTCTTCTCGGAGAATTTGGAGATTTCTTCTTCTTCTCTTTTCTCTGGACATGCTAGAACTGATGGATCTCCGTTTGGTGTGTGGTTGTAAACGTCAGAGCAGTACTCTGTCCATCTGTCCAAGACTTCAACAAGGACCACGCCTTCCGTTGGCCACCAGGACGGAGGCGATAAGTGTGCTACTGATGGACAACTTAGCAAGATCCGCACCAGAAATAACATCGTCATAGGAACCTGGAATGTCAGGACCCTAAATGCGGAGGGAAAATTAGAAGAACTGGCCCACGAGATGGTCCACTATCGATGGAACGTTTTAAGGATCAGCGAACTGCGCTGGAAAGGCATAGGTGAAACAATGACCGACAAAGGCCACAAGCTTTATTTCAGCTGTAGAGATGACAGGCACGAACACGGAGTTGGATTCTTGGTCCACAAGAACATTCTAGCCACTGTCATGGGTTGCCGCCCAGTCTCCAGTAGACTCATTACCATCCGTCTGAGCGCAGCCCCTTTCAACATCACCGTCATACAGGCCTATACCCCAACATCAGACTATGACGACAGCGAAGTGGAGGATTTCTATAAAAATCAACAGGCTGTCCTTGACCAAGTGCCGAAGAAGGACATAGTCATAGTAAAAGGCGACTGGAATGCCAAGGTTGGCCAAGATACGCACCACAACTGGGGAGACACATGTGGACCCCACTGCAACAACGAGACAAATGACAGGGGTCTGAGACTGTTGGAGTTTGCCAGATGCAACAATCTGATATTGGAAAACACGCTTGGTCTCCGCAAAAAATCCAGACGATGGACATGGCACAGTCCCGGCGGGGAGCATCACAACCAGATCGACTACATCATGGTCAAGAAACGCTTCAGATCAAGCATCAACATTGGCAGGACACGCACTTTTCCAGGAGCAGACATCGGAAGTGACCACGATCTCGTGATGATGTCTTTCCGGCTTCACTTGAAGAGAGTAAACACAGCAAAGTGCACTAGACTGAAGTTCGACCCGGACAAACTGCAAGACCAGGAGGTGGCAGAACTATTTCAGGCCACAATTGAAGGGAAATTTGCACCACTGCTCAATTTGGGAGCTGGTGAAGAAGATGTTAACACCATGACCACCACCTTCAACTTAGCTGTGACAGATGCCGCCACGGAAATCCTTGGAAAGCACCGGCCAAAGAAGAAGCTGTGGATCACACCTGAACTTTTAAACCTGTAAGATAAACGAAGAGAGATGAAAAAGAAAAAGAACACCTCACAGGGAGCTGATGCCTACCGAAAAATCAACAATGACATCCGAAAAGGCATGCGCACAGCAAAGGAGAACTGGATCAATGCCAGGAAATAGAGAACAGTCTGAACAAAAACAACAACAAGAAGGCCTACCAGACTGTGAAGCGGCTGACAAGTGTTAAACAGCCCAAGGTCTCCACGATCCAAAGCAAGTCTGGCATACGTCTTACAGAAGAACAATACTACTACTACTACTACTACTACTACTACTACTAAAGAAGAAGAAGAAGAAGAAGAAGGTAAGACTACTACTACTACTACTACTACTACTACTACTACTACTACTACTACTACTACTACTACTACAACTACCACTAATAATAATAATAATAATAATAATAATAATAATAATAATAATAATAATAATAATAATAATAATAATAATAATAATAATAAGAAGAAGAAGAAGAAGAAGAAGAAGAAGAAGAAGAAGAGGGAATGTACACTTCGGAAACCTTTGCAAAGTGTTTCGTCTTGTTCGTTTCCAGCGGCAAAAGGACGCCATCAAAGAAAAAAGACAAAAAAAAAAAAAGAAGAAGAAAAGATTTGAAAGGAAGGAATGCTGTAGTGTTTGGATGAAATGGCAGTGTGGCAACAAGATGGACCCGCACACGCGGCGACAGCACGGGATGGCCGGACAAACACGCCATGCAAAGGGCAAGCTGAAACCTAGACAAATAAACTGCTGGACTCTTGACTGTCCTAGGACGCACATCGAGTATTCGAGCTTTTTCAAGATGGCAGGGTTACGGACGAAGATTTAGGAATCCCAAGAATTGAGTGTTAAAATATTGTTTTACTAAAACATTTTGCGACGTTTTCATCATTATCATCATCATCATCATCATCATCATCATCATCATCATCATCATCATCATCATCATCATCACCATCATCATCATCATCATCATCATCCCCGTTGGGGTGCCGGGGGTTTCAGTATAAATAGTATCCCCACTTTCTGGAAATTTAGTGCTTTAAATTCCCACTGTCGCTGTCTTTCTCATTTGCTCTTTCTTATTCCTGCTCTGTTCTATCAATCTGCTATACTATCTTCTTCTTTGCTAGACCAGTCACCTACCTTTTTTCTTGAAAACTCTTCCGGGACAAGACTCCTTATTTGTGTATGAGGTCTGATGGATCAGCTTGGGAATATTGGACGCTTTCTGTTAGGTGGTCACTAGGGCTTCCTATGATGTTATTATTTAGCAATGTAGGCATTTTATATGTTTGTGTTTTGTTGATAATTTATAATGATGTTTGTATTCTATTTTGTTTTTGTAAACGGGGGTTCTATAAATTAGAGTACAGCCTCAGCGTCCCCTGCGTGGGATGTCTTTATTGTAAAGTGACTGACTGGTGGAGAGCTTTCAGTTTTAGCACTAGCGTTGTTTCAGCAGATCTTTTATGCGGATCAGGGGTTGTCCGGTCCTGATTTGGCTCGGAAGAGTCCGCTGGACCTAAAGCAATAGTCATGTAATGTAATGTAGGCTAATCATCATCATCTACCCCTTGGGGTCATGAGCAATCTTGCCACTGTAGATTGTTCTAACCTATAAAGGGAAAAGTGAAAGCCCCAGTTGAAAACCTGTCTTGCCTTTGTAGGCATGACTGATTCACTGCGGCAACAGTACCCCCGTTGGAGTGCCGGGGGTTTCAGTATAAATAGTATCCCCACTTTCTGGAAAATTTAGTGCTTTAAATTCCCACTGTCGCTGTCTTCCTCATTTGCTCTTTCCAATTCCTGCTCTGTCCTGTCACTCTGCTATACTATCTTCTTCTTCGCTAGATCAATGACCTACCTTTTTTCTTGAAAACTCTTCCTGGACAAGACTCCTTGTTTGTGTATGAGGTCTGTTGGATCAGCTTGGGAGTGTTGGACGCTTTCTGCCGGGTTGTCACTAGGGCTTCCTATGATGTTATTATTTAGCACTATAGGCATTTTATATGTATGTGTTTTGTTGATGATTTATAATAATGTTTGTATTCTATTTTGTTTTTGTAACCGGGGGTTCGAGTAGTTGGGGTAAAGCCTCAGCCGTCCCCTGCGTGGGATGTCTTTATTGTAAAGTGACTGGCCGGTGGAGGGCATTCAATTTTCCCACTAGGGTTGTTTCGGCAGATCTTTTATGCGGATTGGGGGGTTGTCCAGTCCTGATTTGGCTCGGAAGAGTCCGCTGGACCTAAAGCAACAATCAATCAACAATCAATCAATCATCATCTTCAATCATCACAAGAAGGAGAAGAAAACAGCAGCCACTGCCACCACCAATAAAGCTTTGGAATTTGCCAAATACGTTAAACTAAGTGCTAAATAAGGCGATAGAATGTGTGTGTGTGTGTGTGTTAAGGGGGGGGGGGGGGGGTGAGAGAGAGAGAGAATTTCGCTTAGCTCAAGGGACACAACCATTGAATGTGCATGAAACTTCGAAGAAATAGTTATCTCCTCACGATCCTGATCCTCTTCGATTCCCATAATTTTAATGTTGGGTAAAATTTAAATAAAGGGACATGTGTTGATGTGCTGCAAACTGTACAGTGTCTTCGTTGTCATGTCGCTGAAATACCATATGTAGCAAGTCTGTTTGCTGCACAGCAACTAAACTCAGTTTTCCTTCGGTTCCCTCAACTTCTTGATACATTGCAAATAACTGTGTTGTCTACGCGAAATCCTTTGCACTCTCTTCTGTAAAATCCCGAATCTGTATCAATAACAACCAAACAGTAACCGTTAAAACTATGAACCTGACAACACAAGAACATCCTTAACACTTTGCTGAAGTCAACCTCTCTTCTGCTGTGATATAAACAGCCGACCTTCTCTTCGGCACTCGTGATCGTTGGCGACTCACGCTTTGGACCACGGACCTTTATTAAATGTAATAAAGATCCGTGCTTTGGACTGTGCGCTTTCTCTCCTTCTCTCTCTCCCCCATGTGTGTGTGTGTGTGTGTGTTCGCGTGTAGCTGTTGCGTTTATATGTGTTGTTGTGTGTGTGTTGTTCGTTTTTGGGGTGGTGGGGAGAGGTCAGTGAATGGTAGTAGCCGGTGGTGCCAATCATGGAAGGCTT
The DNA here is from genome assembly GCA_036898135.1 of Oncomelania hupensis. Lineage (NCBI taxonomy): Eukaryota > Metazoa > Mollusca > Gastropoda > Littorinimorpha > Pomatiopsidae > Oncomelania > Oncomelania hupensis. Next base: position 18,810,907 of record CM072512.1, on the reverse strand, counting down.
TAATTTGCAAAGAATTTTAAGAAAATGGAGGTGCGTGAATCTGTGTAAAATGTAGGCTATATACTACACTCGTTTATTTTATCGATTTCTCATTCCATGCGTGAGAATGACCGTGTGAGCTAAAATCACGTTCACAGACGTTAACATAAATTATGACAACACACGCCACACGTAATTTCTTAAGAAAAATAAAGTTGTCTTATCTTAATTTTTGAATCATTTCACGATTGACTAATTGTCGGGAGATGTTTTTATTTTCAGGGATGCACATTGTACTGTCGCATTTTAATACCGATTATTTTATAGCGTTCACTGCAAACAAAGCTCCCTGAAAATTATTATTGGGACAATAAAGTATTATGTAACGTCATTATTCATAAAGGGAGATAAACCAACGTTAAAATAAATACGTAAAGCCATTCACATTTCACATTCACAGACAAAAATTGAAAGCACCAAGAAGAGAAAAAAAAGAAAAGAAAAAAAAAAGATTGAAAGTTACAGAAACAGTCACTAAGTCTAAGAACACACATACATGTACACAAAGACATATAGACACACACCCCCCACACATACACAAACAACCACAAGTCACAGTTGTCCATTTTGTTCAAACTTTCATGTAAAGAATTTCTCATATAGAAATGTACTCCCTGATCTCATGTACAATGTGTGTGAATGGTGCATTGATCATTCATCAAACAGATTTACCATAAATGTGGATAGTACACAACAAACGGCTAAAGATTTGAAATAAAGAGACCAGTAAATAAAACAAATAAATAGATAAACAAACAAATACTGAGATAACAGTACTAAAACAAACGATGAAAAAAAAGAAAGACCAGAAGCAAACAATAAACTCAGCTAATTCAGTAGCGACAAGATGGGAAATAATCAATAGTACCACACTGAAACGAAATAAAAAGAAAAACAACGGAAACATAAATTATGTTTAAATAAGCTCTGTGAAATATAATGGATTGGCAAAAGCAATTAATTGACCTGCAAACAAAATCCCCCCTCCCCCCAAAAAAAACCAAAAAAACCAAAACTATACGTTATGTATTTAAACTTCATACAGAATATACGCAAACTGAAACACATGGGCGATATAATAAAACAAAATGTAAAAGCAGCTAGTATACAAAAATACCAACAGCATCAACTTTGAAAAATAAAATTCGTAACAATATGGAAAGTGCTTTCGGAAGGGAAAAGTCAGTGCACCTTTTTTGGGGGTTGCAACATGCGCGTGCGGGAAATATGCATTTCCATGTTTCCGAAACAAGCAATCAAGTTGAACTGAACACTGCATAAAATGATAACAAACCTTTAGGACTCTTCATATTTTGCACAACCAAAAATTAACATCTGTTTTACCTGACCGAATGACGAAAATTAACATCTGTTTTACATGACCGAATGAGCTTCCAGTGAATTTGTTTTCCAGTTAACAATTTTCAGTTAACGTCAATTCAATGCAAAAATAGAGAAATTTATATTTTCAAAGTTAGGGGTGTTACATTTCTACTAGTACAGCACAGCAATCGCATCAAATCATACTCTTGAAAGAAATATGTACAAAACTTCCAAACTGCTTGTTTAACCTTTCTCTCGGATGATTTCATATTGAGCAGAAAGAATGAGAATGAGTAATTAGTTTAACGTTTGGCGGCAAAAAATAGAAAAATTACCGTGGAATAATAAAAAAAAAACAAAAAAAAAAAAAACACTACCATTTTATAGTATGCAATCGTTAAAAAATTTCAAAAAGAAAATCCAAACTGACTTTATATTTCGTCAGAAATGGAATGAATGGAAACAGTTCAATTCTTTGTCGTTAGGAAGAGCAGTGGAATTTGTTGAAAAACAAAATCCGAACATTTACAAAGTAAAATATTTCGCAATGGAGCACTTATGTTGGATATAAAAATATAATGTAAACACATTCGGATGAAAAATAAAAGTCATATGTCTACTATGATGATGAGCATAAACTTCAGTTACATCACATTTGGCTAAAAATTTATATCAAAAGATCAAATGAAGAAAGTGACTTAACAAAGTGAATCTGTTATTGACTAATGGCGAATCAAACAGAAATACTTGTTCCAGTGTTTTGCTATACATGTAAATGTTTTAGGCGATAAATCTGTTAAAACAGTTCACACGGACAGGAAACCTTCGTCGTTTTATTTAAAAAATGTAACCGTTCCAATACAAGTTTAAGAATATACAAAAGGACTGAAAATCCCCAAGGAACCCAACAAAGATGTAGGCTAATTATCAATAAATCAACAGTGAATAACTCTCCCACGTCTCTTTTATCTTTCTTTGTGTTTTGGCAGCAACAAAATCACAATTAACCAGTATTTACAGCACACTTTCATAAGCACACGTTGTGACAAAAACAATTAATGCATAAAATGGTGTGAGAACTCGGCAAGGCAGCAGGGTGGTTGGTAAACGGGTGGAGATCTACATCTAGAGGGGTTGGAATAGTCTGAAGTGGACAAATGCACCTGCAGATAGTGCAAAGTTTAAAAAAAACAACAACCTAGTATGTATTAGCTAACTGCCACTGTAGGCATTAGCCAATTAATTATGTTATCTAAACTATTCCTAATGTCGATCTAAGTTGAGGCTTTAACGTACACGTCTATCTGCAGGTAAGTGAAGTGCAAAGATCTTGTTTTAAAAAAAAAAAGAAAAAAAAAGAAAAAAGAAAGAGGCTAAAACTAAAGCCATAATTGGGATTTTTTTACCATTTCGATTTTGGATTAAATTCGTCACTTATGCAGGAGAAATTCTGGTTGCCTTCTCAGCGAAAGCGCGGCAGCCTCGGAGAAGCGCTACCCAAGACGAGAGGGGATGGGATTTAGTGGATGCTGGATGTTTGTGTTGTGTTGCGCTTGGTTTCCTATTAGATTTCTACTTACTTTGTCGGGCTTTGAAATGTTCTAGGGACTGCTTGTCCAAAATGCATTAAAGTCAAAACAACTATGGGTGAAGAAGTGTGGGATGGGGTATGGTTTAGTTTGAAGTTAAAACGGTGAGTGTCGGCAGAGCTTCTATTCCTATTTAAAAAAAAAAAAAAACAAGAACGAAAGTTCAGCAAATATAATTAATTACCATGGGATACCACTCCACTGAAAGAAACTGTAGCAGGGAAGCGATGGCAGGGCAAGAACACATCTAGATTCAGAGACCGACTAATCCTCCACTTAAAGTCATTAGCCTATCGTAAGGCGTAGGTCTATAGGGTCTCGAACTCGGTGTTAGGTCCACATCTGTTATTGCGATGAAATAACACTGTACATTGAACATACAGCACACAATTAATTTAAAAATACGTTTCTAAAGAATGAGATTTGCACATAAATACAAACAACATAAAATGATTTGTGCAAACACATGTGCATGGGATAAGGGAACATTTAAAAAAAAACAAAATCATGCAAACCTTTTCTTTAAAACCGTTGCAAAACTCTTCAAACGAATGATAGGCATGTTCAAACAATAAATACATAAATGTACATTTCTGTTTTGTTTATAAACGCGCGAAAGGCCGTCAGGAGATGAAAAAAAAATTGGTGTAAAAAATGATAAGTTAGTTAAGATCATTGTGCATCTATAGTCAACCAGGCTGTACAGAGTATAAATCACTATTTGTTAACAGTCCAACAAGCACTGTTCTGAATAATGGTAATCACCACAGTTTCCAACGATATTGCAAAATTGCAGGACAACAACGGCGACCAGCGCTCTACTAATCTTCAAGGTATTATAAAACAATAAGGGGACCGAGAGGTGCATAAGTCCATCATCATCAGTCACACACGCTAACAAACCAGAATCACATTTCAGCAAAGTATTGCACGTAGTTTACATTGCACAAATTCCAACTATTAAATGCTTGTGTTTATCAAGATACAAAAGGTGAGGATATATCTGGACTTCGTATTAATAATATAAATACAACGGAATTTTACCCAAAACTGTATAGTACAGCGTGATTTCAAATGATAAAGATTCTATGATGCAAATGTTTGTCGATAATTGCCAAAACAACGGTATGAATTTTTGAACCTGCGATACGTTTAGATGTATGACAATGGTGATACTTTGAACAGGTTGTAATGAGAGCTAGCCGTTTTACTATATTGAGTAATCTTATAAAATAAGAACCGTATATTTCCTGACTTTTGCATAAGTTGACTATATCAAGTGTGAACCAACTTATTACACATTAATTCGATTACTCCAGCAACAGAACCTGTTATTTTTGGTTAAAAACAAATTAAAAAAAATAATAAAAAATTTCCGACTTCTACACAGCATTATTTTACTTTGATAATAACCTACATGAGTCTATTTAAATGACCTCGGAACATTTATGTGACCTATCCCTGATATACAAAGCATCTTCCCTAATACTGAAACATTTCTTTTCTGTCACTTATTTTCCGTCTCCTGAAACGTAATGCTAAAACACTGTTGTTGCATACTAACTCATAATGAGCAACAAAGACACTCGTGCTACTGCAGTTACGCTGCCAATGGTGCAAGAGCAAAACAGAAGGAAGTTAGAGGAGGTTGGTACATCAATGTGGATGGGACACATAAACAACTTATGGTAATCTGATGAATAAAAACTTATACAACAACGACACATAAACAAACTTACGAGTTAATGTGTGACATGAACGTTTTGGGTACAGACTTTTAAAGAAATGTGAACTCATTCGCCAAATCCAAACTGTTAGGTGAATCAGGGGCAGATAAATAATGCTCTTCATGAGGGAGGGTTTCCTGATTACAAATTATGTGACACTATTAGACTACCAATAATTATGGACCACTGCATATTGACTCTTCGTCCCTCGAACCAAACTTGTTTTTTACGGATTCTGCTCTTTCTCTGCCTTTGGACCATCTGCGTGGAACCAACTCCCACGTTCTGTACGCAGCAAACCCTCAATCTTCTTTAAACAGACAGAACCTAAAAACTCTTCTCGTCTTTTTTTGCTCATTATTACCATCTTTCACAACAATAGTATATTCCGCATGGTCTCTATGTATCTGATAGCATATATATCTTGACCGCAAAGAGATATTATGGCCTAATCCAAGACAATGGAATGGAAGCGGGCATGATCAAGGATGATCAAGGAGTACTACTCCTTGAGGGTGATATAAGATTACATCATCAGAAAGTAAAATATATATTTTAGTCATAGCAAACATAATGATACATCACTGGTCAATAGGCAATAGGCTAACTGGGTACCAAAATTACGCTAAGCTTTTCCAAATCCAAATTAATACAGAATTTGACGTCACTGAATACGTACAAATGTGCAAAGGACAGAACCCTAATATCCTAAAATTTTACCGCGATTTTATTCAACAAAGGAGGACTCCGGCCAATAAAAAAATATTAATTAAAAGTGTATATGCCATAATGGCATTGAAGGTATGTGGGTAGTGGGGGAGAAGAGAAACGTGTGTGTGTACACTGTTGTGCGTGTGTGTTTTTAATTATTTAATTTATTTGACACTCCACCCCTCCTTCCTCCCCCCTTTCCCCTCCCCCCATCCCCTCCCCCTCGCAATCCGCCTCTGTGAATGTAAAGAAAAACAATACACTAAAGGTGAATAAAACAAAAGTTTCTTGCGAGGCAGGCTCAGCTTTAAATCATATTGCCTACATGTAGCCAGTTCAGCAAAACATAAAATCACAGTATGGAATAAATATACTGGTTTAATTTTTTTTGGGGGGATCTGCTTTGTTCGCTAACTATTTTTAAGCCCACCAAATAGCCTAACAGATATTTTGGAGAGCAATTCACAGGGGTTAGATTCTGCTGCATTATACGATCTTTCTAAACTTTTTCCCAATTAATTCTGACAAACGCAAACAATCGAAGACAAAATATTATTCTAAATTATTTTAACACTGTCACCATGGATCGAAATAACCAAAAACCAATGAATCCCGGAACTCAAGGAAGTTACGACTCAATTTAGAATACTATACGGAAGACTCGTTGTCTCAAATGTCCAAAACAAAGACAGTACTACCAAAATATAGTGTAGGATATTTTGCATTGCATCTTTTGTCATAAATCAAGATTAAGAAGCACAGAAAAACACTACAGTACATGCTACTATTTGAACGACTGTTTGGACAGTACAAAAGTCCATCGTTGATGTAGAAAACAAAACTAACTTAGAAAGAGAGAAAGAATATAGTCCAAGAATCTATTCCTCCTCAAAGTGTTATCTCCGCTTCATTCCAAACGTTGAACACATCATCAGCTATTTTAAAAGAACCATACGTATTCAAACCCACACAAAAATATCTGCAACTCTGTATTAGTAGACATAAAAGATCGACAAGTGGGTAAACAAATCTTAAATTAAATTATTCATGCTACATTAAAAAAACAACAACCCATCTTTATACTTTAAAGATCAATTGAACTAAACCTTAAGGGATAAATAAAATAACATAAAAAGAAACTGTCAGAAGCAGTTTGTTGATGACGTGAAATCTGACAACATTTGAACACTTTTCTCTGACATTTAGCTTTCTTATGCTTTGATCCTGAAGCGGAGTTAGATTTTGGCAAGACACTGGTTTCCTTGTTCTAATCGTCTATTTGCCAGATTGAGCAAGAATCATACATTTACACAATCAGCTGTTAGGTTGATGAATCAAATGAATGTAATACACAGATGCTTTCAATTTAGATACGGGTTGATAATAACACTAACATATATTATCAATAACAAGATGCCTCTCAATTATGGAAAAAATGACGTGATTATTATGGGGCTTAAAAGTCCTAATGCTTTGTATTAATGTGATTTATGTCGAACACAAATGTCACATAATTATCATCTCATATTATACATTATTGCTACAATTTCAAAACTAGAAGGCCAAAGTCCATTTGACTCACATGTTCGTTATGGAACTCGCAATATTTAACATCAAAATGAGTGCCCAGAAAAAAATGAAATGGTGGCATTAAAATGCAAAGTAATACCAACTTTGAACTTTCTATGCTCTTGACTTTGAGATGACCTTGACCTTGACCTCCGGCTACAAACACATTAATGTACTATCAAATAAACTACAGCAAATACTGTATTATGTAACAACAACAAAACACCATGATCTTGGGATGACCTTGACCTTGGGATGACCTCAACCCTCACGTAATCTCTCATTCATGTGTGATCAAATAACCCAATAATGTTGCATACTAAATAAACAGCCATTCCACTTTATGATGACATATTTTTTGTTTGTTTTTACAAGGCCTAAAATGACTTTGACCTTCAAGATCAATGCAAAAATGGAACAAATAGGAAAGATCAATCTATCATCTCTAAATACAAGTTTGGACTTTATATCTCTCATAGTTTAGGGTCAAAGTCACTTCAAATACCTCTACTAACAGCTCCAGTGACCTTGACTCGGAGTTCCCCCGTTGGGGTGGCAGGGCTATAAATAGTATCCCCACTTTTCGGAAATTTAGTGCTTTAAATTCCCACTGTTTACGTCTTTCTCATTTGTTTTTTGTCGTTCCTAATGTGTTACATCAATCTACTATCTTCTTCATGAGACCAGTCGCCTACCTTTTTTTCTTGATAACTCTCCCAAAACTCATTTGTGTATAGTGTCTTGTTGGGTCAGTTTGGGGATATTGGATGCTTTCTGCTAAATGGTGTGTGTGTGTGTGAGTGCGCGCGCATGTTTGTGTGTGTTTTGTTAATATTTTATAATGATGTTTATATTATATTTTGTTTTTGTAAATGGGGATTCGAAAAATTGGAGTAAAGCCTCAGAGTCTCCTGCATGAGATTGTTAAGTGACCGGCAGGTGGAGGGCCTTCAGTGTTACCATCAGTTTAAGCAAATCTTTTATACGGATCAGGAATGAGTCCTCTTTCAACCAAGTTGTACCCTTATTCGGCTCTTTGCAGTCCGCTGGATCCTATAAACAATGATGGACTAATTAACGGACCTGGGAGTGAGGTTGACCCAATTTGTACAGTATGTGTGTCTCATTGATATATACCATGTATCAAAGAATGGTAAATTCATATTAATAACCTAGAAAAAAAAGTGAAATTTTGTGAAAAATGTTCTTTAAAAAAACAACAAATATTTGATGACCCTGTGACCTTGATCTTGAAATTAAGTCATTCATTCATTGATCATATATGAGGTCTTATGGGTATACACCAACTTACCAAGTTTGGTTGTGATAGTTGAAATAGATTCTGAGTACTAAAGTGTTGGCACAGACAGACGACAGACGGCAGACAGACGGACGAACATTTCTTTCCGATGTCACGTTTTGACTATTTAGGACTCATCTCACACAGATTTGCAAAAATCTGGATTTTTTGATTGGGTGGGAGGGTGGGAAGGTGGGTTGAAGGGGATGGAAGGAGGGGGAAGGTGGGCGAGTTACTTGGACTCACATTGCTATGCATGCATGGGAGTCAAAAAGTAAGCTTACTGGTCTGATCAAATCAATGTTTAGTTTTCAGTTCATATGTTGAATGATGCACCCCTTTCCATGGCTTATTGTGTTGATAAAGACATAGTAAACAATATGAATGCTGTACGTCTACATATTCGGTTGTAACTGTAAAGTAGATATGTAATGATCATCTGCAATGACATAGATATAAACAGTACTGAACATGGCAGCATAAAAATGGACTGTTAGATGTTTATGTCGTTCAACAAAATGTAAATCCAAGTGAATGAAGAACTTACGACGGTCACATTGCACACATACTGAAGTGATTATTCAATACAAATAACAAAGAACGTTTTGGCAAAATAAGTGCAGCAGGGAGTAACATTTATCACGTACACAATATTCTACATCGGCCACACTCACACTCCTCAGTCAGCATTTTAGTATAACAACACTTTAATTTACGAAAAGACTTAAAAACAAATTGCAATCGATTCCCAAAACAAAAGTGCTACATTTATTTGCAGTCGTTTCCCATACATGTATTTCAACTTAACAATAGACACAAGGAAAACATGTCATGATTTAAGCTTAAATACATTTTTGACATTAATTTATTACAAAGACATATATGTATCAATTTGTGTGTGTTGTTGTTTTTGTGTGGAAATCGCATTCTTTGAAAGTTTAAAGTGCGATCCACCACAACATATAAATTAATGTGTTGAGAATGAACCTTTTTTACCATTTTATTTGGTGGTAAACTACAAACAATAATTATCACGATCAGAAACATCTAATATAAAACACAAGACCAGCCATATAATGAAACCCAGGCAAATGTTTACCCATCCACATGAATCAATACACCCACCTCCGAATCATACATCTCCCATACCCATCCCAGTTTTGAAAGACAGATTTGTAGCTTTCGTTTTCCAGACTACAAAGTGCACGCGTTATAAGGAGCCAGTTGTATAAAGTAAATACACAGACTTCATGCACACAATCTTTTAAACTGATAAAAGTCCAACGTGCATTGACATGCACTGTCATATACAAAATCTGTTTTTTTTTCTTTCTTTCCACCGCCACATCAGCTACGGTCAAATCTATAAATAATGGCTGCAACCACATACATGTAAGTTACATACAGCACTTTTGAAAAAAAAAACTTTCTTTGTAAAAATCGGACACAAAAAGCACTGCACACCTAAATCCCACAACACATGGAGAGCAATACAATGGCATCAATAACAAAAAGCATAAACTTTACTCGGTGTCACTTTCTTGCGCTTCTTCTTGACAATCGTCATACACCGTCAATGTCGCTCAAAGATGCTTTTGTATTTTGGAAAGCGCAATGCATAATTTATAAGTTCAAGTCACAACATGACATTCACCATGATCAAACCAAGAAAACATATCTGCTAATTATTCACGCTGATATAATTTGTTCCTGGCACTTAAGAGAGCCCACTCGTTTGGCCCACGAACACGCCAAAACCAAACCATAATGTACGAACGAATGAAGAAATGTGTGCGTTTTCAGACAGGGCCAGTGCCGTTGTCCTGCAATTCCCGGTCCGCAGACTGGCGACTGGATAGTGTTCGATGTCGGACTCGGGGACTTCCGTTGCTGCCACCACCTGCGCCGGAAGAATATAAGGGAGACAACAACCCACCCGATGCGGGATGAGGAGGAGGAGGAGGAGGGAGAGGCGATACTGGAGGACCAGGAATGGGCGACATGGGCAAAGAAATGGGGGACGCGAGGTACACGGGGGACTGCAGTGGATGTCCCGTCACAGGTAGTAACGGAAAGTCCGTGGCCTGAAGCCCCATTCCAGAGTCCACGCTGCTATAAGGAGGAGGAGGCTGTGTGGGCAAACAAGTCGAAGCGGAAAATGGCAATGCTGTTGAAGATGATGAAGGTGCGCCAAGCGTGTTGGCATTGTCTAACTGGGTGCGAGAATGCAGGCTGGAAGGTGGAATAGGTGATGACGTCAGAGGGATAGAGAACCTGGAGTCTCCCGAGTGACTATGATCATGTTCCAATGCCAGCGGACTGGGCAGAAGACGAGGGGCGGCGGGATGCGGGGACGTGGAACACACTCGAAGGCGGTGCATAGGTGGGGAACCGATAAGTCTCTCCCCGCGGACAGGCAGCACGGGAGACTGGGGACTGACAACATTGCCGCCTGGAAGCTGTAGGAATGGTCCCGTGGACCCTGCTTGCGATATCATGGGAACCTGCAACGATCCAGGAACCGGTGAGCGGAGTGTAGCCCCTAACATGCGAATCTGGGGGTTGGAGGGACTGGGCAAGCTGTCCCTATGTGTGGCCTGCCGTACAGAGGCCGGTGACACGCTGTCCGGTTCGCTCCGACCAGACCCCACTGGTGTGTTAGTGTTACTAGCGCTTAGGCCGCCTTTCAAAGAGCCTGGCGTGCCCGAGTGGTTGCTGCCTCCAGAGTCACATTTGGGAGTGCGTGCTTCCTCCCCCATCTCGAAGCTAGAGTTGTCGATGCCTGGGTCCGTGAGCCGACGCCTAGCCTTTTTGCTCTCCGCTCTCATAAGTACTGGACGTGGAGACTTGGCCAGTGGCGACTTCGGTGGACCTTGACAGCTGGGGATTTGGCTTGCATTCAAAGATGAGCCAAGGTGCGCGCTGGAATGACTTTGGTCAAGATCTAATGAAGAGTTTAAAGAGTCTGTCACCTGGTTTGAGGAAGAGAGAGACGTGTTGGCTGGGTCATCCAAATCACTAGAGGCGTACGAAATTAGCGTGGGTCTGATGTCGTCGTCGTCGTCGTCATCTTCCACCGCTTCACCCGTGATCATTTTGACCTCCTCATCACAAGCCGCCTCCTCGTCCGCCCAGTTGCTGATGAGAGAATCCTCTAGGTCAGACCCAGTTTCCCCACTACCGCACTGACTGCTTTTCAATTTGTCCACCGAACGTCTGAGGGTTGCATCAATCATAGGCTGGGCAGCGGGATTGTCTTCACCACTTTTATCCCGTTTGTACTTGTCTCTGAAGCGGCTGTACTTCGCCCCGCTGCTGCGGCTTCGCAACAGGCGTTGCTTCAGTTTTTGCCGCTGTGTGTGTTTGTTTAGGCCAGGATCGCTATCCAAAGAGTCTGGCTTTGGGCAGATGTCGGCCAGCATGGGCTGCGACTGAGAGATGCCGTGATGAGTGTTAGCGCTACTGCCCTGCTTCAAACCAGACACTCCTGGAGCAGCTCCACTCGCCCCTCTCTTCTTTTCCTCTTCGAACTTCTCCCACACGTTGGGCACGCTGCCGTGGTGTGGTGGGTGAAAAGAGGAATCTATGTCCATGCTGAACTGCTTCATCAACTGCTTTTTGCCCGAAGACTCGGACCTAAGGTGCATGAGGCGAGGGTTGCGCTGTACAGGGCTGAGCGGCGGAGACGTGATGTGCATGCCCGGCTCTGACAGGCTGGGAGATAGTTGGCCTGGAACCAGCATGTGAGGATTGAGCGGGACGGGACTCAGCGAAGCGGGACTCAGTGACGCGGGACTAAGAGTGGCCGGACTCAGCATACCTGGGCTCAGCAAGTTGTGGCTGGGTGTTGACAGCGTTTCCATGGTGATGGGAATGCGGGCTGGTGAATTGCTGCTGCCACCTAAAAATCAAGAAGAAAGACGCTCAGTTAAAGAGTGTGATTGCACTGACCTTAGAGTTAAAGAGTTTGACTATATAGATTAAAACCAAAGCATGCACCAGTCGTATTTGTTTGGTTGATGGGTCTTAAAGTCACAAAAAAATTACTCGTGCAATGAAAGAACTTTCTCCTTTGTACACGTTTTGCTTGACAAATATTTGAACTTAATAAAATGTATCCAGCTGTACCCTTAAATAATGCACGTTTAAAAAAATAGAAACCAGGGAGTTAAAAAGAGGAAATTGGCCGGGGTCCAAGGGCCCTCTAGGCGCTGGTAGAGAATGCAGGGGAATGCTCTCCCATCTCCTCTCCTTCCCTCCCCTCATCCCGGCGAATACAAATTGTTGCATTTTAATCATGCATTCTTGATGAACAAAAAACATAACATAGTGAAGGAAAGACTTGCTTGCTTACACACAGCTGAACTCATGAAGCAGCCTGTCTTTATCGATGAATAGCTTACAGTTATTATTCGCCGACAAAAAATCCAACTATAAATGTATGTTTAAACACACACTGGTGCCCAACTGACAGTCCCTTGTCAGCAATAAATTCCAAATTTAGTTTAAAAGTTTTTCATGCATTCTCTGATGCACAACCAAAATTTGTAAACGGTGTTTTCACTGGCAATGGTTTGGTTGGTATGTTTGAAGAATTTGGAGAGATTGGTTTGTTTGTGACTGCAGTATCCCTAAACAGGTGTTTTACCAACACTGACTAAATGCTGGGTGCAGCACATTGGCTTCAAAGATTGTGTATCAGCAACACTGACTGAAAGTTGAGTGCTGCACACGTTCCTCACAGCTACATGAGACTGCTTAGCTTTTTGTAGCCTCAGACAACAAGTTCTCCATTGATCGTATTTGATTTCTGACTGGCACACTGTACAAAAGGCTGTTCCATTTCTCGAGATCTTCCTCAAATGTTATCCTAGTCGTTCATCACCCACTTCGTTTTTCCATCTCCTCCCACCTTCATGCATTTTTCACGCCTTTATCATCAACTGCCTCGCCACGCTGAACAATGCGTCATCCATTTGACTGGCTAGGATTCGAAAACGCGCATGTGCAGTTCCGTTTTTCTGTTTGAATTGAAGACAAATAACGTTTTCATTGGAGGAAAATCGTTGTCAAACTTGTTTTCTGTGGAAAACCATATTGTTCTCGTAGCAAATATTTTTTATAATAGCGGAAATCCGCTGAACCCCAGAAAATTACACTGAACCCACAAATCACAAGGAATTTTTTAAAAAGTGACAACATCAAGAAAGGGGGAAACTGGGGAAATGAAAGTGGTCACGCACTGTAGTAAGACTCACTGTAGTCCTGAGACTGCTCTTCGCTGGGTGGACGCACGCTGAATGTGAAGCTTGGAGGTTGGTTGGTCACAGAACCAGCCAAACAGCAGTCTGTGTCGTCATCTCCCTCTGGCTGGCTTACCTGCAACGGATACATATGGTAAAGACCACAATCAGAATCAGAAACACATGACTAGGCCAGAAACTCGCGTCATAAAAATTTGTACAATTGCCACAAAAATACTAAAAACGATGTACTCTACAGTATACACACGACTTCACAAAAGCGACACCATGCTTTTATGCACTGCTAACTTCAACATGTCGCAGATGCTTTCAGTGACAGGGATAGTCACATTTTCTACATCATGTATTGTAAACAAATAATTTGTTACCTTTAATTAATGGTTGAACGACTAATAAATATCGGTATTAGCTGCCGATTTTTGTGTCTTCTGTTTAAATCATCATGTAATATTACATACAGAAGAATGTATAAATTAACGAGAAACAAAGAGACGCCCATTTTTTTAGCCCACACAAAGTGTTTTACAATTCTACACGGCCGCTATCTTATGACAGCGTGTTACGGCCTAAAGCATTCTTTACTTCCCTATCAAAATTTACCAGCCCACTACTCTCCGACTCACATCATCCGAGCCTTCCACGTTTTTAGGGTCACTGTCGTTGGTGGCTTCTTCATCCAGCTTATCGATGCTGTCTTCATTCTCATCCATAGGGCCGCTGCCATTGGCATCATCTTCCAGCCCCACCTGATGGTGCGCCTCCTTTAAGAGAAAGAACATCCTCCAACGTGTCAGTTAAGAACAAACTCTCACAACTATGGGAACAAAGGGAGCATCCTGATTCGACATAGAGAATTGTCACTATGCAATAGAAACTTAAGATGCACTTCGCTTATCTGCTAACCTGCATCATGATCAATGCAACAACTCAGCACGCATTTTAATTTTACAGAACGCTTTACTTTGTCGTCTAAGCATTATAATTATATAACATCTCAAACAAAATCTACAGTAGTACCAAAGAAATGTATATATCTAATTCTCCAGTTAGTCTTCATTCTAGCTGCATAACCTTACTTACCAGCCCAAACCAATCCTTATAGGAAAGGTATTTTTCTTGTATAGCGCACTCACCAACTAAAAGAGCTGCTCAAGGCATAGGTCAAAATGAAAACACAACTCAAGCAGCCCAAGGCGCCAACTTTCACCGCCAATTTAAGGATTCAACCTTCTTAAGAACTGCTGTGCGTTTAACATTGAGAGTGCCCTTGTCGACAATTACTATATGATATTAACACCTTAATTAAGATAATTACAATATGAACTTGCATTCTGAATGTGTTCTAAGTTCTATACACCTTGGTAACCGAATGTATTGGGTATAGCTACTATATTTTTGTGACTAATTTACATCGAAGATTGCTACAGATAGATACACATATGTTACTTAACATTTTACTGAAAAATGAAAGAACAAAAAGGAAGAGGAATGAAATGCAGGAAAAGAACAACAAAAGAGCAAAAAACATTTTATTAAACAAAGATATTTACTTCAGCGGCAAATTACATACTGCAACATGTTATTTAGCAAATAAATATTGTAAATATAACATAAACAAAACACGTTTATTTCTACTCTAGAAATGATAATAAGCAGAAAATTAAACTGAAACTGTAAAGAATATATTATTACAATCATTAATAGCAAAACAAAAATAAAAATAACAAAATATAATAAACAAAACAGTTCGTAATTGTACACAAATTTAATAATAATAATAATAATAATAATAATAATAATAATAATAATAATAATAATAATAATAATAATAATAACAACAACAATAATATATGATTTTGATTCCGAATCTACAAACCTAAAACGCAAGTAATTTAAACAGGAAAAAAAACCACATCTAAGTTTTTATAAATATTCAAAACTGGTAAACAAAAATAGAACGATGTTAATAGATCAAAACTAAATAAGAATTGTCGCCAGTGTATTCCAAGATAGAAACATGTGAAAATTGGAAATAATCGAGGAAACATACAACCTCACAAAATGTAACGTTTTGTATTATTTTTTGTTAGAAATTAGACGTTATTTTAGCACACTGCTGTTAGTCAAACTATGGATAATAGTGACCGCAGTAAACTGAAATACATGCAACAACACATTTTTTAAATAAATCAAATATACACAGTACAATTTCACCTTCACCCGCCATGCAAAAAGGACACAGACCCATCACCTGCATTAGTAATTATCACTATAGGCATTTTGCACTGAGAAATGAAATAGGGGCATACGTTTTCAAGTGAATAGGCAGAAGAAGAAAAAGACAACAAAAAAAACAATTCAGTGAGTCTTGAAATTTAAAAAAAATTAAAAAATCCAGTTTAATATAATTCTTTTTCAAGGCAAAAAAAACAAAAAAAACAAGGCTGTCAGCGTGTACTCAGCAAATTGAACTCGAGTCCGCCATGGCTGGTGTTCCAGCAAAGGCAGTGGGGGGAAGCGTGGGGTGGGGTAAGGACGTTACTCCGGTGCAAAAGGTCTATAACTACAGCTTGCAGACAATAGCAGTGGCGGTCGTAACGATCACATTACCTTGTACTCAGCAGCCTCATTGAGTTTACCCTGTTCAATAGCCGCCATTTCTTGTCGTAACTCTTCCTCCACCTCATCATCCAGCTCCTTATACTTGTAGGTTTCCTGTTTGTCACATGCCCAAAAAAAACAAAAAACGCACACCATGCAAGCAAACACAGTGATGAGCAAAAGCCCTCAATAGATCGTTGTGCATAACACACTATCCCATGTGTTTTCATCCAACTCAACCCCCAAAACCTCCACAATTGTGCATTTTTTCTCTAAACTCGAAAATAACGTCAAAATTTTACAAAAAGTCTAGAAACATTATGAAAAATAAAGAATCAAATGATGAAAAAAAAAAAGGTTGAAATTATCAACAAAAAAGAGGATTTTAATTAAAGTAAGAAAACTGTGAAGAACAAATCACGAAGTGTAATAAAAATGTTTTAAATGTCATGTCCCGAATCCCGAAAATAACGGCGACCTTTGCAACACAAGCAAGAACTGTCACTTTTATTTGGACAAGATGCAGCTTGCACACATACAAAAGACTCGTTTGTAAATACTCATAGTGACATTTAAATTCCTAAAGCATACAATATTTCGTTCCTTGAATTAGAATATTCTTCGTGAACCAGCAAACATGGTATTAACAGGGTGGAGAACAACTGAATCAAGAAATCTCTGAAATCCGGCCGGGCCCAGGGGCCAAGCCCCGGTATTCGCCCCTTGGAAGAAAATGAATTTATGTCTTTCAAAAACGTTATGAATCTTGATTTGTAGGCCTAACAAAGTTTGAGGTCCACAACTGTTACACACAAACTCCACAGGCAAGAATTTGTATAATTTTAGAGATATTTAGGGGTACGTTAGTAAAAACACCACATCTTAGGTATTAGTGACTAGTGTATAGATTTAAATGAAATAAAATGCAAAATGAACAGAATTAAATTCTATTTTGATTATCTACCTTTTTATAATTCTCTTGTCATGTCTTGTTTTTTATTACTCCATGTGTATAAAAAAAAAGTTTTAAAAAGTCCAAACAAGCCCCCTCTTCTTCACTTTCATGCCAGTCTGAAAGATCGTATGCATACACACTACTGACACTAATTGTCTAATGTCAGTACCGATCTCTTCCTCCGACTCCAAGTCCATTTCTCTCACTTTAATGTCTGATAAATGGAAGCCTGTAAACTCCCCTTCATCAATCGAAGAATCCAAACCATCCCTTTTAGGCACACACACAAGAAAATTTGAAAAAAAAATCGAAAAAACGAACGCATCACAGAGAAAACTTGTGGAAATGCAGTCGAATGTTTTTACAAAAGAATAAACCGGAAGTCAATTGCCGGAAGTCTCGAAATCTTTAAAACAACGCGAGAATATAACCACACGGTTGATACGGACGCTTTTGGACGTTTTGCCTGTTTAGACCTTCGGCCGCTTTTGGCCGTTATGCCCAGTAAAGGGTAGTTCCTCAGCTTCTCACACTCGGAACTCAATATTTTTTTCTCGGAAATGCAAATGCCTTCCGCGGAAATCCGCGGATTCGCGGAAAGTTCTCCACCCTGTATTAAATTTATACAGCAATTTTTCATTTTCACCCGTTTTGTGACACTAATTTTATTCCAAAATTGTAGGTGATAAAATTATAGAATTAAAAGCTACAAGATATTAAGGACTTCCTATCCTATCCCATAACTCAGAGGTTGTAGGGGCACCACAGATGATCATTTAACCAGCGTACTCCATCTTTCCATGTCCTCAGCAATCCTGGTTGTTTCGCTCAGTGTCAAATCAGTCTATTCTCGAATGTTGTCCTCCCACCTCTTTTTCGGTCTCCCTCTTCTTCTACCTCCTTGCACTGTGCCTTGCAGGATGGTCTTTGCAAGACCTGATGATCTGGTGATGTGGCCATACCATCGGAGTTTCTGTTTTTTCAACACTGTGAGCAGGTCATCGTGTTGTCCAATGGTTTGTGTGATGGTCTGTCGGACTTCGTCGTTGGTGATGTGCTGGGTATAGGGAATGCCCAGAAGTCTTCTGTAGCACCTCATCTCCATGCTTTGTATTCTTCGTTGGAGATCTGCTGCTGTGAGGGTCCATGCTTCGAAAGCATATAGGAAAATGGAGATGACAAGGGAGCGCAGCAGCCTTAACTGATGGTCCTGTCTTTCCAAATTGGCTTCAACCTCGCCAGGGCAGCAGTTGTTTGTGCGATCCTGGAGAGGACTTCCTGTTGGGACCCATTGTCTGATACAATGGCTCCTAAATATTTGAAGCTATGCACTGTGTT
Source organism: Oncomelania hupensis (assembly GCA_036898135.1). Taxonomy (NCBI): domain Eukaryota; kingdom Metazoa; phylum Mollusca; class Gastropoda; order Littorinimorpha; family Pomatiopsidae; genus Oncomelania; species Oncomelania hupensis. The sequence continues at coordinate 18,792,491 of CM072512.1, read as the reverse complement.
GAGGGATTGGCCTTGGACTTTGATGTCCGTGTTGATGCTATTGGTGTTGTTGGTCATCATTTTGGTATTCTCTGCACTTATTTCCATTCCATAGGTTCTGGAGGTGGTGTCAAGCCACTGTACCAGCTGTTTAAGTTCTTGTTCCTCTCAAGCCAATCCATCAATGTCATCCGCAAAACGAAGGTTGGAGATTGCTCTTCCCCCTATGCTGACTGTGCCTTCGTGATCTTCAAGGGCATCTGACATGATGCGCTCTAGGAAGATGTTGAAGAGTGTTGGGGAGAGTAGGCATCCCTGACGCACACCGATTGTTGTTCTGAACCAGTTTCCGATGGCGCTGCTGTGGAGGACTGCACTGGTAGCCTTGTCATACAGGCTTTTGATGACTTCAATAATTTTAGGGCTGATGTTGTATACTCTCATCGTTGCCCACAGAGCTGCATGCCACATTCGGTCAAACGCCTTTTTGAAGTCTACGAACACATGATATAGATGTTGTTGGTGCTGTAGGTATTTCTCGCAGATTTTTCTGAGGTTGAAAATCTGTTCAGTGGTATTTCGCCCTGCCCTGAATCCTGCTTGCTCTTCAGCTATGATTTGTTACAGAATGAACTGTTCAGCTATACTGTGAACTGGACAAACAACCCTAAGGAAGGGTGGAAGATGAATACACAAGTGGTTTCCAAATCAACTAATAGATCAAACCAAAATGCCTTTCAACAACTTTCATTTCAAGAAGTTTGTTTTCTTGGGAGATGAATCCACAGTCGGTTTTCAAATCAACTAATAGATCAAACCAAAATGCCTTTCAACAACTTTAATTTCAAGAAGTTTGGTTTCTTAATATAGTATTGTGTAATGATCTCCCCGAGGAAATTCATGAAAGTCTATACATTAACTTATTAAAAAGACACCATGATCCACTTGTTCCATTGTACTATTACCATGGGACACGACAGCAGCAGGTTCGACTTGGTGTAAATATCTCATTTAAGACATGTTCCGCCGTCACTTGTTAAAAGACCCAGTCTGTCAGTGTGGGCATCCTGCAGAAACATCTGAACATTTTCTCCTTTTTTGTCCAATATTCGGCATTGTACGTATGCAAAGAACCAATTAGACCCTACTTTTCGAAACATCAAAACCTTATTGTTTGGCAGTGAACGTCTCTCCCCACAAGAAAACGCTAAAATCTTTTCAAAAGTTCACACATTCCTCACGTCGAACGACCGCTTCATTTAGAAATTAGCCCAATTATTCAAGATCACCTCTGATTGGTCATCTTGATACCAGTTAAACCAATCCCCGTTTGTTTCCCTCTCCCTAGTAGTTACACCCCACCTCTTCGCACCACAAGCTTATTAATAGCTGTCAGAGTGAAACTGACCAAACAAAAATGAAAAAAAAAGTTAAACTTATTTTCGTGTTCATTTTAGTGAACACCTTCACCTCCACTATCAAAACAAAAATCAAATAATGGGATTTTACATATAAAGTATTTTCATAGTTTATGTTTGGAAATTACAATTCGGTTTCAGTGTCATGCACATGCCCAGTGTCATTAATTCAACTCGTGCAACATTTTGTTATAGAACAACTGCAATTGAAATTTCAAGTAAAAACGTCCTTAAATAATTATTAGTGTTAGAAACTTGATCAACTGTTAATACGCACAAACTCTTGTTAAGGCGTTTGCAAAGCACGTTAGCATACTCACCCAGCAATCCCATTTACAAAGCGACCATGCACCAAATATAGACGAAAATTCCTGAGCCACACCATAATGCATGTAAGAATTACTGAGGAAAGGAATCTGGGATTAAGGGATTGGAAAATTTAAGGCTCTTGAAAAAACAAGTGGGTGGGTAAGAAACTGAGTGGGAGTGGAGAAACTCAAAGAAACTCATGCTTTAAAACCAACCAACAAACAATCAATAAGGGATAAGGGGGGTGGGGTGGATGGTAAAGGGATGGGGGAATTTAATTAAAGAATAAGAATGCTCAATCAGACAACACTTCAACTGAAGCAAACAGGACCCAAGTCAATTTAAGAGAACGTTCATAGAAAATTCATGTGAATTACGCTTTTATTCCTAACAAGTTGAAGTTTGGAAGGCAATATTTACATCCCTCCTATTGAAAATAAAGGTTCGTCAAATGTGTAGAATTTGGGATCTACTTTCTGGGAAAGAACATTGGTATTATGGGGAAACCAAGTAATGCACGATGGCTTTGATATAATAAATGCAGCAAACCCCAGTAAATGACAGACAAGAAAGCTTATGACATAGTTGGAAATAATATGCAACCAGTTCCCAATTGACTCGCGTGCAGAATGGAATTTACCTCAAGGTGTTTCATGAGCACAGCCACAACAACGTTGACCAGGACGAACTGAGCCATGAGGACGAAGATGACGAAGTAGACTGGAGCGATGAGATGACTGACGCAGCAGTTCACCAGACAGTCATCCTCCTTGTTGCAGTCTTCTCTCAATGTGTCCTGTTGGTCGGAGTAAACGCAAAGGAAGACATTTTCAGTGATCTTAAGCGTAGACCGACCATATGGTAAACAAAAACGGAGAATCTACTGAACTGAACTCCTCGCCTCTCCACCGACGCAATATTTGTCACATCTGGATCACACATGACCAGTAACAAATACTTTAAAAAAATTCTTCATATTTTCAATAAACCCTATTTATTGTATTTATTTTTTAATTATTTGAATAGAAATGATAAGACAATAAAACCACACACGCACGCACACATACACACACAAACACACATCTATTAAAACTACACAATGATGAGTGTGACAGCTACGCGCGTTTAAAGGGATGGATCCTCACCATGCAGCGGTAGCAAACACACACACATACAGGTTTACAATCAAACTACCTCAAAGAAACTGTCCAACAGTAGAAACAATCAATGCTTTGGCCAAATCAACACTTCAATCAAAGCCATTGAAGTTAAGGATTGAAAACTGACAGGCAAATATCCAAGTGTACAGTTTCAATCAAATAATACATGAATCAGAGAAACAGTGTTATTACATAAACAATTCACATTACTGCAATAATTAGTTCTTATAGCATTCAAAAAAACTCTGTAGGCCATTGTCACAACTGATCTGGATAATCCACGGTGCTTTTCATATTGTTTATTAAATTCTAACGTTTTCTTTATAGTACTTTCCACTAATCGTTGTAATTCCTTAGAAGACATACATATTTGTAGTGATAACGCATTTATATTAGCAGCTCTTCTTTTAGCAGCTCGAAAAACCTAGTCATTCAAAATAAATTCACAGTGAGAAGGAATCCAACAAAATGTAACCCGAGTTCCATTTGCGATTAGACTACGAACGACACATTTTATATCAAAAATAATTTCTTTTCTTTCTTTACTAATATAAATTCAATTAAGGGCCTCCAACACAGACTTCATTAAATATTTAAAAAACAATATATGTTCGTTTAATACCTTCATGATTCCGTTCCAGTTGTCGCCAGTGGCTACTCTGAAGAGAGTGAGGAAGGCCATCCCGAAGTTCTTGAAGTGTGCGTGTTCGCTAAGTCCCACACATGGGTGGAGCATGGAACATTCTGGAACATAAACATACACAACAGGATTAGAATAAGAAATGGTATTTGAATTCGATTTACTTTATAATGCCATTTAGCGAGCAACTGCATTAGAATCATAATCAGAATCTTTGTCAGTTTCTATAATTATTGTACCTTGGGCATATTAATTTTTGACATGCCTTACCCTTGAGGCCTCACAGGTAGTGTTGCAAAAGACATAGTACACTCAGAAAAAATGGGAAAGAAAAGCGGGGAAGAAAGCAAATTAGGAACAAAAGACTCGTAAGACACATAAAATACAAAAAGACGGAAAAGGGCCGAATGCCGAAATAAAGAAAATGAAGAAATAAAGCAGGAGACACAAACACACCCATCCACCCACACACCATACATCTACACACAAAGAAATGAAGAAAAGGTACAGGAAAAAACCAGATATGGAAGAGGTTTGGCAGGTGGGATAATGAGAAATACGTGTGTGTGGAGATAGTGGGTGCGCAGGACGGGTTGGGAGCGAGAAGTCGGGAGTGGGAGGGACAGCGTGGATTAGAGGGTGAGTGATAGGAGGAGATAGAGATTGCCAGACTCACCAAGTCGACCAAAGAGTTCCACTCCCAAGGCAGCGAAGATGAAGAAGAGGAGAAAGAAGAGCAAGCCAAGGTTTCCTACTTGAGGCAATGCTTGAATCACAGTGTCCAGCAACGCTCTTATGCCTTTGGCCATCTTCAGCAGCTTCAGAACTGCCAACACAAAAATTTAAATAAGCATAGCTGCCAACCTTCCAAAGTTAAAAAGAGTAACATGTGGGAGGTGGGTGAAGCCTTTTTTGCAATCTGAAAGGCACATTTCTCATCTCCTGAAAGGAAAACTTATAATAATAATAATAATAATAATAATAATAATAATAATAATAATAATAATAATAAGAAGAAGAAGAAGAAGAAGAAGAAGAAGAAGAAGAAGAAGAAAAAGAAGAAGAAGACGAAGAAGAAGAACAAGAACAAGAAGAAGAAGAAAAAGAAGAAGAAAGCCCATTATATTACAAAGCATTCATTATTTTATGTAGATTACTATACACAACACACAAAAGATCAGCTTTTAGCTTACACAAACTGCTTTATTCTTTTGAATGGTGTTGAATGAACATTGATGCACAGCCCTTCGAAACGCTGAACATTCTCAGTTCTAGGAGTCTATAGCTACACCTTACATTCTTAAAGCCCATTCCATAAACTTCATTATTAGTAATAATAACAAGAAGAAGAAGAAGAAGAAGAAGAAGAAGAAGAAGAAGAAGAAGAAGAAGAAGAAGAAGAAGAAGAAGAAGAAAAAGAAGAAGAAGAAGAAGAAAGCCCATTATATTACAAAGCATTCATTATTTTATGTAGATTACTCAAACTGCTTCATTCTTTTGAATGGTGTTGAATGTACATTGATGCACAGCCCTTCGAAACGCTGAACATTCTCAGTTCTAGGAGTCTATAGCTACACCTTACATTCATAAAGTCCATTCCATCAACTTCACCCTTCTGCATAATGGACAGTCATGTTTCATGAATAATACAACACAGTCATGTTTCATGAACAATATAACACAACACAGTCATGTTTCATCGACTACACCTCACAGTCATAATAAAATTCACCTCCTATGTCCTTGGCAATGCCCCAAGTTGAGTTTACAGCCTAGTTCTTTTTCACCATCTGTGCAGTCGAGGATTTGGCCTTTTTCAGAAAGTCCTGGCTGAACTTCTGCTCATAGCAAGAGCCACGGAGATTGGCCTTTGCCACCATCACGTTGTTCAGCATACTGGAGCTAAGTGACCCTCTGAAGTCGGTCTTGTTTTTTCTCACCTGGCTGAACAGGTGCTCACAGCTGGCATTGCTGTGGGGCAGGGACAAGATTCCCAACATGCAATGAGCCAGTCTGTTATATGCCAGGTCTCCAAGCTGGCGCTGTTTAGCCAAGTGGGCCCACTTTTGGTCTTCTCTATCCAGGCAGCAGACAGCTTGTGGCAGCTCCTCAGCTTGGAAGTTGTTGAATTGCTCCTGAAGCTGGTCTGTTGCTTGGCAGATGTCCTCTTCATCAAGCTTCAGAACAAGGCATGGAAACTTTTTGATGAAGAAGAGGATGTCCTGCCATGATGACGAAGCCGCAATGTATCGCTGAAATCGTTTCCGCTTCGCATTAGTTTTCTCTGCGCTAGTCGAACTCGACGCCATGTTGACTGCAGCCGCTATGCGCATGCGCGAAATTCGCAGAAGAGCTCCCTTCCCGATTCCAGCCAGTAGGCTAGGCCTAGTGCGTTCAAAGGTGGTCAGCTAGGCGCGGAAAACGAGAGCACAAAAACTTCACTCGATAGACTAGCGCAACATGTTAAAAGCCAAAGTTGCTTCGTTAAAAATTTTTTTTTATTTTTTTTTTTGGTTGTGAAATCGGAAACCGTATTTTTGTTAGAAAACAACGAAAACGACGACAGATATTAAAAAAACTATTTTTTCCGTTTTTTTCGTAACAGTTGGCAGCTATGAATAAGATATAACAACAGTATCAATAGAAATTGTGGACCCACAAAGACAACAACAATTCTTAAATCAGAACAAACAAACTACCTTTAGTAAAAAATTAATATAAATTACATCGTAGCAACAATTCATTTCTTGCAAACGTATAAAGGCAATTACCATATTGATTTGTCTCAATGTTCGATCATGTTTCATGTTAGCTTCAAGGTAGAATAATTCATTATGAACAATTAATAATTAAATGGTAAATCACTATCCATCCACTCATTTCAATAATCAACCTGCCTGAGTTGATCTTGGGTTATTGATACTGCCAGAATTCACGCCTCAATAGCATGTGCAATGCGGTAAAAAAAAACAACATTACCCCTTGCGATACGGAGAACCCTCATGACCCTGATGATCGTAGGGTTGATGGGGATGACGGTCGTTCTCATCTCTTCCAAGACAATGCCGACAATGGAAAGGATGACGATGAGAATGTCCAGCTGGTTCCACCGGTCCTTAATATAGCGCAGAAATCCCAAAGACACGATCTTCATAATGGCTTCTAAGATGAACATACTGGTAAAGAAGTAGTTGAAGATCTGCAGGGCGAAGCTCAGTTCCTAAAAAGCAGGATAAAGGAATATTGTAAAACTGACGCAGTTTTTCTTACACTGAAATTTTTAAAAATATTTAAGTAGATAAAAATGATAAATTTTGTTGTTTTTATTCATCAGATTAACATAAGTAGATAAATCAGAACTAACAAACCACCTAACAAACAAAATGATAAAGTTTTCATCAATGTAAAAAGACCACAACACACACAGGCACACATACACACCCACCCACCCATCCATACACACTATTACAAAAACTACAAAATACAACTAAATAAGGAGAAGACGGCAGCTCAACGGGTGTAACAAAGATGCAACATCAATATAAACCAAAATTCCATACACTTGGCATCTTGTAGTACTCCATAGCCATGGTGATAACGTTGAGACCAATCACACCAGCAATGGCCAGGTCAAAGTATTTGCTGTTGATGACGGTGTGTATGATCAGGCGGGTTTTGGAATAGGATGACCAATATGGGGGCTCTCGCAACTCTGTCATGAAGAAACAGCGACGCCAATGTAATATTATTAACAGATAAGACCAACAAATCCTTGGTCTCAATATTTCTAGAGCATAAAGCATTATTCAAGGCATTCGAAGGAGCAGAAATCAGTAAGGGTAGGTTGGATTGACAAACAAGCCCAGAAAGAGTGTTTGTAAAGCGAGTACCTTAAAATAAGCAAGACTGGTTGGATAATAAATCGTGCTGAAAACAATACCCATCATGTACCAGATTTGCTTTAGCTTCTGCTCAGTTTGCAAACGACATTAACATGATCCAACAAGGTTCATATGCATCAGCTTTATCACAGTGTACTTGTCTCTATCATGCCCACACTGGGAGAAATCGTTCACCTAACCAATCACCAGCACAAATTCCCCTGTAACACCTCAAGGCCAAACCAGTGCCGATGGCTAGCTAGAAGGGTCTGTGTTTTATAGCAGATATTCACACACAGAAAACTGCATGTCAGTACTAGGTCGTTCGTGCGGGATGCAACACTGGGAAATAGTGATAGATGCTGACAAGTAGCATGTCTGTATAAAGAAATAAATATGTTTCATTTGGTAAATGTTTGTCATATATATCTAAGGTTAATTGTGTGTACCAATATACTTCACAATCATAACACTAGAGGACTGGACAGAAATTATAACGCTTTGCATCACCAAGATAATATTTTGTAGCATAACAAATCAAAGCGCACAATGTAAAAAAGGATAAAGTTGGTAAACTCTGCTTAAATGCAGCAAATTATGTTTTTTCAAGCAAGCGAGATGATAAATTTATACACTGTACACAAGGGATTCATGCAACAGTGTAGTAAACATTAAAATATTATCTTGCCGCTTTGAAATCCCCGAAGCAGGATTCTGCATTATAGAATGCATATAATCAAACTGACCACTGTAAGAGTATACGCCAATAAAAACTAGGCCTATCTTAGAAAATCGTTGCAGTAAAATAAATCATAATTATCAAGACCAGGCAATATGTAACTATATATTCAGTCCAGACAAAATTAGCTTCCTTGAAGCAACGCATCAGATTCTAAAACGAGCATATATATATATATATATCTATATCTATATCTATATCTATATATATATATATATATATATATATAGTCCTGAACTCAAATATAAATACTAAATACCGAAAAATTGAAATGTTAAAATCACTAATACTCACAACGTCGAGTCACAATTTTATACAACCTGAGTCTGGCATAGATAGAAAATATACAAAAAAATCTACAAGGAGGTTATGTAAATTACATTTGCACTCGACAACATCGACGACTGGCTAATCTACAACGAGGTTATGTAAATTACATTTGCACCCAACAACATTGACAAAGTAGGCTAAACCACTACAACAGAAACGATGACGTCTGAAAGAATGGTTAGTTAATTTTATTTTTACTCGAAAACATTCACATTAGCTATACTAACCACACATATCCACTTATGAACGAGTAAATGAGAGCAGATTAAACACTAGCTATAGCACAACAGAAAATAAAAGGTACAATTGGCCACACAGAAATAGGTTACAATAATCAGGGTAAAAACCTCATTAGAACCAAACGAACAGACTTTGAAAAATCTGACGGGAAACGATCAGGTTCAGAATACTATAGGGGAAAGCAGAACTGTTAGATAACTCATAAAGGAAAGTGTGCAGTTAAAAGTATTCTCTCCACAGCTCAGAATAAAAGGAACTCTTATTCATGGTCATATGCACTGATCAATTGATAATTAATTGACACTTCAAGAGGGCAAGTCATTTACCATAAAATATGATACTTTATTTTTTTCAAAAAAATATGTCTCAAGCCGACATTCTGGTTAATTCAAAACACATTTATTGTTTGTCAAAGACTGTAAAAAAGCCAGGGTATTATTACCCATCGAGAGATTTGAATATTACTCAAGGTTTGGATGGGGAACTAACTTTGGAAATTAAATTGAATGTGAAAATATATACCCAGTAACACAGAAACGTACTTTAAAGGAAGATAAATGAAATAGTTTTCAACAGTTGCATTCATTTTATTACTGCTCCTTGTTTATTTAATGTTACCACAATTTGAGTTAGTGTGTATAGTTCTTGCATGCGGAGTATACAACACACTCACACACAATTAACAATAAGGCCCAACTACTAGTTAGAATATGTTGCATATATAAATTAACATTATGTTATTAAAGGTCAACCACAGTGCTCGGTCAAAAAGTTTCTGCTGAAAGAACTTTACTAAATAATACCAGATGCAAAAAATTCGGTAAGCAAAGCTTTACCGTTTAATAGATATCGATCACTGAAAGTGGGATTTCCTACCTGTAATTAAGAGTAAGGGAAGTAATAATCTAAAACGCAGCTATCGCTGATCTCCCCTCGCAGTGACGTCAGCAGCTGAATACAATGGCCGATTGCGAAGAAGTTACAAGCGAGACAAGCAGTGTTTCTTCACTCGATCTGTCGTGTTACAGCAGTGCTCTCTTCTGTTAGAAACGAATTCGACCCCCGAGTACTAATTGTAATAATAAACAAATAATTATACGAGCTAGACCAGTGAATACATACCCTCTTGCGTTCCCTTTTCTGAAAAGCTGCGGGTGGGTGTCTCGGGCGGCTTGAGTTAGATCCTGTATCGGCCAGCGCCTTGAGCAGCTCTTGAGCTGGAAAAGCGCTATATAAGAACGATTAAATAAATAAATAAATAAATACATAAATAAATAAATAAATAAATAAAAGCTCCTCTGACTTTCCTGACACGCGGCAAACTGATAGCAGACGATGGATGTGTAGTAGCCACTGTGACGGTAGTTCACAGTTGAAGTTGAAGCAGTACTAGTAGGCCTACTACTAGTACTAGTAACTTGAATCACTGTTGCTGTTGTTGAGGCGCTTGTTGCAATGGCACACGGCCTTTGGATCGTTGGAACAGAACCAGGCTTTAATGTCTGTATTGTTTTCATCCCAAAGCTCCGCATTAATTAAAGTGGCACTTGGGGGGAAGCAGTCTTCAGCGAAGTGTTTTGCGCAAATTGCTTACTTCGGACCGAAGTTTACACGCTTTTCCTGCACGAATCTCACCCACTTATTTCGCACTTCTTCGTTTTTTGGAAACGTATGCAATGTTAACCCATCCGCTTGTTTGTTTGTACAACCCGCAACGGCACAATATAGGCCACTGCTCTTCGTTTTCCTGCGTTTTGATAGAGAGGGGGCACTATCGGACTCCATTATTGTCTACAGGGGTTGACGTCACGAGCCATGTGGTCACGTGTGCGGGCTTTTCGAAGGTGCAAAAGTTTATTCGAAGTAGATTTTATTAAATATTTTAAAAAGGCAGTATTTTTCGGAAAAAAGTTGTTTGGCATGTGACTTCTTTTATTATGTAGATATTTTGTGCTCAGTTTTATGTTTCAATGATGTTGACCTTTAAAAGAACAAACACTATTGGTGGTATTAATTCACAAAAATGAAAAAATAAAAGTAAAATAAAAAATACAACAAAATACAACTTCTTGTGAGCGCACACCATCTACACCAAAGCTGTTTTAGTATTACTTTTCACTCCACATACAGAAACTTAAAATGTCTACGAAATGAACGGAAATGAAATTAAAAGAAATGAGGTTCACATAACAAGGCTCTTTTAAAAATCACAACCAAAATACCTTCATCTCTTTGTCAAGAACCAATATAATGATCCTATAATACCTGCTTGATGAATTCAAGTATTAAAAGAAATGACAACGGTGAATCAAAAGCGACGCAAAACGAATGAAACTTATTATCAGTGGCTCAAACAAATAAAAAATCCCACATCCCGAATGAAACTTTATAAACAAAAAAATATTAGAAGTAATTTGTTAAATGTAAGGATGTAGCTAATAAAAGTGAGTGATATTAAAAATTATGTTCGGTAATGCTGAATATTCACAGTTGTGTGATCTAACCCTAATGCACAACTTGTGTCCAAATACCAATAGGCCTACAAACATTTGTAAATTTGTGAAACACAATTTACATTTAGTTGGGCTTTATCCAGAAGAAGAAATTGGCAGAAGGGGCTAGGTGGGAAATGAGTAGGACGAAGTGCAGGAGAACCTTAAAATTCATAACACTGTAATACGCAATGACTTTTATAAAAATATAAAAATGGATCATACAAATTGGCCTTTCACAAATTCTTTAATAAATAAAATAACAAAAATTATGTCTGTTATAACTAGTGGCGCAGTGGATAAGTCGCCGGTTTCCTATGCCGAAGGTACCGGGTTCGATTCCCACAAGGGGCGAACGTATGTGACTTAGGTACGAGACTATTGAGGTCATTGAGAGTTTTCTCCGGGCACTCCGGTTTCCTCCATCCCTTCAATAATGGTACAGGACACAGTCAATATAAAAATGTCAAAAAAAAAAATCGATTTTCTGTCCGTCTTCTAATATCGATCTTCCTGCCTGTACACCACCTATTTGAGTGATGGATGTGTGTGTGTGATTTGGTGTGTGTGAAGGTGGATGAGACAGGTGAGCGTATATGTTGGTATAGATCGCCGCGCTTTGAGCCTGATTGATTTGGGGAAAGGCGCGTATATAGCATCCTGTATTATTATTATTATTATTATTATAAAACTATATAAAGTGTAATGATAAGCTGCTTGTCATGATAATGTTACACCAAAATTATGAGTTGACCATCTATTATGACACAGCCTTGTTATAGTGAGATGCCAGACTCAGAGACAATACCAACCAGAACCCGTTCCAGATTCTGTGGAAGGGCTAGAAGCGATCGCAACCGGGGCATTCTCACTCTTTCGTTTCTTCTCCAGCTTGCCCTGTCGCTTGGCGGCTCGCATAGCGCGCTCCTCCTTTTCCTGTGACTCGCGGCACTTGTGAAAGTTCTCCACCACCACGCCCACAAACATGTTCAGCACGAAGAAGCCGACCAGCAGTAAGAAAGAAATGAAGTACAGAAGTCGCCATTCGCTGTAGTTTTCGATGGGCTGCAAAACGAGTTTAGCACACAGTACAATGAATTTGTTGCACAATAATACAGATACATAATTAAAAGAAAGATAAATGAAATACTCAGTTTTCAAGACTTAAACTAATTTTATTACTGCTTGTCATTAATGTTACGACAATTTGATTTTTCTTTAGTGTTTATCGTTCTTGTATGCGGAGTATACAATATATTCGCACACAAAAAGCAATTAAACTGCTGGTTAGAATACATTACGTTGATTTTTAAAATGAACTTCAGTAAGTGTCTTTCACTAGTGTGACTTTTATACTACCTCTGCAAGATGCTTTAAAACGTGTTTTTCTATATCTATTTACGATATGGTACTATTAACATCAACTCAACTCGCCCAGAATCTCATTCCCCATCAACCCAAGATCTATGCTCAACTTCTTTTCTTCTTTATCTAGTTTTACAAAAATTTACAGAATCTGAATCTAGAAAACAGACTTCCGGTTGACGCCAAACAGGCTGTGTACGACCAGAGCTCTACTGAATTTTGTGATTTTGCGGTGTTTACTGTGTCTTGTTGTGAGTTTTGTATTGTGTAATTGTTGTCTCATGGATCCTCAAGTAAGTGTAGCGTTGCTTTGCCTCTCTTTTTATGTTCGTTTGTTTACTCTATCGTTTTTTCGCTTCGTTCATTGTGCGATCTCGCACCCACGTAGTCCGCCATTGCGTTCCGAAATTCCATCCACAAGCTACACACGCGATAAGCTATTGTCATTGAAGTCGAAATGTTCACAGCTTGCTCCCGACCTTGTGTTCCGATTAAAAGAGTTATCGATCGGCCGTCATTTGCCCAGAAAACGGACTAGTCGGGGAGGCAAACGTAAACAAAACATCTCGTCTATCCCTGTTGTCCTTTCAAACAGATCGCCTATGCTTTCCAACACTGACCCCACGCTACACTGTATTGCATCACACAAAGAGTGTACCACTAGGCCTGAGACTCATCGCTGTAACACAGACAATCTCATTCACATCAACCTCTCCCCTCAAACACTATCTTCACACCTCGATAGCCACAGCCCTTTACGCGTTGCATCATTCAACGCTCAATCACTGGGTTCTAACGAAAAACGTACGGCTTTGAGTGAATTCATCTCAGACACTCAGACTGACATCATGTTCATACAAGAAACCTGGTTTCGGCAGACTGGTGACGAGGGTAAATGCTCTGATTTAACCCCTTCTGGCTATTCTGTATGTTCGTTACCTCGCTCAAATCGTGGTGGAGGCCTCGCTATCATTTACAGAAACAGTCTGTCCCGCCACCTTGGCTTCATCACAGACTTCGCATTCACTCACTCGTCCTTTGAAGTTGTTCACCTCAGTTTGTCCGTCCCACAGCAGAACATTCACTTCATATGCATATATCGCACCTTTCCAAGCAAGAAGAATAAATTAACTGATGCAATTTTTCACCAAGAATTTCCAGTCCTGCTCGATTATTGCAACACACTGTCAGGAACATACATAGTTTTAGGAGACATTAACTTTCACTTTGACCAACCCCAGCAACCTTCCACCGCAAAAATGATTGAACTTTTAAATCAGTTTAGTCTTTCTCAGTCAGTCACAGAACCCACCCACAGCCGTGGTCACATCATAGATTGGGTTATGCATAGGCCTCACGATAATGTGGTTAGATCAACTTCAGTCACCCAGGAATTAACATCTGACCATTTCTGTGTCGTGTGCGAACTAAACGTCGCAGCCCCCCCTCCTCCCCCCATGTTCAGGGAGGCTCGCAGCCTGCGTACCATGGATAGGGATGCTTTCAAGCAAGAGCTTACCGCTAAAGTGACCCCAGAACTCTGCCCCACTGTGGATCAGCTGAATAGTACACTTCATGCGGTGCTTGATCGGCACGCCCCCGTGGCCCAGAAAAAGGTCAAGGCAACACGCTCAGCACCCTGGTACGAGTCTATCAAGGACGAGCTCTCCGAGGCGAAGAAACACCGACGCAAAGCAGAGAAAAAGTGGCTTAAATCGGGTTTAGAAGTCAGCAAGCAGATTTTCACCGCTGCAAAAAAACGGGTCACTAAAATAGTCCAGACTGCCAAAACCCGGTACTTTAGCGACAGAATTAGCAGCAGCGAAACTTGTAAACAGTTGTTCAACATTTGCAATCAGCTAAGGGGTAAGAGCAATGCAACATCACTCCCATCCACGCATCCACCATGTCAGCTACCAGATGTATTTTGTAATTATTTCACACAGAAAGTGGCTGACATAAGGGACGCTCTTGACAGCCATGAGATCCCACTCATTAACCCATTGTCACCTTCCCTCACTACCGCAAAAATGGAAGTTTTTCAACCAGTAACAGAGCAAGAAGTCAAGAAAGTCATCTTAAGCTCAAAACCAACATCTTGCTCTCTTGACCCCATTCCTACCCCCATGTTGATAGAGAATCTTGACCCTCTACTCCCGACCATTACCCACATTATCAACGAGAGTCTGTCCTCTGGTGTTGTTCCGTCTGTGCTCAAAACTTCTGTCATCAAACCCCTCCTTAAAAAGCCAAGTTTAGACAAAAATAATCTAAAGAATTATAGACCTGTTTCCAACCTCTCCTTCCTGTCCAAAGTCATAGAAAAAATTGTTCTCAAACAACTGTTTGCCTACCTATATGATAACGCTTTACTCTGCCCCAACCAGTCTGCCTACCGACCCTTCCACAGCACTGAGACAGCCCTCCTAAAGGTAACCAACGATCTGTTGCTGGCCTTAGATAATGGTAACGTCTCCGTTCTCACCTTACTAGACCTCTCAGCCGCTTTTGACACAGTCGACCACCACATTCTCTTTAACACTATTCAACACTACTTTGGAATCTCCGGCTCGGTCCTGGCTTGGTTCCACTCATATCTTTCCGACAGATCACAAGCAGTCACTGTCGATGGCTGTTTCTCCAGCACAGCAGACTTGGTGTGCGGCGTGCCTCAGGGTTCCGTTTTAGGGCCGGTGTTATTCACTCTGTACACCAAGCCACTGCTTCTCCTGCTTAGAAAGCATGCTGTTGAGAGTCAGTCATTTGCAGACGACACACAACTTTATAAATCCACAGCCCCCTCTCTCATTAATTCCACTGTTCAGACTTTGGAAAACTGCATCACAGACATTAAGTCATGGATGACACGCAACAAGCTTAAGCTTAATGACGATAAAACCGAAGCCCTCCTCATTCACAAGCACAACACCTCCTCCTCACTCCCGCCTCTCCCAACATCGCTTACGGTAGGGACAACAAACATTAAGTTCTCATCCTCAGCAAGAAATCTCGGCTACACTCTCTCCGATGACCTGTCCCTCAACAACCACATCTCCAACATCTGTCGCTCTGCATACACGGCCATACGCCAAATCAGCTCCTTTCGCCACTATCTTACGCTCACTGCCACCAAAACCCTAGTCTGCGCTCTCGTCCTTTCTCGTCTTGACTATTGCAACTCTCTCCTCGCTGGCTCCCCAAAACACATCATTGACAAGCTACAAAAGGTTCAGAACTCAGCAGCTAGACTAGTATTCCGAGCCAAGAAACGCGATCACATCACACCTCTACTACATTCCCTTCACTGGCTTCCTGTGCAAGCACGCATAGAGTACAAACTCTCTGTTCTCTGTCACAACTTCTTCACAGATTC
The DNA here is from genome assembly GCA_036898135.1 of Oncomelania hupensis. NCBI lineage: Eukaryota > Metazoa > Mollusca > Gastropoda > Littorinimorpha > Pomatiopsidae > Oncomelania > Oncomelania hupensis. The sequence continues at coordinate 18,776,565 of CM072512.1, read as the reverse complement.
TTGTCCCTCCTACCTTGCTGATCTACTGTCTGTCTACTCCCCTTCACGCACTTTAAGATCTTCTGCCGACACTCGCACACTCAAGGTTCCCGTCACCCGCACTAAGACATACGGCCAACGTGCATTCGCTTACTCCGCACCTAAGCAGTGGAACTCCCTTCCCTCCCATATCCGCAACATACAATCAACACAAGCATTCAAAAAGGCCCTCAAAACCCACCTCTTCAAACTTCACTATTCAGAATGATCTGTATCCCGCTGCCATTCTCTCCTCTTTGTCTCTGTCTGATCCGTAAGTGTATACACGGCTGTACATATTTATACTGTTTTTCCTCCTGGGCCTAACCGGGCATATAAATAGCTGTGAATATGTTTTTGCTATTCTATTTGTCTTTTCTGTCATTTGTGTACATAGTTGTAAATTGTAATTTGTGTACATAAGTGTAAATAATTTGTACCCTTACTGCTCTGTCTTTTGGTGTATTGTAGCGAAAGCGATGTTTTATCGAGTGCATGTACTTATATGTAATGACTATGTAAAGCGTGGTGAGTCTGGTCATAGGCTGGAGTATCCGCTATATAAAAATCCGTTATTATTATTATTATTATTAAATAGAATAACTCAATTGTACTTGAATATCTTGTTCAAAGGGGTATGTTAACGCAAGTGTACAGTATATGATAATTTGGTAGATGATGCCATGACAGTTCCTAACCGCCTCTTCCCTACCCCCCAATTGTGTGCAGTATCATAGCAATTACATCTGTGCAAAACCAATTATGTGTAGTATCATATCAATTACATAGGTACATAACCCCGTTAAGTTCAAACAAAAAAAGCTGACCTGTCGGTCCACACCCACAGCATCGAGACCAGTGTACATAATCTGCACCCAGCCATCTTTAGATGCCAACACAAACAACGCCATCAGCGCCTGCAAAAAAAATTGCATTACATTATCATTTTAAACATGGCAAGAAATCATAGCGATAAAATATACAAAGAAGAATGCAATCTAATGTGCTCTGTGGCTATGGTTTGCTGTTAACTGTGTAACAACTTACTTTTGCAGAAGGTTTTCACAATTCCTCTTCTTCTTCTTAAGACAGGATGCAATCAAACACTTGTCTCTTCAATCGAACTTAAAGAATGTCGATCTGACGAGATCACCCTTATAGAAGACAGAAAAGAAATCAATTTTTGTTTTTGAAATTTAGATTGACTGCATCCATTACCATTATTGAAGGGAGGAATGAATCCGGAGTACCCGGAGGAAATCATCGATGACCTGAGTCACATATGTTCGTACCCTGCAGGGTTGGAACCCGCGAACTTCGGCTTAGGAAACCAGCGCCCTACCAACTGCACTACCAGACCACACAAATTATAACATTTGGTCATTTCCTAATTGTAGATACAATAATCGGTCCACTGTCAACATCATCAATAGCAACACTAGGATCCTTATAACTACAACCAACATTGTCCTTCTCCTCCTTTTCATCATCATCATCATCCTACTTACTTTAGTCATCCCCCCCATCCCCTCGCACACACACCACCGCCACAACTACCACAAAAGTCATAAATAAACAAGAATCCATCCAACCCACTGGCCGATTCAAGCAAATACGTCAATCCTCGTCATACTGACCTGTCCTAGGTTGTCGAAGTTATACTTGTGGTTGACCCACTTGTTCCTGGTATCTTCTTCACACTGAGTCCTATTGACAATGTGTGTTACATTTGGCCCTTTGCAGTAGAAAAACATGCCCTTGAAAAGCTGCACAAGCAAAGCGTATGTCTAGTCATTTCTGTTTCAAACGCTTCTGATAATTTTAGAAAGGTGAAAAAAGAAAAGAATAATACAGTACAGTACATAATAGCAAAATATATCCATCACTCACTCACTCTGTTACTAATTCGTTCACTCACACTCATTCACTCACTCTCTTGGGAGAGCAACTAAGCTTTCAAGATTTACCTGAACTCCTAGAATGCCGAAGATGATGAAGAATGTACAGCAGATGAGAACGATGTTGCCGATGGGTCTCAGCGATGACAGAAGTGTTTGCACAACCAGTTTCAAACCTGGAGCTCTGCTGATAACTCTGTAACACGGACAAAGAAAGTGAAAATATGAATTAGCTGTAAATGAGAACAGCACATCATAAATCTAACACGTACAAAAACATCATTGACATTATCCTCCTCAAGCATCATTAGTATCGTCTATTTCCTCCGCTTCTTCCCTTCTTTTGTGCTCCTTCTTCCTCTTTCATTTACGCTTTATTCTGATTCAACACAGGTTTTCTTACCTGAGAGGACGGAGTGTACGGAGCAGCCTAAATACCCTGAGGATGCCGAAGATGCGAGGGCTAGTTTGGGCAGTGACGAAGATGAGGATGTCCACCAAGGAAATGATGACCAGGAACCCATCCATCACGTTCCAGCCACTCTTTAAGTATGCGTGTTGACCGATCACCAGCCCTTTAGCCAACACCTGGAAACTCAGAGACAGGTCAGATAAGCACTTGTAGTTGCAGGTAAGTTAGCAATTCTTATTTTGAGGTAATAGTAGTGTGTTGTTTAGAAGAAGTAGTTAAACAGCACTGGGGAGTTTCAAAGATACAGGTAAGAATTTGTAATTGTAGACCGGTAAGGGAAATGGATTGAAAATGCCCAGACTATTTCATTAGTATTATCGTTATAAGATTGATTACTATAAGCCGTTAAGCTATTGTGGGAAGGATGAGGGGAAAAGGTTAGGGGGACAATGTAAAACATTTTCTTAAGAGTGCTTCATATAGCTCATACCTTGACCAACATCTCCAGTGCAAACACCACTGTGAAGACATAATTTGAAAAGTTCAGGAATTCCCTCTCCTGCAAACAAAAGAATACCAAAATCAGCATCAATCGATAATATTATACTTGCTACATTGCCATTTTCTGTGCAAAATTTTCATAATAAAAGAAAGCAAATTAGACATGCAAAAATGGAGAAGCAGAAAAACTACGCCTATATATATATTTTCCATGTCAAAACAACAACGTTGACCTAACCATAAAACAAACAAGTGGAATTTTGATATTTTTGCGAAGCCTAAGCTGTATAACTTAATTTTTTATTACAGTGGTACAAAGCTTGTAATGTATTTATTTATTTTATTTTTATTTTTATTTTGTTCACTTAGGTGAAAAAGACATTAAAACAAATGAACAAACAGCTAATGGTGTTAGAACAGAAAGACGTTAGTTTTTTGAATTACCAAGATCAACTTTGGCGCTTAACCAGTTAGCAATCTTCATGAATAAAAATTCAATCGGTAGGTAGTTTTATACTCAGCATTTTTAATCACTTTTTCGCTTAATCAATGGGAGAAAACAAGCAGGTATAACAAGACTTCTAAAAAGCAGCAGAAAGGCTACTAAAAATCATGATTGATTCATTAGGAAATTTAATTTACAACGATCTGCGTTTTCGCGCAAACTTCAGAAGCAAATTTGAAAACGGTGAATTCAGCAGACTGCAAAATTCTGGTAAATTTTTACTGCGGTGTTCTCAACTCCTACGAGATGTTACTAAAGATGATCTCGACTACAAACAGAAACAAACTGTGCCATATTTCAACATCTCTAACAAATTTAGAAGCATTGTCATTGCAGTCTTTTTATGAGAAGGAAAGGCGAGGCATGAATACTGATTCATTCTAAGGATGTAATTTTGGTACTGCAGAAGAGATTAAGGAATAAACACCACCAACACCTACAAACTAAGTTTGGACATACATTGTCACAACCTACTTTTATCAGCAGCTAAAAATCCAGCAGGATGTCATCAATCCATTTCATGCAAGGACAAACCTACCACTAAACGGTCCTACCAATACAAGGGGATTTGTTTTTACCTCTGGTGAAACCTGTTATTAAGGTTAAGAAACCGAAAAAAAATGTCAAAACGAAACCAACCAACGTGAAAAAATGCAACAAAGTAACACAAAACAAAACTGAGCGAACATGAAAGAAAACATTAAAGAAAAAGATAAGCATAAACAACCGACCACACAAACAAAAAACAAGACGAAACAAACTGAAAACATGGGTTAAGTATGCGCTAACAATTTTTGTATGTGTCGTAGAGTTAAACATTCTGCTCCAGAATAGTGTGGATAAACAAACATCACAACCTGATAGCAAAACAAATGCAATTTTTGGGTCAAGAAAACGAAGTACTAAAAGATTACAGAAATGTCAGTTTGAAGAAAATAGTAAACAGAGAAAACTTATAACTTTAACGAAAGTTTCTTTTATTCCATATTAATGAACACTTAAACTCACCACACTGTCAGGTGGAATGTCAGGTCGCTCCATAGCCAGGGTGATGCAGTTCAAGGCGATGAAGAACAGGATGCTGTTGTCGAACCAACTCCGTGAAATCAAGTGTTGGCACACTTTTCTCAAACTGAAACCCCAACAACGCCGATGGGTTTGAGTACAGATCATTGGAGAAGAGCGCTATATTGATACATAAAATCATCATCATCATCATCATCATCATCATCATCATCATCACCATCATCACCACCTCCACCACCACCACCACCACCTTACATTAGCTTACCAATTGTCATGATGCAAGCAGTAAAGTGAATACTCGTGACGCTCAAGAAAACATCCCTTTGGTTCAGGGCACCACGAACAGTTCCAGTCCTGTAGCAACAAAAGTACTTATGAATAAATTACTTTAACCACCCATTTGTAATAGTCAGTCAGAAACAAGTATATGGGTATACTTAATTTATATTAAAGCACATTAAAAAATGGACAGAGAGAGAGATCCCTAACACTTCAACAACACTTTTAAGATGCCTTCTACAAACAACAAGGTGTAGATCATTCAAAATTGAACAACCCAAAGTATACTGTTCTTACACAGCAAGAAAGTAAATTCAGAACTTATTCACACAACAAACAGACTCACACAAGCACCGAACCTGAAAGTTCAGAACTAATGTTTAATTATTACTTAATATAAAACAGCTAACCGTTTCATCAATGGCATCAGGATCCTCCTCGTCAATGTCCTCTCCTCCTTCGCCTCGGTCAAGGGCAATCTTGGTTTCTCTAAGGTCCAGCAAGTTCTTGGGCTTGTGCACGTGGCCATCGTCTCTGGAAGCTCTGGAGGCACCGCTGCCGATAGAGTTGAGCGTCCGATGGCTGGTGAAGGAGTTCTGGCGACTCAGCTCGAACGAGTTGCAGATGCTGCGGCCAGAGCTGATGGAGTTGTTCCTCGACCAGCTGGATATGAAAGAAAAGTTATCAAGTTAAAAAAGGCATTGCCTTTATCGTCTAAGGCGTCATCATCACAGTCGTCATCCTCCTCATCATCATCGCCGCTGCTCAACAACAACCACAAGCACCTAAATCAACAGCTTAAGACCTGATAATCAGCTAAAATATTAACAATAATCTCGCAATCCCAAAAAATTTTATGAAATAGAGATTTCACAGGTTATACAATTCAAGTAAAGCATAATATAAGAATAATTCCAACCTGTGATTGCTTTTGATGGAGTTCTTGGGCGTGAGATTACTACGTCCACCACCGCCCCCTCCCTGGTTGTTATGGCCATGGTGGTGACTCTTGACAGAATTTTGTGGACTCAGCGCACGCTGGTTGTTCAGAGGTAAATGACCGTTGCAGTCGCTTATAGATCAAGCACATAATGGAAGTTAAGTAATGCGTAGGTCATGCAAAATACTGCATACACATTTGACATTAAGTACAGATTTGGGAGGTAATGGTCATGGCCATTATACTTGTACAGCTCTTAAATTCCTTCTTATACTGAATGTCAGATGCTGAGACTGTCTCACATCATAAGGCTGCAGGCTCTGCTATTTTGAGTTGTTTCATCCTGCAGATAGAACCTACATACGCTAAATGATACATTGCAAACGAGCCCTCGATGTCTGGGACCTAACTTTAAAACTGGAAATGGAATGGTTTACAAAACGCATCCATCCTATTGATATAGCAATTATTTCCAGACAAAACAGTGAACATTAAAGTCAGACGCAAGATCTAAACATTAAAAAACAACACTGCAGTAAGTAGCATAAATTGTTTCTGTATTGAAAGCACTAGACTACAAATTTATAATTAGGATCAAACAAAACAATGCATCAATGCTATAAAGTCTAGGTCACTTAAGATGAACCCTAATTAAATTATTTATTGTTTTTGTAAAACCTATCTTATGGCATATAAAATAAATAAAAAATCTGAGTATTTGCGTGTAACATTGTCAAGATACGGACAAAAGCGTCTTTACGAAATAAGAATTCCAGAGAAATCTTAGAAAATGTGACATTCACAAATCAGAGAAAACAGCAAGAGAAAGTCGGCACTGCACTACAGCCAAAGTAGTCATCAGAAAACATTATTACAGAGTACAGAATTAGGACGGAACACTCATGGAAATGTCAGTCTACTCTACAGGGTGTTACGTCTTGAAAGGTTTATTACTGAAAAGCAACAGAATAAATAATATAGCAAGGAGACCTGAACGAGAGTTGAAGGGAACTCAAAATGCATAACTAACTCACAATGTACGTGTTATGGACACTGTCAAAGTGTTAAAACCGTTCTAAACCTCATAATAAATATAGAGGAATGTAATAACCTTAGTTAAAATATTACTGCAAACGATATAAAGATATTTACAATCTTATTTCAAAGTCTTTCTAGGACGTAAGTTGTTAATAGAGAAAACAATTAAACTCGAAACTACATAATAAGTACATAAAAAGGGTCATAAATTATGTGTTTAATAAACAACTGTCAGCAATACAATCACAGAATATCACTGGTTAATTTGAAGATAACAGACTTTATTTCACCAGGTGACATATTTATAAAAGCACCTGGAACATACTGTGATGTTGGTAAAACATTCATGTAAAACAACAACAACAACTGTCACTCTTTCTCTTGCATCTCTCACCTACAACTCACTATTTCGCCTCTCTCTCCCTCTCAAGCTTTCTGTTTCACAACACAACCTACATCAGACCTGCCTACCCCCCTCAGAGTAAAAGCGGGAGACATTATATAATAACAATGGGACATGGCATTGGCATATGACCAGGACGTGTTTGCAAACAATAAAGATTGAATAATATGTATTTCGTGACATGTCAAAAGCGTGAGTCTCCCGCCAAAAGCGGGAGAGTAGGCAGGTCTGCTACATCCACCATCCACAAATTCACACACGCGCACAAACATAAATGATACATACATGTAAATAGACAAACTCTATACACACTTAACCCGGACGGTTAAAATTGTACAATAAAATAGTTTAGTCATGTAAGACAACATTAGATTAATTTTTTTTTTAAATGAAGGTCAGACACCATAATTAAGACACCATAATCAAAAATGATTTTAAAATATGACGAATTTACATAACTTTAATATTAAGTTTACAGAACCGCACCAAAGGAAACACAATTGACATATACACTCTGTATGTGTGCAGGAATTGAGCGTAGAAAAAGACATTTTAAATTTTAAAAAACTGACTACAACAGAATAAATAAAATATTAATAAAGGTGCAAATAATTTATAATAAATGTATACGATTGATCCTTTCCAAAAGAAAGTGCTCATATTTGGTATCAGTGAACTGTTTGGTGTAGCGGTGCAATAAAATAATGAAAGACACAGGCGTCCTCAAGAAAACAAATGGTACACAACTGCATGGGAACTACCAATTGCTCTTCTTTATAACGTATTAACCAGCCTGCAAGCGTGTGATGAGCTCTTGTGTCGGCATGAAGACCTGATGCCTGTTATTATCGATGCAGTGATAAAAAGTCAACAACATCATACCAACATCTAGATGGAAAAAACCCACACGCCTTAACACACTTACATTCAGACAAAAATCACTCATTTCACCTGAACGAAACTGGACAAAATGAAATGTGAGAACAGAAAAGTACACAGCTACGCTCCCAATTTCCATTTGGAACTTGATTTGAACAAAGTCAAGTCTAAAGAATAGGGACTACAGTTGTGTGGATTCCTATAACGATAAGCGTCTTTCTCTTCACTACTAAATTGGACATCAAAACCTTAATTTAGATCGGCTCTGACAGACATCAACAATATGTTTTTTAGTGAAACAAAAATATGTTTACCTAAGTTACTCCTTCGGATGACAATATAAATCGAGGTCTATAAGTATGTGTTCGCACGCATTCCATCGCACGGACTTTAAAGATCCTGACTCTCATGTCCTAGACGGATGAGTGCCAGCTGTGCCAGCTACATACATGAACCGAACAAGCACTAGACCCCCTTTTCTCCCATCTCCGGTTGCCCAGGATAATGCTCAAGTGGCTGGGTTATCAGACGGTGCCCTTAAGGCAGCAAGTGTGGGCCTCGGCCATCTTGAGTTAGATCCTGTATTGGCCAGCACCTTGAGCAGCTCCTAAGCAGGATAAGTGCTATATAAGAACAATGAAATAAGTTATTTGTTAAAAAAAACCTTGTTAAATGTCGAAATGTGCTGTTATTTTGAGATCAATTAACGGTTGATTGTGATTCAAGTGCATTTAACGACTGGGTTTCATTGCGATTCATATCGTGCATTTTAGTGACTGTCATTCATTGTAATTCGCGTGCACTCAGTGACTGACTGATTTTGCTGATGAATAAAATTTGTAAACACGCTTTAAAAAACTGTTGGAGCAGTTTTCTCGTCCATTGAACACAAACTGAGTTTTGAAAGACAAGTAAGCGAATAAGGAAATAACTACGAATGAAAATACAAGCTACGCATTGGCATGTCAAGACCTAGGACAGACAGAGTTGGCTTTCAAAAAGGCTATGATGGCCTACTAGCGCCAATACCAAGAGTTACCAGTATCTTGAGATAATTGAAATTAACGTGTTCTATGTAATTTACAGAGATACCGGTAATCCACAGTGTTAATAAATATTAGTATTTGCCACACCTTCCTAGCCAAAACCTGATATTTAAAATTTTCGCATTATAATAACAATTATCGTGAGATAGTTACAATTATTATGAGATAATTACAACTATCACTAAAAATTACAAATATCTTAACATGATCATGTTTAATTATCAGTTTTAGCTTTAGCAATCCGTTTGGAAATGCTCCAAAATGGAAAATTCGTATTTTTATCCCATGATATTTGTAATTACCCATGATATTTGTAATTATCAGGTTTTGGCGCTAGTAGGCCGTCACAGAAAACGAACACGTTGCTTCAAGTAAAGTGTTATGCTGAAACATATAAATTATAATAATGTTAATTGAGAAAGAGAAACTTCATAACAGCTTTCACGGAAATGGAAACTGAAAATATCAGGGCACAACTTTTAAAGTACACAAATCATAATAGAGTTTCATAAAAGAGTGACAAATTGTATGAAGGACTACTACGAAGCATGCAGACACTGCCAAGTTACCTGAAATAATACGTGACACAGCTGGAATGGAGAATGAAATGAATGATAAGCAAAAGCTAGTATATTGTACAAAAACATGAACATGTATTCGGCTAAGAATTGTGTATAAAATACGCTACGTGTTCTACAAGTCCAAGTCACCACATGCATAGGTGTGCATGGTTTAAAGCAGACACTGCTTCAAAAGTTATCTAGAGGAAATGAACTGATGTAACAACTGCAACGCATGCATAACATAATTTTAGCAAGAGATATAAATGCCAATTTCAAACTGAACTGCAAGAACTAACTTTATTCTTGCACAAAGTTAAGAAGAACTCATTCAAACATGCGTGAAAGATTACATGGAAGCTTTAGCTTAATCAAAATGTTTGAGCAGTAAGCTAAATAGGATTTTCAGAATGGAAACTACATATATATATATATACGCATGCATTGATCTACAGTTTATGAGAAGCAACTACAAACTTCCATATTCTTCAATGGAAAAGATCAAGAGCAAAAGACTAAAGATTGATGGACAAAAAAGTAGATAATGATGTCGAAACAATAAATGAAATAATAAATCCAACAGTCCCCTTAAAAATTCCTGTACTGCTGCCTATCATCACATTCGAATAAAACTTAAAAACTCCAATTTCCCAGACAAAGTTATGATTGTACATCTTTCAGGTACGAAATCTAAATTATAGGTCAAATTAAAAAGAAATCTGTCTACATTACTGGTCACAGGAAGCAAAGTTCTAGAAAACGACTGATTAATATTTACCTTTGATTTACAATTCCAGGTGAAACGGGTACGCCGGGACTATAGAGAGTGGGTGACTGAGAGTTTTGGCTGGAGGATAAGACATCATCTTCCACATCGTCGGCACTGTCAGAGAAGCTGTCAACTACCAGGCTCGTCTTGTCGCCGTTGCGACGACGGTTTTTCAGCCTCCAGCTGCTGCGCTGACTGCCGCGACTGTTAGATCGGTACAGGCGAGGAGACGGCCGGGGTGAGCCTCTGTAAGTCAGATTGGCCTGAAGAAAACGAGAACACAATGAATTACTAACACAATACTATTTAGATCATTGGCAAATATACAGTAGAACAACTACCATCAAAATAGATCGTAATTACCCAGTCTATTAAAAATAAGTTGCTTAAAAACTCCACGGTGGTACACGAGAAGCTGCAAGTTGGAATATTCTCAGTATTCTCACTCTGTCACATATCCCACAGCTAAAATCCAACCTTGTCCTCATCGTTTTCAAATTCGTAGCAGGTATGTCTGGGACCGCAGTGACCTATCCTATTCCTATCCTTCCCCGTAACTCGGAGGTTGTTGGGGCACCACAGATGATCGTTTAACCAGCGTACGCCATCTTTCTCTGTCCTCAGCAACTCTTATGGCTTCGCTCAGTGTCAAACCAGTCCATTCTCGAATTTTGTTCTCCCACCTCTCTTTCTGTCTCCATCTTCTTCTGCCTCCTTGTACCGTGCCTTGCAGGATAGTTTATGCAAGGCCTGATGCTCTGGTGACGTAGCCATACCATCGGAGTTTCCATTTCTTCACCAATGTGAGCATGTCATCGTATTGTCCAATGGCTTGTGTGATGGTCTGTCGGACTTCGTTGTTGGTGATGTGCTGGGTAAAAGAAATGGCCAAAAATCTTATGTAGCACCTCATCTCCATGCTTTGTATTCTTCATTGTAGATCTGCTGTGAGGGTCCATGTTTCACAAGCGTATAAGACGATGAAGATGAGAAGGGAGCGCAGCAGCCTTATCTTGGAATATAGACTGCTTGTCCTGTCTTTCCAAATTGGCTTCAACCTTGTCAGTTGTTTGTGCGATCCTGGAGAGGACTTCCTGTCGTGACCCACTGTCTGATACAATGGTTCCTAAATATTTGAAGCTATGCACTGTGTTGAGGGATTGGCCTTGGACTCTGATGTCCATGTTGATGCTATTGGTGTTGTTGGTCATCATTTTGGTCTTCTCTGCACTTATTTCCATTTCATAGACTCTGGAGATGGTGTCAAGCCTATTAAAGAGTGTTGGAGAGAGTTGGCATCCTTGACGCACACCGATTGATGTTCTGAACCAATTTCCGATAGCACTGTTGTGGAGGACTGCACTTTAGACTTGTTATACAGGTTTTTGATGACTTTAATAATTTTAGGACTGATGTAAACTCTCATGGTTGCCCACAGAGCTGCATGCCAGACTCGGTCAAACGCTTTATTGAAGTCTATAAACACATGATATAGATGTTGTTGGTGCTGTAGGTATTTCTCGCAGATTATTCTGAGGTTGAAAATCTGTTCAGTGGTACATCGCCCTGCCCTGAATACTGCTTGTTCTTCAGCTATGATTTGTTCAGGTTGGGGTTTCAACTTGTTGAGTATTATTTTCAGGAGGACCTTGCTGGAATGGCTGATGAGGCTGATGAGGCTGATGGTGCGGTAATTTTCACACTCCTGAAGGCTATCCTTTTTGGGAAGAATGATAACAAGCGACTGAGTCCATGGTGTAGGCAACTCTCCGTTCTGCCAAATCTTGTTACAGATAATGGTGAGGGCGTCAATCATTGCTTCCCCTCTGGCTTGCAGCAATTCCGCGGGTATGTTGTCCACTCCCGCTGACTTTCCCTTCTTTAGTGATTGCTCTGCTGCCTTAACTTCTCGGAGAATTGGGAGTGTTTCTTCCTCTTCTCAGTTCTGGGGACATGTTAGAACTGATGGGTTTCCGTTTGGTTTGTGAAGGTCAGAGCAGTATTTAGTCCATCTGTCCAAGACTTCTTGTTTTTCTGTAATGCATATGCCAGACTTGCTTTGGATCGTGGAGGCCGCACTGACCTAACAATGAATTACTGTCTTTAACAATTTCCAAGGTACAGCATCGCCCTGCCCCTCTCGCAGCGCCATTTATGTAGCTGAGCGGAGTATTTGACTCCCGACTCGTCCACAACCATGAGAACACGGCCCAACCGAAATGCTATTTATATTTATCCCTCGCATGAGGGACATACTAAATGTTTGTCTTGCAAGGCGGGAAGTGTGTTGCCGGATACTTGTGCCATCACACTCTCTGCAGGTCACGGCCACAAGTCTGCATAGAATGCCAGCTGACAATTTACCCCTGCTCGCCCCCACAAGCAGACGAGGAAGGGCCAGGCGGGGAGAACATACGCCATGGGGACTTGTTCAAGCACACATCCAAAGATTCTGCCTAACAGGAACCACCCAAGGCCAGACTGACAACAAGGGAACAAACTCCCTCTAGCAGCCTCAAAGGGGACTATATCTCCCAAGCGTGACACCAGTAGCCTCCCGCTCCACTGCAATTATAACCCATCCCCACCTGCAGCTCATAACTACTCAAGCCTATCAATACAAGCATGAACAATTGAAATCCTCATGCTGCATGCGGTCAACTTACCGAAGACCTGTCTCCCTCCACGGACAAGGAGTTGCGGTTAGTGTTGATGGACACGGTCAGTTTGTTGCTATCTTTCATGCTGCTCTCGTTAGGCGAGCCCTGGGGTGTGGCCATCGGGGTGCCCATGGGTGTGGCTGCCGTGTGTGTGATGATAGGGGCGTTTACAGGACCATCAACGGACGTTTGAGTCTCCAGAGTAGTGCCTCCGCCCTGCTGGACCATGTTGCTGTCATCCCTGCTGCCTGTCACAGACACCGGAGGTGGCAAAGCCAGCATTTTCTTCTCTGCAAAGACAAGACCTAAGCAATTTCAATATTTAACTGATACACCATAGGAGACAATAATAATAGTGTTGGTACGATTTAAGAAACAGTTCTAATTTAATTGCCATATCTAGAGAGAAACGATGTGTAGAAGCAGCCTTACAGGGGCGATTTTGCCATTGTTGAAGGTGTGTGCACTCTTTTCAGAAACCATTAATGCGAAGTGGCGAAGCCGGCGAGTGAACTAGGGGGGTTCAAGTGATGCCCTCCCCCTCATCCGTACAAATGTGAAAATAATGGTTAAAATCTGTGCAAGATGGTGCATTCTGGGCATTATTTTGAGGACTGAAAACAGTATTGTTTTGGGCTAAAAGTCCTCTTTTAGTCTCCTCTCCCTCCATCCTCACACCCCTCTGCAAACTGATGATAAAATTTACAATAGCAGAACATCTTGCATAAAGGTTTATAAAAAGACAGGCAAATAAAACAAAAAATAGCTACTCACATCAGTTTTACTCAAAACTATGACGGCCTACTAGCGCCAAAACCGAGAGTTACCGTTATCACGAGATAATTGAAATTATCACGTGTTCTGTGTAATTTACAGAGATACCGGTAATCCGCAGTGTTAATGAATAATTATCAGTATTTGCCATGCTTTCCTAGTGCCAAAACCTGATAATTACTAATATCATGAGATAATTACAATTATCAAAAGATAATTACAATTATCAAGAGATAATTACAATTATCAAGAGATAATTACAATTATCAAGCGATAATTACAATTATCACTGAAAATTATAAATATCAAGCTGAGCATGCGCGGCCCGATGCGCGATGCGCATGCGCGGCAGCGGCACTATTCCCAGCACGCCTGGGGTTTTGGCCCTAGTAAAGCGTGGCCAAAACTGAAAATTAGTAATTAACACTGTGAATTACACAGAACACATGCTAATTACAATTATCACTGATACATGTAAGTTTTGCAGGTTTTGACGCCTTACCAGAATTAAGCATGATCACGTGAAAATTATAATTATCAAGTGATAATTTTAATTATTATGTGATAATTACAATTTTCAGTTTTGGCGCATTTCCAGGCGGATTGATAGAGCCAAAACTGAAAATTAAACATGATCACACGAACATATTGTGTAATTTTCAATGGTAATTGTAATTATCTCTTGATAATTGTAATTATCCCATGATATTTGTAATTATCACATGATAATTGTAATTATCAGGTTTTGGAGCTAGTAGGCCGCCATACAAAACTGACTTAATGCATGTGCAAGAAATACCTGTAGATCTAGATCTGATGAATAAAAAAATAAAAAATAAAAAAGACTCATTTGGAGGTACATGAAACTGTGTGGTGCGTTTTTTTCTCTTCTTTCTATTTTTTTCTCCCTCCTTATTTTATTTATGTTTGACTGCCAGGGGGCTATGCACGTGCACAAGTGCACACCCCCAAAATCCGCCCCTGGCCTTATACACTTATAAGACGTCATTCATGTTTCACTCAGTCATTACTCTACTAATTTTGATTAATATTAATCGAGGCGCTATTCATCAAGGGTGTGTGTCTGTGTGAATGTGGGAGAGAAAAATGAAATATCTTCAGAAGTCTGTATAAAAACACAATTTCCTATCAAACGACTCCCCTGTCAAAATAACTGAATACTTACTACAAAAAAAGCTAAACCAAATTAAACTATATTTTACCCTTTTCTTTGTTGTTTTTGAGATCAAGGGAAATCTTGTCCGAGATTTTGTCCTGGTCCTTCTGAATCTCGCCGATGTTGTTGTTTTCAGCCAGTCGCAAGCGTTCCTTCTCTTTTTCTAACTTTTCTAACTCCTCTTGTTCTTTTTGCTTCTCCTTCTTTTTATCTTCATCCTGTGAAAGGAATAATTGAAAAGATAATGAAGAATGTCTGTGATTGTTGTAAATGCAGAGAAAAAAACAGTTTAGTAACAATAAGAACATCCTACAGTAATTTCAAACGAAAACCCTTACTTTCTCAAAATAAGCAAACCAACAAACCTGTACAAACAAGTCAAACAATTAGTCTCTAAAAGTTCAATAATAATTAAAACAATTAACTGGACGGTATTACATTATATATTATAACTCGGTCAATCAACCAAACATTACATTACATTACATGATTATTGCTTTAGATCCAGCGGACTCTTCCGAGCCAAATCAGGACCGGACAACCCCTAATCCGCATAAAAGATCTGCTGAAACAACCCTAGTGGTAAAACTGAAAGCTCTCCACCAGCCAGTCACTTTACAATAAAGACATCCCACGCAGGGGACGCTGAGGCTGTACTCTAATTTATCGAACCCCGTTTACAAAAACAAAATAGAATACAAACATCATTATAAAATATCAACAAAACACATACATATAAAATGCATACATTGCTAAATAATAACATCATAGGAAGCCATAGTGACCACCTGGCAGAAAGCGTCCAATATTCCCAAGCTGATCCAACAGACCTCATACACAAATAAGGAATCTTGTCCCGGAAGAATTTTCAAGAAAAAAGGTAGGTGACTGGTCTAGTAAAGAAGAAGATAGTATAGCAGATTGATAGAACAGAGCAGGAATGAGAAAGAGCAAATGAGAAAGACAGCAACAGTAGGAATTTAAAGCACTAAATTTCCAGAAAGTGGGGATACTATTTATACTGAAACCCCCGGCACCCCAACGGGGGAAATCAACCAAACAACCAACCGATCAATAAATGTATCAGAAGTCAGAACGCGCATACCTCGGTGGAAAACCCTTCCACCAGGATGGCGACCAGGAGGTTAAAGAGGACGTAGTTGCCGAAGGTCATCAATGCGATGAAATAGAGGGAAGCCCAGGGTGAAGTGTAGTACATGCCATTGTACAAAACTGTGTTCCAGTCTTCTTGAGTCAACACCTGACCCACATTGAATTCAGTGTTAGTCAACACAAACAATTACATCTTAAGAACACCAAACAACGAAGTAATTAACAGCACTTACTTAAACATAGGTACCAGAAGGTAAACAATCCTCTACTTAAGAATAAAGCAGTGCAGAACTAATAGAGTTAAGGCAATTTGCAGCACAGACCCTAAAATAATGCTTTTGCTTTTTAAAATAAAGTGAATTAAGGCACATAAAAACCTTAAGAATTAGTTCCTTAAGTGAACTACAGAGATATCAAGAAACAGTCATGTCCTAAATGTGTTCTTGTAATGTAAATTAATGATGAATTTAGTACGGTTTCATTCGTAATCCATGAAATGTAAAAATAACTGCTAAAAATGTCTAGAAAGGTTCAGTGATAGCAGGTCGTGCAGTTCTGCAATAACACCGAACTAAACAAAAAAAATTAAACTGCTTATAACCCTCACCCACCTCCGAAAAAAGTTATCATATTATAAATTTGATGACGGTCTTGAAAATACTGACCAACATAATAAAATATGCATATATTAAGCATATATTTACACTATTATTTGTAATGTTTCTAATTAATTTATCAAACACACTTGTTCTAAACTAACAATGCTTTCTAGGCCTATAGACACACCACAATGCAAATTCTATCTAAAATACATATTAAAGTACAGCCCACTTAATTTTAGTGCACAATTTTGTGTTCTGAAGTGGACAGTTCACCTCATTTAACAATGTTACGAAAGTGCAAATGGTGGTGTAATTGATGTTAAACATTTCAACAATTTAGAATATTTATCGTTACCAATACAATATCCGAACGATAATAGGGTTTCCATGTTTAACAAAACCCTAACCATATTAGAATTAGATATATTAAAAAAATTACATTGTGCCAATCAAACTATTAAATTAAATACCACAAGTTTGAATGATACATTTCTACGTCATATTACATCAACACGGCAATAAAGTCAGATTGATCAAGATTTATATATAAAGCTGAAAAAGATCAGGTCCTTTAGTTATGCCTGTTTTAATCAATCATAGTTCATTATTCAACAATTGACATGACTTATCTTTGATAACAGCATTACCTTAGATATACTGATGTATATTAACAGTTTTGGGCAGTTAGCAGAATTCAGATTTGAGTTACTATAAGTTAAATGAAACCTGGGAGGGACAATATAATGAAATGCTGAAATAGTAATGCATTCCATCTGTTATTTTTTAAATGCTTGTTACTTCACCACGGGAAACGCAAATAATAACTAAAACAACAGTAACTTGAAAAACTGACATTTCCTTTGATGTAAATGTATGTTTGTTTTGGAAAGCAACATTGTATGTTTTGATTTGTTTGATTAAGCTTCACATTTTGTGATTAGGCAATCGCTCTAAATTAACTTCAGTCATAATGTCTTATCCTGCTCCCTCCCTCCACTCTCTCTCTCTCTCTCGGCACTGAGAGATACTTTTTCATGCTGCCAAATATTAGACTGATATTTGTTTTGAAGCTTCAAGTGTGTTGTAATAAAAACACAGCAACAAAAAGCATTGATTCTTCAACCAAAACAGAACCACACTTAAAGACACTCGGAAAAACTCTACTTCAGCCATATTAATTTCAGAATTTTCGTTTAATCCGGACTTCAATTTCAAGCCCACACAAACACACACATAAAAAAATGTAAAAGAGAAAAAAAAGTTAGTGAAACCAAAACAAAAATTTAAAAAGATAAAACACTTTTGAGGTCAGACAAAGTAAGTGTTCCTGTAGAGCTGCAGTCGCCATTTCCCTCTGTCCCTCCAGAACTCATAATAAATAGATAGCAACCCAAATCTGGACACTGCTCAGCTGCAGATAACTAACCTGGAAGACGGTTATAAGTGACCACAACAGACTGTCAAAGTTTGCTCGATCAGTAAAACAATCGTTGCCAGGTATGACACGCTCTTCGCAAGAGCAGATGGCCTCGACGTCTTCTCGCTCACTAAATTTACCACCAAAGACGCTCATGCCTAGGATACTGCATGCAGCCACGAGGACAGCAGACACAGACAGACACACACACATACCATCAGGTCAGTTTGTGTCTGGTTTGTCCAGTATATTGTGGAAAGGACTTTTGTATTTAAATTCAATGCCTTTATTTATGCTTGTTGGCTGCACCAGTGGTCAAGCACCTGTACTCACTCACCCAAGGAAAAAAAAATGTTTTCCTTTATTTTCCAAGGAAAAAATCAAATTAAATAATTTTTCAACTATTAAAATATTCCATTAAAACTTTTGGTTAAAAATGTTAAAGAATCCACAGCTTGGGTTTCGAACCAGGTGCAACCCACTAGTGGAGCCACGCTGCTCACAAACTATATGCGTTTAACTGAGTAACTGCAACAAAACGGAATACACTGTGCATTTGGAGTAAACAGCAAAGCCAACAGAAATACATAGTAAACAAAACTGATTGATTACAACAAAACCAAATATGTGGAACAAAACTAAAATACGAAACAAAAGCGAAGGAGTGCTAGATACAACATAACAAACTAAACAATAAAAACGTGCATGCATGCAAGATTAAGAGTCAGAAAGAACAGGTCCACCTGAAATGATGTCAGTTTACAAACTACGATACACGATTACAATCTTTCACACACAGGAAGTTCATAAATGATGCTGTGGATTAAAATACTGACTGGTTAGAGTAGAGTCTAATAATAGGTTAAATATCCGTACAATCAACTTACGGAGTAACAAAATGATAATATGAAGGATTCAACATATAAATAGCATAAATATTAGTTACAAGTATATTTTGGGATCTGAGATATTCTGGCTCAAAAAAGGTGCTTCAAGAGAAACAGAACGCACATTTTGGGAATGGACAGGTATAACTGGCTGCAAGGTATTTAAAGCTGAATGCAAGTTTTTTAAAGCTATTTTAAGAAATGTGCTCTTAAGATTGTACATTTTCAAGACTTCTTTTACCAGTAGACATAGCAAAGTCACTAATAATAACATGGAGAAATAAAGTGCAACCTGACTGAGAACATCTCGAGGTATTTTACCGCTTTTCTACTATTTGAGCAAGTACTATTTGCTATTGTAACACTTTAGTAATTTGGCCTATGTAACTACTAAGTCTCACATGGAATTTACCTTAACTTAATGTGTTCATCATCCCCCTATCTATTCAAGTGGCCATCTTATATTTGTTAACATTTTTATTTTAAAACTACATATAAACTGTTATAACATGTTGAGTGGATACCTGTATCAAATGACAGTAAAATTAATGTTGTCCTGTACCTTATTTTTTTTATCTCTGTTACAATAGCATCAACAATTCAAAGTTCTTTGCTTGAGGAAAACTCCACATCTTGCTTTATCTTGCATGTTGGGCCTAGATGATGTACATTACAATGTGATTCCTGTGCTTGAATACATTTAAAAGAGAAATACTTTAAATAGGTTATCATCAACTAGGTGAAAATCTTTGGTTCAATGACCTAATTGCTAAAGACAACTGTCAAGCATAATTTAAATAACTGTAATCTACAAACGGTTAAAACAAATTTATGAATGAATATAGTCCTTAAAATATTCCATGATGATCACAACCCAATAGCATTCTAGGCACTTAAAAGTAGGTACAACAGTTTCAATGTCTAAAATTCTCAGTGAAATGAACATGAATGCTGCGTTCATATTTGGCAAAACATCTAGCGAATGCAAAACTACAGTACCTAAAAGCATCTGAAGCAGTACTATGCTACTTTGTAATCTGCACAGCACTCCAACAGAAACATACGTGTACAAAGTGCACAACTGCGCACAAATAACTCAACTTTTTCATGAAAACAAAGTCAAGACACTCATTCACTGCTTTTCACCCAGCACACAGTCTACCTACCACTAAGTCCAGTGGACTTCGACAGCAGCTTTAGTCCAGTGGACTCCAGGTTAGAATGTTAAAAGGTAGGGTGTGGGGGTGTATTGGGGGAAAAAACCTTCAGCATGCAAGGGTCTGATGCCACATCAACAAAAAAAAACAAAAACAATAAGAAAACTTCGAGCTTTGGGAGCTCATTGCCTGACTTTGACGTCAGCTGTTTAGTACCTGGAAGACCGTTATAATGGACCAAAGTAAGGAATCAAAGTTCTTTCGATCACATAGCCTCCCGCTTGAAGGTACCGATTCACAGAACTTGCAGCCAAATAAGTTCATTCCCAGAATGCTAGAATACAAAAACCAAACAAAAGGTCAGTAAATAAGAATTTTGTTTAAAAATAAATGGCAAAGCTGGCGCCAATATAAGAAAAATAAAAACTAAAGTGGCAGGTTGTTCAAACAAGCAAATCAAAGAAAACCATAAGCCTCCAAATGTGAACACCAGAAAATCAAAAACAAGAAATTCCTAACCCACCGATACTATTGTGGTCTTTTTGTTTAGATCTCTCAGAGTAAAGTACCCCTGAGGAATACCCATTTCTCAATTATGCATTAATCCATTAATTTAAAAAAAGAACAACTATTAACAGCAGTGCACTATGAACTTGAATTTCATATTTACAATTAAAAGTACCACATCCATTGGATTATTTTTACTTGTATATACTGCAGTAATTATTAGATGGTATTCCGAGTTAAAATTGTGACGTCCAGTATAATTCCCCTTCTTTGTGACAGGATACAATTACAAAAACAGGTGTATAATACAAAATGAAACTTAAACTGTGTCAAATGAAAAAGAAGTAAAACGTGTCAATCAAATTAAGCACAGATGGAAAGAAGAAAACATAAACGGTGACCTAATGTGTAGGGGAAATGAAGAAGCTAACACAAAGCTAGGAAAAAAAAAGATAAAATAAAATCAGCGATCACTCACACCCATAAATCTTAACTTCTCCACATCTAACTTTCTTCAACATTTGATATTGATATGTATTTTCAAGATCTTGTAAAACCCATCCATTGTCATTTACTTCAATTTCCCATATGAACACGATAAAAACAAAATATGAATTTGTTTTTAAAAAATATAATGTTTGTTATCAAATTGTTAACAATGAAAATATAGATTTCCCATTCTCATTTATAACCATTTAGCTGTGGGTGTGAGTGATATCAATGAAAATAATTTGCATCCTACAGAAAAGCAGCATCATACTTAATAGTACATGTTTACATCAATAATTAAGCAGCATCATACTTAATAGTACATGTTTACATCAGTAATTAAGCAGCATTTTACAAACAGTACAACGTAAGTGATCAAACGAAGAATGCACTGAAGAAATCGGTATAAAAATATGATTCATTTGTTAAATCATGAAACATTAATTTCAACATTCATCACTTTCAACAGAAGTTTCCAAAATTTTCACTACCACATGAATATTGCATATCAGTTTTGTAAACTTCACTGGCTTTTTTACTTTTCGACAATTGGCTACGTCTTCATATAATGAAGCAAACTCTCAAGAATAAATGATACTGTTCTTGAGCAACTCTTTAAACTGGTAAGTGTGCTATATAAGAACAATTCACTAAATGTGATTTTAATTTATTTCAATTTTCTTCAGCATTAAAAAATAAAATAAAAATTTCTTTGAAATAACCATAATTCAGTAATGCGTCTGTTTACAATATCATCAAACACACCAGAAGGCATTATGAAGTACCAAAGGACAGACCTGAAGATGAACATGAACAAGACAAGGAGAGCGAAGAAGGTGGCAACGTTGTCCATAGTTCTGAGCATGACCACCAGCTGTCGTCTCAAGGCGGGTAGAAAGCGCACCAACTTCAAGATACGCAGCAGTCGGAATGTGCGAAGCACTGACAACCCGCTAGCGCCTCCCTGACCCAATTCGACCACACTGCGGGAATTTTGAAAGGAATACAACATTTAAGATTATTTAAAATATTTTCCAAACAAAAATAATATACAAACAAAACATTAACAGACCACCATTACCAATATACAACACACTTAAACAGATCTAAAGGTGATTAATTAATAATAATAATAATAATAATTTATTTCATTTAAAATTCTACGCCTTTCCCTCAGGAGAAGCTCAAATTAAACTGCTTAGGTCGACAAAACAAAATGAGCTTTTCATATTAATAATCTAACTAATAAATGGCCACTATATGTACGATTCAATTCAGGGAATGCGAACCAGCAAATTATCTACACCAAATGCCTCATTGCTCGATACCTTAGAATGACAATAAATCCATCGAAGAGGTTGAAGCCATCGCTAATATAGCCGAAGATTCCATAGGCCAAGACTTTGAAGCCCATCTCAGTGGCAAACAGGACACAGAATACGACGTTGCTGTATTCCAATGTCTCCGTCAACCAGTCAGGCTGTATGAGAAGAACATGAAGTATGTAAAAAGTGGCCTCACTGGAAAGTATGTACGCTTTTATCATACCCAACAAACAAAACCAAAAATTTACAATAGCTCATCCAAATCTCGCCCTCCAAACACTGCAAACTATCTCTGTGTCTACTCAAACGTCCACAATAACATTTGTTTCTGAATAGACAGCAGATGTTACGACTATACTAATTAGAGAAAATATTATGTGTTTCTTGACTGACTCCATCAGCCACAAATCCACATTAACGACAGATTTGAATAAGTATTTATAGTATGACAGAACTCCTATCACACAAAATGTCCTAAGTTAAAGATAGGTCCACTTGCGTCAAGCTAGTTTTCCTTTACGGCGAATCTTGCTATAGTATTATTCTAATTATTATCGTGTAATCTTTCTTTTAGTATACATATCCCCCCTCTTACCCACTTCCATCCATTTATAATGGATGTTTAAAGATTATGATGAGAGTGTGCGATTGTGTGCTGTGTTCATATGTATAAGCACTTAAACTGTATTATTATTATTATTATTATTATTATTATTATTATTATTATTATTATTATTATTATTATTATTATTATTTATGCCATTTACCTGTAGATGGAACTCCACTCCCATACTGAGGGTATTCAACAGAATGGCTGTCAAGATAGTTCGTTGGAAAAAGTTGCTCTCCACGAATCTTACCATGAGGTTCTGGAAATTGTTGATAAAGGCTGAAACCCAATTATAAACCATATGAGGTGCCCTGACAAAACATAAAACGCTGTCAACATATACTCCTTAAGCACTCATTTACAATTTACTATTACAATTACTAAATCCCACTATGCTATGTTTTTTCTTCGTACCAACTTCCTCATAGCATTGAACATATACAGTCAATCATACTGCAATGAATGGCTGTAAGACAATTGGTCTTTCTTATTTCTAAACTCATTATATATAATCGGTACAAAACAGTCAAAACATTGTTTAATCAGACAAATATTGTGCAGTTGCAGTGTTAAAAACAAATTGCCAATATAGCCTACCACCATTGATCACTTGATCAAATTCCATAATCTTCTTAGCCTTTACTTGTAAAATTAAATATTTAATTGTCTTAATAAAAGTGATTGATGTTTCTGTGGAATTGTTAAAATGTATTTTATCAGTGCTTGCACTGCTGAATAGGAAGCAATGTGGCAAATAGTGAAAAGTGACTGGGGAAAAACAAATGTGAGCAAGGGAAATAACACACTGCATACGGTGTGAGCAAGGGAAATGTCACGTTGCTTACATGTGAAAATCTTCAGCAAAGAAGACACTAACTACTCTCTAACGTTAAAGTGCGTCAAAGTTATTTGACCATTCTGAAGCTAATGTTCAAGTATATAAGTACCGAAGGTGAAGCACTAGGTCAAAACTAATGCTCAGAGCACGAAGCCACCAAACTAACCAGCCATTAGGCAATATTCACATTAAACAATCTGATTAGCATGCATTAGACACATCAGTGGACACACCACATTACAAGGATAAGACAGTTGCAGAAAACAGTATACCAATGGATAAATAAGTTTATACTTTAACAGCTGCATGCAGAAAGCTGTACACAAAATAACTGACTTTAATAACACGCATTCACGTACCATAAACAAGGACAACCTGTATTATACACATACCAGTGTTTTAAAAAACCCAACTGAGTGCACAATATTAATGAAGTCACTGCACTAAACAGTGTTACCAACTAATGTAGTTTTAAATACTAAAATTAAAATAAATTGTAAGCAGGTTTGACTGACATGAACCAGCAAGTCACCGATATTACTACGTCTAGTACAAAGGTCCCGATATTTTATTAAAATAACAGTTCGCTTAAATCACCTAAATTTAGATTGCTTCACATTATTAACTAACTGGTTTTTTTTTTAAACGAGAAAGCAAGAAAAAACAAAACAAGTTACATTGAGATCTATTTCTTGCACATTTATGTTGACCATTTTCAGTCTATACAAACCTAACACCTAGCTATTCATGCTCAAATATAATTTTGAATTACTGTCTCGTCTCTTACGTGGATTTATAGATAGTGTTAAAACGAAGAACTGGCTCATTTAACCTCTTAAAACAACTATGTCCCGATTAAACTTGGACAAAAATAAAAACTTTTCTTTACTGGCAGAAACTTCTCGAAATACATTACAAAGTTGTAATAAGTATATATAGTACCGAGTGACTTGCTAGGTCCACGACGGTCAGGTAGGAAAGACAAAATGCCTCAAACACAAAGGTGTGCAAAAGCACTTTCAGAACTGCAAACATCATTGAATCAGTTCCTACATCTTTTTCTGTAAGCACTAGTATGGACAATACACAAAACCATTTCTGCAATACAGAAAGTGTATTTTTACAATATTTTGCAAGAAATAACGGCTCTTATCAACTTTACATTTTAGAGGCATTCTGGCTTTGGGCAAAGCACAACAATGAGAAATGAAAAAGCCTCGCTTGCGGGGGACCACATGTATACCACAGATTCCATTACTTGGGGCCTTTCGTTTGTCGCTCTCACTCTCATCCTCAGAGTCGGATTCCTCTTCCTCCTCACTACCTTCCTCTCGGTTCTTCTCGCTGTCGTTGTCATCGTGCTCTGAATGGCTTGGATGAGTCTCACACTCGCTCTGTATGGAGAACTGGGTGCTGAGTTGCTTGTCGGCCACCATGTCCATCAACAGATTGTCGGCAAACAGACCTGCACAGAACCTCGGCCATCAGCATCATAAAAGTCATGAACCGTAGAGATAGTAACATTTTCTATATTGTGTTTGGATTTTGTGTTAACACACTTAAACTTACTTTCATTCGAGTTGACTAAATTAAATGCATTTCGATTTTAAAATGACCATTTTAAATGTGTTCTGATTTTTAAATGTGTTCTGATTTTGAGTCAACACTTTACATTTTATGTTGATTTTGAGTTGGCAATCTTAAAATTTGATGTTGAATTGAAATTCTATTAATTTATATAATTTGAAATGGAGCTGGAATTCTTAAATAAAACAAGCAGATTTTCTTAAGTTTGTGCAAAAGGTTGTTTGGTCAATTTAGTTAGATGTTGGATGGACATACTTAAATGGCACTGCTGTATTTATAAATGACACTGCTTTATTTAAAGTTGAACACAACTGCATGATTAAGAATGTTTTACTGTAAAGATGTTTTCTTAAGGTGACTTCAGTGACAGTAAAGAATAACTAAAAACAACATTGTCCAACAGAAAAATATCTAATTCTGAAAACTTTCAACTTTAAGGCACATAATATTATGCATGAGTGAAAGTGAAAAAAGGTGCATCGTTAAACAATGCTTGCGTTCATACATAGCCCAGAATTTATACTGATTAAATTTTATATAGATATTTATTTAGTTATTTATAATGACACCAGGTTTCTTAATAAAGGGTTGGCAGAGCAATTCAACCAAGTCTGAAATCCTTATAATTATTATGTCAAAGATTCGAGATACAAGACACACGTTAGCGTATATCTTGCCTTCCTTACGTTTATAAAAACAATGCTTATTAAACCCAAACCAACATAATTTCTTGCATCAAACCTGACAATTTCACTGAACAGCACAATTAATATAAATACTGAAATCGCCACAAACAAACCACACAATTAATATAAAGCAAAAAAGTGAAATTCGTGATCCTAAATGGTAATGGCACAGATGATGAGAAATATTGCAAAAAAATAAATGATACATGGCAACTTGCGTGATCGGGTAGGTACTCAATATTTAACAATTGGGAATGCAATGACTTGCGATCGTCGTTTTCACGTACGAAGAGCTTTCGTTGTTCGGTTCTGAATAGCATTCACTGATACTTTATGTTAAAATATATTTCGGCCCTTGCCTTGCTGCCTTCCACGTTTTTCAAAACAAAATTGTGTGTGGAGGAAAGAGAATCCGCAACTAAGACAAGAAGAGGTGAGAACGTGGATACATGCAAAGTGTATAGCAAAAAAACCCATTAAAAAAAGCCAGGAAGAATACAGGATTCGTAACAAACACCAAGAAAAAAATCAAACTGCGTTTTCAGGAATGAAGCATTGACATACACTACACAACAGACACAAACGCGCTAAAACACCCCAACAAAAAACAAAATAGCAAAGGTGTTTTACAAAATCAAATCATATTTTAACTGTAAGAAAGAGGACAAAGAATAGTGTCAGAAAGAGTGCAAAGGAAAAAGATAGGTAAGAGAATAAGAATGTGATAGAAATTGATAGGGAGAGAACTAGTAAAAAAAATGAAATTAGTGAGAAGGGAGGGGAAGAAATACCTGTAGAGAGAGGGCGAGAGAGAGGGAGAGAGAGAATTAATTTATAAGTTTCTTAACCATAACATTTACACATTCGACTGGTCGGTAATAATCTGACATAACGTGTGCGACCACACAATACATGCACAAAACACACGAACAGACGCGCACACCCCTCCCCCCCACCCAAAAGAGCAATTGCGCGTGAGAGTTGTTTTTAGAAGTATAGAACATATAAAACATAACAATTCAAGCAAAATAATAATCTTGAAGAAATAAAGAAAGAAGCAAGGAACAAATATTGGTGGGGTAGAGGAAAGTTACAAAGGCAAAAACAAAAGAAAACATAATACATAAAAAAAAGAACACAACATAACAAAAAATAACAGAAAAATACAAAAAAAGAACCAAAATATAAAACGAAGCAAATAAAAGATACAAATTGTAAGATACTAAAATAAAGTGCACCAAATTATTCACAAAAATAGTCAAAGTTTTCAAATCAATTACAAAAGTCATGCTGTTTGCAATAATAACGAATTGGTGTCAATACAAATGTGCTATTAAGGTAGCTAGCTGCCAGTAGAGTTGAAACATCTACAATTACATCAAGAATGTGCAAGCATGCATTTTTCCTTTCCACGAGTTGACACATGAAGAAAACAAGGCAACTTAAACTCTTAAAACAATGCATTCAGAACTTCAATTTGTGAAGTAAGTATTGATTTTTGTTGTGTGTTTTGTTTGCGGATCTATACACTAAACTACGTCTTATTTATAGTAATATAACAGACACAGTAATTATCTTATTAATAACAGTGCCATTACCATTTCTTTGAAAATAAGAAACGTGAGATAGTCAGTCGCTACACATTTAAAGTGTTGATTAAAATACGAAACAGTCAGTAAGGTGAAAAGAAAAAAAACACACACTATGAGTAACATTTTATAAGAAACATGCTACATACAATTTAAATGTTCTGCATATGCCCTTATCGATTACTGTTTGAACACGCTGTTAAGAATCCATTCGTTTCTTGCTGATACAGTAACAAAAAGATGAAAACCATATCCTCACTCACTTGAAAAACTTAGCAATGCACAGTCATTAAATCTTCTTTACCTACTGTCATGGTAAGATGGTAAAAAATAATTGTGGAAAGCACTAACGTTAGAGGATTAGTACATTACTGACCTTGTCTGCTTTGAAGACCATCATGGAATTTATCACTTTTCCATTTTTACAATTACAATAAGTTCAATGTCTTGCATTGTGATACTTCCAATAGCTTTTTTCATATTTATAGTATTCCAACTCCAATATACACACATAAATGACTACAATAATATTTTATTAATAATACATTGTAGACACACAACTAGCAAAAGTTAAATGCTACAGATATGCATACTAACTGCACAGTAATTACATTCGATTATCGCATTTCCAATAAAAAGAGTTTTCACAGTGCTTTTGTTGTGTCAGGAATAACATGACAAAAGGTAATTGAGGGGCAATGGTGCTAACCGTGCACCACCAAAACCTTGAGTTATCCAAAGCCAAATTTGCTGGCTCCTTACTGTGCAAAACAATTATGTAACGAACATTTCCATGCAAAATAGTCTTGAAAATTCGTAAAACACTGTGAAAACAACCTTCAACTGAAAGAATAGCATGAGACGAGCCCGAACTAGCAGAAGGGTGCTGCAGGGTAGGGTAAGGGGAAAAGTGAAGGGAATCGAAAAGGCAAAGTTAGCACCCATACTTACCTTTGTCAGCTACAGACTGAAGCTTGGAGGGCTCAGACTCCACGTTCAGTAGCATATTTGAGGCCGCGAGGGCCGCATTTTTGGCCCCATGGGCCGCAAGCACTTCAGGCAGCGAGGCAAGGGCTCTACCACTAACATTTTTGGAAAAAGATGTCGCGCCACCAGGGGGCAAGAGCATGGACAAGCGGTTAGGGGTAGCCTGCTGGGATTTGAACAGGGTCGGCGTTAAGGCCTCGACAGCCCCTAGCGCCAGAGTGTTGAGCGATTCGGAGGAAGGGTTGAGGCTGTTGTTGCAACTAGGTAGCATGAGATAGTTGGGTCTTCGAGGCGAAGACACAGGGTCCACGTCAGATTGCTCTGGGCTGGCGCGAGGCGCTATGGGGCTAGAGTCCGCACGTGACGGGTACAAGTCTGGGGTCACTACGTTCAAGAGGTAATGATGATGATGATGGTGATGGTGATGATGATGATGGTGGTGGTAGTGGGGGATCTGCAAATAAGTGGTCTGCAGGCTACCTTTCTTTCTACTAGTCCTTTTTCTGCGAAGAGAAATAGATTTCTCCGGGTTAATTTTCTGGCGCTTCTTGCTCTGCACGTGCCTATGGTAGGCCTGCAAGAGTTTTCGTTTGGCACGACGTGCTATATGCACCACAAGTTTCAAGAGTTCTGTGTAACAGCCTCCTGGCTCGGAATTGCTGGCGAGGGTGCTGCACGACTGATAACGCTTTCGCCATCATCGCTCAACGCTCACGCCTCAAAACACCAAGACAAAACGAACAAAAAAACACAATAACAAAACACAACAAAAAAAACAAAACATCCTGCCACCCACAGTAGGAGGACTTAAGTCGCTAATATTTCTAACAACAACAACACCAATAAAAATAAATAAACAATCAAATAATAAATCACAAAGCATCTTGAATCTTCTTAATACTCTGGTCTGCATTCCTGAAAACAGCTTAATAAATCAGAAACAATTTTATAAAAAAGAACAATTCCAGAAAAAACCTAAAATGGATTTATGACAACATTAATGCCCCTGCATTCCTTTCAGCGGATAAACAATAAATTATAACAACAAATATAATAAATATTTATCATTTAAAAAACAACTTAAAACAGCACAAAATACATCAACTTCATTCCTGCTGAAAAATAATACTTTTATTAAAACCCATCTGCAAATAAATATAGAAGATATTAATTATTAATATCAATCTAAAAATAATAAAATCAGTACAAAATTTTAGCATTTAAAATACTGCAAATTAATGCAATAATTACAAAAAGGAATCTTGTGAAAAAAATTACACCCATCTCCGCTGTTTGAAAACGAGAATTAAATCTGAAGATCTTAAAAAAGAGAAGTTTTTACTTACTGTAATTCACAAAATAATCTGTGACAGAACTTATTACCCACCATGCTTACAGCACTGAGAATTCTTGTATCAAAGGATTTTATCTTGGACCAGTACATTCAGACTTCACTGCTGAATGTCCTGACTTTAAGGCTCTTAAAACAAAGCATGCCTTTCAAGATGTGGGCTAGATTAATTAACATTCATTACCTTTGCGAAATATTAATATTGAGATTTTACCCCCTATTACTTATTGCAAGAACATGCAATACTTTATCTAAAAGGGAAGTGTGTAGTTTATCTGAAATTATTCTTGACTGAAGGTGAAACAAAAACGTCTGTGAACATTAAACATCAAACTGCAGATAAAATTACAACAAATTTGACTTTAAAAAAAAAAGGATTATACTGACCTGAAAAATTACCACCCAGGCCAATCCAATGTTGTCGAAGGAGACGGAACCCTTGTATGGGTTATACGCTTCGGCCTTGCAGTTGGTGTAATACTGATTCCAATTGACGCACGAGTCGTTGGTGGGAGTGTTGTTGCCATATTCGCTGGCGCTGCCGTTGCAGCGAATCCCCTCGTACTCGTATAGGGGCAGGTTCTTGCACTCTTTCATTCCCCCAACCCCTTCGGGACTGCAGATGTAGTCATTGAACTTGGTCTTGTCTGGCACGTAGTACGTTTTGTTAAGGACTTCCTCTCTGCAACAGCAGAAACGAGAAAGAGATGACGTTTGATTTAATTATTGGCCGGCTGGCCACCTGATTGATTGATTTAATTATGGATGGGTTGATCGACTGAATAAATGGTGGCGTCCTAATCCTATTATATAGCAATCTCAACAAAGCTAAATATAGCATAATCGTAGCGTCCGATTATTATATATTCACTTTTTGACAGTGAAAATGGAACTAGTAACTGCATTCAATTTTTGCCATTAAATATGCTTTAAGCAATTATAAGTCTTACAATATCAGACGGTAAACAGCAGATAAAGATCAATATTTTCCTATAGATTGAGAGTCGTGCAAAATGAACACATTGCTGCTGAAAGGCATCTTCTTCTCTCGGGGTACAAACCGACGGATAAATTGAAGTAGTCTATATGATGTAAGGTGATAAAACAGGCTTCTTACGGGACAAAATACAATGACGTGTTGATTTCTAAGAAACAGCGATTTCGTAAGACGCCAGCCCACAGTTGCACTCCAATGATGCCAAAGATGAAGAAGACGAAAAAACAGAGAAGAAGCACATTGCCAAGCATTGGAAGAGTATCCAGTAGCAGCATCACCAATATACGCATACCTGGAACAGAAAATATTCGATACTATAACGCGATAAAGACACCTATAATGGGTGCATTTGCTATATGCACCGTATTCCTACGAAAAAAAAGAAAAGAAAGTGAAAGTGAACGAAAGAGAAAAAGAGAGAAAGAGAGAGAGAGAGAAAGAAAGAAAGAAAGAAAGAAAGACAGAAAGAAAGAGAGAAAGAGAGAGAGAGTGTCGGGGATCGGGGAAACAAATCATCACTACTTACTTGGAATTCTGTTGATAGCCCTGAGAGGCCGCAGAACACGTATAGTTCGGATGGCTGATATACTGAGATTTTCTGTATCCACTGCATACTCTATGGAACTGGAAAAGAATTAAACAAATCCACGTAATTGGGGAAACAATGTACAGCGACATAGATCAATACAATCACTTTTATCCTTATTATTAAGCCATTTGTTAGAAATAGTAGACGATAAATAATAAATAATAAGTTCCAAATACAACCACTTTATATGCAGTTTATGTTTGCAATAACACTGCAATAAGCCTACAAGTTATGGCTTAGCAGAAATTATTGTTTACATAGATTTGTTAAGGGAAATGGTTAGTAATCTGTTAAAAAGATACAGTGCAACAAAATAAATAAACTAAAACCAAAAGAAAAATTGAACGCAATAACTAAATTTAAGATGCACAAACGAATACTCTTTGAAAAATGAACAGATAATAATTCGGCTTAATCAAAGTCAAGCTAAAGTAGTTGCTTTAAATTTACATTGTTTTCCATCCTGACTGATGTGCAAAATGTGCAGATTGTTTTTACAGCATCAAACCCATGAGAAATCAATACTTTTCTTATACCAATGATCATACACACTGAAAGGCCCATTAATACTCAAGCACGTTTAACAAAACTACGTTGCCCTACCAAAGATTAGGCCTATCAGTCCATTAAAGTCCTCGGCTATGTGTCAGTTGAAATAAATACGTGAAACATAAAAGCAACATTTGGAAACAAGTAATAGTATAATGACAACAGTAGTTTACAATTTACAAAGCCTGCACACAATTTCGTTTATCGGAAAAGCATAGCCGTACACAAAATACTAAAGCTTATGAAACTCAATGAAAGTATCTATCAAACTGAAACATTTTGTTCACTTTCGGTTTTAGCGCCAGGTACAAGAAGACTTACTCCCCTTCAATTATAGACTTACCCCAAACATACCAAAGATTCCCTAGTATCTAGGCTAATTAAACACCACAAACGTTTTTCATATTTTCGTGTACGTTTAACTGATGCATGGATTTTCAATACATGCATTTTAATGTAGAGAAAAAAATTGTGTAGTCCTAAATCGGCTAAAAATTTAAATAAATTGTGGTCTCAGTAGGAAAGACGAAAGAGAAAACCAGCACAAAAAAATACGAACGGGTAATATATGCTGAATGAAAAAGCTG
The DNA here is from genome assembly GCA_036898135.1 of Oncomelania hupensis. Classification (NCBI taxonomy): domain Eukaryota; kingdom Metazoa; phylum Mollusca; class Gastropoda; order Littorinimorpha; family Pomatiopsidae; genus Oncomelania; species Oncomelania hupensis. The sequence goes on along the minus strand of CM072512.1, from coordinate 18,743,813 downwards.
ACCACAACTTTAAAAACGAAGCACCAATTTTGGCTGGTTACGACTGCCTCTTAAGCAAAGTGTCAAAAACAAAAATAACAACAAACAGAGGAATATATAAATAAAATAAAGAAAAATAAATAAATAAATAAATAAATAAATACGAACTGTAAGATAGCGTTACAATAAGCACGTTCCTCTAAATAGTGTAATGGGGAGCATACCAAGCAATAACGCCAAAAATAATTGCAATTTGACTGCCCATCTGTGGTACCTCAATATAGGTACGTAGGTCAACATAAAAAATTATAGACCTGTATTTAACCCACATTTGAAATCACCCAACAGGTTTGTGCAGCAGACATAATGATAGCAAAGTTACCCATAGCAAGACCACAATACAATTAAGGCGTACACAATCATCCTTCAACACAGGTGTATACATTTTAGGGAGACAAATGCCAAAAAAAAACCAACAACAAAAAAACCCCGAGCAAGCAATAATACTATATAATTCTGGGAGTGGGGAAATTCAGTGTATGAGGGAACGCATACAGAAGCAGCCGGCTTTTAAAATTAATATTTCATCAGCATTTACCTACGTTGTGGTGTATTGGTGAATATTTGCAAAGAGAGAAGAGCAGGTGTATTGGGCCAATATTGAACAAAACATCAGTTCAGCAACTGAGGAAGGAATAAAATAAAAATGAACTAGTGGGTGGGGAAAATGCTCATGTTCCTTAGGCACGCGGTAGCACGTGGAAACAGAAGTAAGCATGTGCGCATAGTGTGCATTCTTCATAGTGCGTGCACAATCCAAACATCGTGGTTGGATTGAAGCTTGGGAAAATTGAGGACGTGAGTGTTCAGCCTGGGAGTAAACTGCAAAAAGGTAGTAATAATGCATTCAGCATATCTATCGCCTCCATGAATAACGATCGCGTAAACGAAAGTCCTTTAAAAGAAAACAGGTCAACTGAATTATAATGAATTACACGAAGAGTATCTTAAGGCATATTAAAAAAAACAACTGATTGGACCAGAGGATTTTCCTTGTGCCAGCGAGACACACTTCATCAATGTCTTGCATTATATAACCATTTGTGTGCAATAGTCGTATTAGGTTTCGTAAAACCTACGACTTATACACACACTTAGCACCAATGAAAAATGATCAAGTTACAAAAATTAAAGGTTAAAGTTAAACCCATATACCTAGGTGTAAGTATACACAGGGATAGGCACAGGAGTCGGGAGATGGAGTAGGTCATAGGGGAGACATCTTATAGGAAGAAACCCACAGATTGCTTCCAACAAGCGGGAGGCTGGGAAAAAAGGGTGCGCTTTGGTGCCAAAAGAGTGGGAAATAACCGAAAATGTTCAAGCCTTTCGCGACGTTATAAATAGGCTACATGTCGGCTAAGTATACCTAGGTGTTCAAAGTTTAACAGGATTAGGCAGGCATAGGGGAAATATGTTTCAGGGAGAACCCCACAAATTGTGATCGCTTCCAACGAGCAGTGCAGAGACAAGAAACGCAGCAGAAGAACACAGGATTATATCACGAACATTCAGAAAAACATTGCGTCACGCAGTAAGAAAAACCAAAGCAAACAACCAAAGCCAGAGAAAATGCTTGCAAGTGGAATGAGCAGTCGGTGAAATGCATGTTAGTATTCTAATTCATGTTAATTTGTGTATTTGCTTCTGTTTGTTTTTGTTTTCTGCTGATACTATTTTCATCATTGATATGCACCCATTATTTCATATATCTGAAGAAAAATGAGGATGCCATTTAAAAAAAAAATAATGTAGGAGCTTTGGGTTATCAGTTAGCTGTGTAGTAGATAGAATGACTAAAAAAATAGCCCACAGAAGGGTAAAAAAAAGCGTGCGCACAACCCCACATTCATGCTCATTACATGCACATGCACACTTTAGCAACAGGACCCGCGAATGTGAAGGTTTGTTGTTAAAAAGTGTGAAGTGTCCAGTCCAAAAACACAAAATTAAAAAGACAGTATTTCTTACTTGCTGGCAAAATATTCTGCAACACTATTGGGCATGGACAAAGAAAAAAAAAAGAGAGAAAAAGTCAACAGAAAAGTTTTAATAAGCGACCGGAAAACACGTAGTGATTAAAAATTAAAAACGAAAGCTTGTTATTTACGAAAATTAGTTAATTCAGTGTTAAAATACAAAATTAAAAAAACTCAGTTATAACCGTGTTATCAGAAAATAGGGAGACAAAAACAAATATTTGGAAAGCAATGAGTGCATTAATTTCTTTAAATTTGTTAACGATTATTGAAATTTATTATGAAAGAAGAAAAGGGAGCAAACTGGGAAGAACTCTTCCTTTATCCAAGACCTACCACAGTACAGATTTAGTACAAAAGAAAAGCAAGAACTCTGCGTCGACAAAATTCCTGTTGATAAGATGAAGCAGTGAAGAATATTTTTAAAAAAAGGTGAACGTGGCTCCAACTCGGTGAAGAAAAAAAAAAAAAGCAACAAAACTACAGTCTAGTTTTCATCCCGATAAAAAAGGGGGACAATCACTAGCCCAGACTCATAACAGGCAATTTACGCATCAAATCAGCAGTCTTATCCCTTAACGCATTGACAGCGAACGAAAAAGGTGCAAAAGCAGGATATGGCTGATGACCAGCAGCAGAATGTACATAGAGAAAGCCTGCATGATCGTAATCGTCATTACATTCCAAACGCATATATAGGCTTAAATCAAATTATTGGTTTGGTGGTGGGGCAGGGATCGAAAGTCCCTCTGCGTAATTTTAATATAACAATAACTTTGATTTAAATAATTTGTATAAAACTGTATTTTCAGGAACAGAGTTGCAGTAAGTCGATTAAGTTAATTAATTAAAAAGCGCTGTCTATGGCTGTATTAGACGGTGATGCAGTATTTTGTACACTCTTCCTGCCCACGACGCAAACACGATACCACCCCAAACCGCCCAACCACAGCTATATTACAACGTAATTTATAACGAGCTGCACAATGCAAAATTCCTCTTTCCATCACCCACACACTCACAAAATATAATGAAATAACACAACCACCACCACACACACACTATAAAACACAGCGAACATATACCGACACAGACACACGCATATACATTCTCTCTCTCTCTCTCTCTCTCTCTCTCTCTCTCTCTCTCTCTCTCTCGTACACACACGCTGGCAGGCAAGCATTCGCGCGCGGCGCGACACAAACACACACACCCGCACACGAATGCACGCGCGCTTGTACACACACACACACACACACACACACACACACACACACACACACACACACACACACACACACACTCGTAAACGCACACACTTACACCTCTAAACCACCATTTAACGAAACAACAGCTGCACTTTTCACTGCTAATGTGCACCTAAACTGATCATGTTCAATGAAGTGGAAAGTTGCGGCCAGGCAGTTTCCTAAATAAAAGAAAATTCCGCGATAGCGGAATAAACATAAGCTTAACACGTTGTTTCGATTAGAATCAGAAATTAGTTTTAGAATTTCAGTTAATGATTTATATATAATAGTTATGCTTTAATTAATAATAGCCTACATTATGCGCTAGGACGAATCACTGTCATTTGATATCTCCGGAATTTAATGTAATTAATTATTACCCCAGCATGAAATATGCGCACGCATCATATCTTATTCAGCAGCTGTATACAATGTTGTTTCCATTATCAATATAGTCAGCACTAACTGTGTGTAAATATAAAGATAGTTTACACAAACCGCAACACTGTTGTCTTATCCAAATGGTCTATATGATATCAACAACAAAATTATAACACTAACCCGTGTTTGTGTCCAAATGCGCAGAACAAATCTGTTTGCATCAAAAGCACACATCAAACAGATCGAAGGTCGAAAACGTTTCAAAGTACAGTAATGCCAGCATTCATTAGTAAAGCCTAATATCAGCATTGTGAGTGAAACAATATAAAATTATATGCATTAGTAAAGACTCAGGTGACAATAAATCCTTCTAATCCACACAGATATGTTTATAAAATTCGACCATTGAAATCGGACTTCGATGCAGTCTCTCAAAGTAAGAGATGTGGAAGGCAGTTTAGTACTGAATGAGGGAAAAAACGCACGCTTTCAATTCAGTTCTCTGCCAGCTCTTACAAAGCACACATGGAGCAAGGGTGAGAGGTGGTGAGAAGCAGACAAACACAAACTAGAGGTTGCGTAATTATTGCGCTCATTATCAAGTTTCTTTGTTTTTTAATGTCTTTTTGTATTTCTAAATTCATAATGTTTCCACTACCATAAAGGCCAAGGTCACTGGAGTCATTGTGCTGCTAAACATGTTTTGCTCAACATCTCAAAAACGGCTGAAGCGATTTTATTTAGGTTTGATATATATTTGTGTCAATGGCCTCAGTTTCTTACACCTGCTGCTTCAAATGTTTAGTGCATTGATATTTTCTCATCCAGCTTGCTCCTGCCATTTTATCCTGTCAAACTGAGCTTTTGTAAAAAAAAAAAAAAATCCCAAACCAAAACGTTAAAGTTTAGATTTGTGCCAATAACATAAGCTTTTCGCACCTGTCTCATGCAGAAATTGATTTATTTTTTGTGTCAGATTCACTTGCAATATAATCCAGTTGCATCCATTTTGAATAGCGTGCCAGATAAACCAACAGTAATTGTCACATCGGGCTATTCCTGGCCACACCGATCAATAAGTACGGGTCTTATTTTTTTTCCTGGCACGCTCAGAGAGTATTTTATTGCGCGATTTATATTCACACGCGCGTGCGTACGTGTATGTGTGTGTTTGTTTTGGGTGAAGAGGGGGGAGAGTAGGGAATGGAAAGGGGTGCGCGCGCGTGTGCGTTTTCGTCTAAAGCCATAGATGTGTAGTTGTCTCGTTTTTATGTTGAACACTTAATAATAGAAAAGCACAGTGCAAGGTGTGGTATTGCACATATAATGTGAAGAAGATGCAAAACACTGCATGGTTAGCAATGACTACTGCATGACATGCTGCTGGCGGTGGTGGGTGATGCTGATGGTGCTAAGAATGGCGGCGTGTTTGCGACTGCTTTTTCGCCATACCTGACAGTGCTGCAGAGCTAGAGGTAGGGCAAGGACGAAAAATTAAAAAGGCGTGCGGTGTGCTTCAGAGACTGTCGACATGCAGAACTGCGAGTCAGTCCCCACCTCAAACTAGCAAGTGCTCAAAGGGTTGGGGAAAGGACAAGGTGAGATGGCGTGCTGCAGAGATGCTCTCCACATGATAAAACCATGCGCGCAGTGACGAAGAAACACGATGGGGTTTGTTGTGCTGAAGAGACAGGACATGGGAGACTCGCGACAGTCCCGTTTTCTCCAGTACCAGCAGTATGGAAAAGAAAATAACAGAAACAAGAAAGGGAAAGGTGCAGAGTGGTTGGAAGGCATATCAAAACACAAAGATGCCCTGCAAAACGTACAGATTCATACAACAATGAAATATACAGGCTCCTTTCATTCAATTAATATGACCTTGTTAATTTATTACGTAGGCTGGCAAGGACTGATTGATGTCTACATAATAGTGCAGTTAATAAAGCTATGTGATGCCTTCCATGAATACCAGAGTAAACATGTTTTCCAGTTTGATTAGGTATTACGGAAAATTCCACTCATTCTTGCACTCTGAACAGTAGGGCTGGAAACGTGATAACTGCGTTCTATAGAAGAAGGTATTCAAACTGCCAAATATGTGTATCATAACATCATTATTGTCACAATTATTTCTTAGCGGTATTATTCCTGAACTACACAGAAAACGTGTCACAATTTTCCTTTTCATTCCCTTTTAACCAAATCTCTCAGGAAAACAACAGGCAAATAATTAAAAATTACATTTTCTGTGAGTAAAATAAATGAGGAAAAAAAACCTATTAGTTTTTGTTTTATAAAATCTCCCACTCTGATTATTTCCAATTGGCAATCAATATAACCCCTATTTGCTCATGAGGAGTTAAACATATTAAAATAACCTTTCTGTTGTTGTTTGTAAAGCTTTATAAGAAGATGTTAATGAATCGCGACTGGCTTTGCAGACGTAGGCCTATATGTTACAGCTACAAAAATAATATCAGGCGAGGCAGGGCGTGGCTGCTAAATTGTATTCCGTTTATAACATTGAACAATTAATAAACAAAGAAATAAAAAGGAAGTTGCATCATGACATTTGCAGTGTTACCCCCTCCCTCCCCAGCCTGCCCCAATGTGTCTATGTAAACAAGTTATAATATTTACTCTGCAAATGGATTGGATGAAACAATGCGCGAACTTGCGACGAGTGCGCATCCACCTCGCCGCTTCGATTATAATGATACTGTTTGTAGATGTCGATTGGGCTTTAAAGTGCACATTAGCACTTCGTTGTAAAGTTTTTTTTTCTCACTTTGTATAACACACATATACCCACACTCTCACGCACGCATATATACACGAACACACACGCACGCATATATACACGCACACACACGCACGCAGAAACACTATTCAACAATATTACTGACAAAGTTCGGGTTCAAAGTAAAGAGATTTTAAAACGAACTGTACTGAATTAATACAATATAAGGACAACTCCAGAGGAAAAGAACTTCGCATACATTTCTATACAAAATCCCGAGGATATTACCCGTGAAGAAAATGAAGACACAACAAATGCTTTGCAGACAAATGAAAATGAGAATAGGAATAGGATAGGATAGAATGCAATCTTCTTTTAACAACCTCTTTTGAAATGTTCCCCGAGTTATTGCTGACCGCTGAATTCAATACAATTTCTTTACAGGAGAACTTGAGAGAAGAACTTGTTTTTCTTCTTGCCTAATAATTTGATGGGAGAGGAAACTGTGGAGGACGAGCGTAGCGGTATTAAAAAAAAAGAAAAAAAAAGAACCACACTTGCACGAACATGCAATTTCATTCTCTCCTGGGTCAAACCTCATCTTTGTGCCTGACCTTAAAATGAAATCAACGAGAGAGAGAGAGAGAGAGAGAGAGAGAGAGAGAGAGAGAGTGTGTGAAAAGGGGAGAGAGAGAGAGAGAGAGAGAGAGAGAGAGAGAGAGAGAGTCTTTATACTTTCCCCCGGTCAGGAAAGGAACATGGATCCTCCTGCTAAAGCGCAGTTGTTTCCCTTGCACTGCTGATGTTGCGACTGGCAACCATAGCTAAATAACGTTTTCGACTAGACTATGCCGCTGACGCAGGATGTCCATTTTGTTTAGAGTTATGCAAAAACCACAGACGCGTCTTCAAAACGGAACTATCAGTATCAGAAATGGAATCAAAAATCGACATTCCCGAAAAAATTATGGTTAAAAAACGGTGCATTCTATTAAATTAATGAACGCACGTGCAAATTTCCGATTGCAAAGACTCGCAAAACATTCTAAAACCATTAATTCCTTCCTAGCTATCCTATTCCATCTTATCCCTTAACTCTAAAGTCGTTGGGGGTACCACAGATGATCGTTTAACCAGCGTACTCCATCTAATTCTTTCTCTGTCCTCAGCAACCCTCATGGCATCGCTCAGTGTCAAGCCAGTCCATTCCCATATCTTTTCCTGTCTCCCTCTTCTTCTGCCTCCCTACACCGTGCCTTGCAGGAAGTCTTTGCAAGTCCTGATGCTCTAGTGACGTGGCCATTCCATCGGAGTTTTCGTTTCTTCACTGTGAGCATCTCATCGTGTTGTCCAATAGCTTGTGTGATGGTCTGTCGAACTTCATCGTTGATGATGTGATGGGTATAGGAAATGCCCAGAAGTCTTCTGTAGCACCTCATCTCCATGCTTTGTATTCTTCGCTGTGAGGGTCCATGTTTCGCCAAGAGTATAGGAAGATTGAGATGACAAGGGAGCGCAGCAACCTTACCTTGGAATATAGACGTATGGTCCTTTCTTTCCAAAAAGGCTTCAACCTTGTCAGGGCAGCAGTTGTTTGTGCTATCCTGGAATGAACTTTCTGTCGGGACCCATTGTCTGAAACAATGGCTTCTAAATAGAGTGATTGGCCTGGGATTTTGATGTCCGTGTTGATGCCATTAGTGTTGTTGGTCATCATTTGGATCTTCTCTGCTCTTATCTCCATTTAAAAGGCTGTGGAGGTGGTGTCACGCACCTGTGCCAGCTGTTCATGTTCTTGTTCCTCTCCAACCAATCTATCAATGTCATCCGCAAAACGGAGGTTGGAGGTTGCCCTATCTCCTATGTTGACTGAGCCTTCATGATCTGCAAGGACATCTGACATGATGCGCTCCAGAAAGATGTTGAGTGTTAGAGAGTGTAGGCATCCTTGACGCATGCCGATTGTTGTTTGTGAACCAGTTCCCGATGGCACTATTGTGGAGGACTGCACTGGTAGCCTTGGCATACAGGCTTTTGATGACTTCAATAACGCTGGAGCTGATGTTGTACATTCTCATGGTTGCCCACAGAGCTGCATTCCAGGCTCGGTCAAACGCTTTCTTGAAGTCTACAAACACATGATATAGATGTTGTTAAGGTTGTGGGTATTTCTCGCAGATTATTCCGAATTTACCCAGCTATGTATCCTGCTTGTTCTAGCTTGGAATTTCAACCTGTTGAGTATTAATTTCAGGAGGACTTTGCTGGGGTGCCTGATGAGACTAATGGCGCGGTAGTTTTGACACTCCTGAAGGTTACCTTTTTTGGGAGAAGTGATGACAAGCGTCCATAGTATAGGCCACTCCCCACTCTGTCAGATCTTGTTACATATAATGGTGAGGGCGTCAATCATCGCTTCTCCTCCTAACTGAAGCAATTCTGCGGGTATGTCGTCTACTCCCGCTGACTTCCCATTATTCAGCGATTGCATTGCTGCCTCAACTTCTTCTCGCAGAATTGGGAGGATTTCGTCTTCTCTGTCATGTGGACAGGCTAGAACTGATGGGTCTCCGTTTGGTGTGTGGTTGTCAAGGTCAGAGCAGTACTCTGCCCATCTATCCAATGCTTCTTTTTATTCTGTTTTGGATCGTTGAGACTTGATGTTTTTTTTAAATAATTGTCAGCCGCTTTACAGTCTGGTGGCCTTCTTGCTGTTATTCTTGTTTAGAATTTTCTCTATTTCTTGGCATTGATCTTCTATCCAATTCTCCTTTGTTGTTCGCATGCCTTTTCGGATGACACAGTTGATTTTATGGTAGGCATCAGCTCCCTGTGAGGTGTTCTTTTTCCTTTTTATCTCTCTTCGTTTGTCACACAGGTCCAACAGTTCAGGCGTGATCCGTGGTTTCTTTTTCTGGAGCAGTGCTTACCAAGGATCTCAGTGGCCGCATATCGCATCTGTTACTGCTGAACTGAAAGTAGTGGTGGTCATGGTGTTGACATCTACTTCATCAGCTCCCCAAAATGTAATGGTGCAAATATCCCTCCAATTGCGGCTTGAAGAATTTCTGTCACCGCCGGATCGCAATTCATCCAGGTCGAACTTCAGCTTTGCGCACTTTGCTTTGTTTACTCTCTTCAAGCGGAGCCGGAAAGACATCATCACAAGATCGTGGTCACTTTCGATTTCTGCTCCTGGGAAATGTTGACGCTTGTCCTGAAGCATTTCTTGACCATGATGTAGTCGATCTGTCTGTGATGCTCCCCGCTGGGATTGTGCCAGGTCCATCGTCTGGATTATTTGTGGTGACCAAGCGTGTTTGCCAGTATCAGACTATTTTATCTGGCAAACCTCAGAAGTCCCAGATCTCTGTCATTTGTCTCGTTGTTGCAAAATGGGTCCACATGTGTCTCCCCAGTTGCGCTTCTTGGCCAACCTTGGCATTCCAGTCGCCTTGCACTATGACTATGTCCTTCTTCGGCACTTTGTCAACGACACCCTGCAGAGGTTCATAGAAATCTTCGACTTCGCTGTCATACTCTGATGTTGGGGCGTAGGCCTGGATGATGGTGATGTTGAAAGGGACTGCTCTCAGACGGGTGATAATGAGTCTACTGGAGACTGAGCGGCAACCCATGACAGTGGCTAAAATGTTCCATCGATAGTGGTCCAGCTCGTGGGCCAGTTCTTCTAATTTTAGTTAGGGTTCTGACATTCCAGGTTCCTATGACGATGTTGTTTCTCGTGCGGATCTTGCTAAGTGGTTCATCAGTAACCCACTTATCACCTCTGTCCTGGTGGCCAACGGAAGGCGCGGTCCTTGGTGATCTGGGCGATGACCGATCCGGTATGAAGTGGGCGGTTCTGTTCATCTTACGGTGTGTCTTGGGCAAGAAAACCCTTGCGGGGCCCAATCTTCTCCGGGCTTTGTCCACGGCCGAAATCCACGCGTACAGTGTGGTTCGCCTTGGCCCCGAGTACGAGGTTGTTGAACAAATGCTAACGAGAGGTTCCTACGCCTTGGCCGGTGACTTTACTTTGTTGAAGAATTTCACCCAGTGATGCCGTGCTGACATCACCTCTGTTCAGACAAATCTCACCCTTTGTTTTCAGAGTTTCAATCCCTCCCCTCAGGTCGCCGGTATGTTGTACCAATGGCTAAGAAAAACAAGTTTAAAAGATCCTTCATCCCCAAAGCAGTTTCACTTTTGAATTCCAAAGCCCAATTATCCAGCATCTAAATTAATGTACAACTTTTAGTTGTGAGTGTGGGTATGGATTGGTGGTGGGTGGAAAGAATAGGGTGTGCCATTGTAAAATGTGGGGGTGGGAGTGGGGGATTAGTGAGGGGGGTGGATCATCATAATTGTTATGATTGCTTGGATGTAATTTGCTGAGTTATGACATTCTTAATTAGTAGATTGAACTTGTTCTAGTCACATAATATATAATTTGTCATTTTAATGATCCTAACCATTGTTATGGTAACTCTTTATGTAATCTGGTTATGAGATAGGTAACCTTGTCAGTTGTGTCTTTGCTGTGTTTCTTTTTTATTTCAAAAATTATAATGTTCTAAGCATGTTTTTACTGCATTGTATTATGCAATTGATTGTTGACTATGTATAGGTAAATGTAGAATGTTCTAGTCATGCCTCTACCTTTTAAGCACTGCCATTATAATCATGTTTAGGCCGTGATATGTATAGCTTAAGACAACACTTAACTTGTGCTGTCATTGGGTTATTTTGTGTGTGGATGTGTGCGTGTGGGTGTGTGTGTGTGCTTTTTTTGCATGAATGTAAAATTATTAGTTATTAGTGATGTGGAATTTAGGTTGTGAATGTCTGTATTTGATTGGAATTTAAGGTTGCTGTTGTGTCATTCGAAATGAATGTGTCTCTGCTAGTTGTGTATATACAATGGATATATTGCATGCTTCTTGCGGACGACGAGCCAAAGACGAAAGACAAATTTCTGTATGTGATGAACATCAGACAATAAAGTTATATTGTATTGTATTGTATTGTATTGTTCGTCGCCTCCTACTACACGCCGGGAATCTATGGGTCTATTCTTTTCGGTGCCCGAACCCACAGGGCACATATCACACACACCGCTACGCACACCTGTTGACAAACTGTCAAAATGAAAAATGACATTAATTCGACATTCAAGACTAAACAGGACGATGAAGACAATCACCCACACCCCCCCACACACACACACGCACACACACACCTACACACACCCACCCACACACTCACGCACCACAACCGATACACCAATATTAGAGAAAAAAGACAAATAACAGAAACGATAATCAAGCGGATTTTAAACAAATTATTTCAGAATGTTTAACTAATTACATTATTTTGTTTTGCTGTTGCTTTCTCGACATTTTCAAAATAAAAAAGTTCGCAAATGGCAGTCTTTTATTTATAACGGAGTCGTTCCAAAACTAGTGTAACTTTCCTTGGAAACTAACTAGGTGCTGTTGATGTGTACGCTTAAATAAGAAAATATTGACGGTTGTATTTCATCTACACCTATCAAACTGGTTTACAGATCACCAACGTCGATGAAGTTCTAGTTCCACACAAAAACGAAGTCGAATTGCTTCATGTGTTTTGCACACACTTTTCGTTTTAGCTCCCAGCAATAATTACCTTATCAATTAAACTACATAAAGTGTACAGTTTGCAATTCTGTGATTAGTTAGTTATTCATTGCTTACAGGGTCCAGCGGACTGAAAAGAGCCGAATAAGGACCACAAAATCAAGATTACAACTTGACTGAAAAGGCCTCACCCCTGATCCGCATAAAAGATCTGCCGAAACAACCCTAGTGGTAACACTGACGGCACTCCACCAGCCGGTCACTTTACAATAAAGGCATCCCACGCAGGGGACCCTGAGGCTATACTCTAATTTATCAAACCACCGTTTAAGAAAACAAAATAGAATGCAAACGACATTATAAAATATCAGCAAAACGTACACATTTAAAATGCCTACATTGCCAAATAATAATATTATAGGAAGCCTTAGTGACCATTTAGCAGAAAGTGTCCAATATTCCCAAACTGATCCAACAGACCAACACACAAATGAGGAGTTTTGTCCCGGAAGAGTTTGCAAGAAACAAGGTAGGTGACTGGTCTAGCGAAGAAGATTGTATAGTAGATTGATAGAGGAGAATATGAATGAGAAAGAACAAAGGAGAAAGACAGTGATAGTGGGAATTTAAAGCACTAAATTTCCAGAAAGTGGGGATACTATTTATACAGAAATCCCCGGCACCCTCACGGGCGCTGCAATTCTGTACTTTATCCCAAGTTATAATAATAATAATAATAATAATAATAATAATAATAATAATAATAATAATAATAATAATAATAATAACAATAATAATAGGATGATTTCACGCTATATGAAGTATAGCACCTTTCTTCCCTTAAAAGATTCTCATATTTGTCGCAAACAAAAACAAAATAAGATATTTTAGAAAGCCCATTCAGAGATAAACATCGTAATATCTGTCACAAACAAAAACAAAACAAGAGATTTTATAAAGCCCATTCAGAGATAAATATCTGATATCTGTCACAAACAAAAAACAAACATGAGATTTTAGAAAGGTGATTAAAAATCGAAAATATGTGTGTGGGGGTGAAGAAGCGATCAGATCAATTCAAACGGATACTACCGCAAGCTTTTGCACTGAATTTCTGCGTGTTCTAGTGCGTGGGAAGGGCTAACAATGTTAATCAACGATATGTTCCAAGTTGCTGATCGTGCCTCTGTCGAAGATAAGCACCATTGAGTCGGTTTTCTCTGGAGCTAAGCCTCAGGCATGTTTTATTGGGAAAGGCCGCGAGGGAAATTTTGGTTATCACAAAACAGAGTCTCTAAAGACTACTTTCGACATTCTCTCTCTCTCTCTCTCTCTCTCTCTCTCTCTCTCTCTCTCTCTCTCTCTCTCTCTCTCTCTCTCTCTCTCTCTCTCTCTCTCTCTCTCTCTCTCTCTCTCTCTCTTTCTCTCTTCCGCCCCCTCCCTCCGTTCATTTCCTCTCAACCATTGCAACGTGGATAAAATAGAATTTCATGATGATCATTACAACTTTTGTTATATTTCTTTGAAAGAAAGTTTAGTTTCACAAAGAAGGGGGTTCATGGTCTGCACTGCATATTCTGGGCAAGTCTCTCTCCTTTGAAATAATTATTGGAAAGTAATGACATCCAAACTACGATTGTTTTCTCGGACACCCACCTTAATTCAAACAAAAAGTATGGTATACCCACAACAAAAAAGTCTAACTAGAAGGGGCAAAGCCCATATGACTCACACGCTCCTTATGGAACTGTCAATATTTAACATAAAATGCCCTGACAAAATAAATGTAACAGTGGCATTAAAATGCAAAGTAATACCGACTTAAATTTTTCTATGCTCTTGATCGACCTTGAGATGACCTTGACCTCCGGCTCCAAATACACTCATGTAATATCAAATAAATTCAAGAAAAGGTTGTATGATGCCAAAAAAACTTAACTCGGGATTACCTTGACTTTCAGTGACCTTGACTTGGATGACCTTGACCTTAACGTGACCTCTCATGCATGTCTGATCAAATAACCCAAAGTTGTTGCATACTATGGGTTAAATAGAGCCATTCCCCGGTACGATGACCCATTTTTGTATGTTTTTGCAAGGCCTAAACTGACCTTGATCTTCAAGATCATATATCATCTCTAAATACAACAAGTTTAAACTTTATATCTCTCATAGTTTAGGTCACTTCAAAGTACATATATTAACTGACTTTGAACAGCTCCAGTGACCTTGACCTTGGAGTGAGGTTGACCAAATGTGCATGGGATGTGTGTCTCGTTTATATCTATCATGGAACAAAAAATTATTGTTTGACTACCATTTCTTGGCCTTGAAGTGAGTCTTCATTCGCTGACAAATTAATGAAGTCTACTGGATATACACCATCTTACCAAGTTTGGTTGCCATAGTTGAAATAGGTTCTGAGATATTAATCCACTTGCAAGTTTTGCACGTCCAGACGGCGGACAGGGAGACAGGCGGACGGACAAAATTGTTTTTAAGGTGTGATTTTTGGACTATGTCGCCCGAGGAGTGACATTTGAGCTGTTCGTCGACGAATACACCGCAGCCGAGGTACAGCGCTATCCAAATTAAAGAACTAACGTCTTTTCTCATCTCTGATTATCGATGTGGACCTTTTTTCTAAGAATGCCCGAACGATATTACAGTCTCTCCATTGCGAGAAGAGGCGGGGAGCCTCGATGATCGCCCTCTGCAACGCAGTGCTTGCTCGTCTATTTTGCAAACAGTGGAGAACGCGTCCCATTTGAACCAACGATGGGAAAGGAAAAGCGGCGCAACGTGTGTCTCGACCTCATCCACCACCATACCCCTCAATAAAAACTGCCAGCCTTTCCGTACATGTGGAGTACCCCTATTGATTATCCTCCCACCTAAAGCTCCATTCTCAGCCGACCTCAATGGTCGAAGTGATGGGCCTGGATGAAAGAACAGAGCAACTTTACCACGCCCTCGCCGCAGCAAGTCCCTCTTAACGTCGTGAATATTGGGCGATCCAGAACGATCAAGGTACAGTAACCAAATCAAATGCCTTTGGCTGGTCACAGAATGTCCAAAAACACTCTCCGTCCTGACCAAAATATAGTAACCAGTGACTATGGTCAGAGAACAGAGAACTTTTCTTTATACCTATAATTTTTTTCCTATGGTTCTCTTCATCCTGAAAAAGAATAGTAACCGGATCAAGCTTACTGGACAGAGTACGTTCCAATTTAACATTATTTCATCCGACTTACTCGTCTCTAATATACAGTAACCAACATACACACTTTTAAGCTTAAGATACTCCGCACGATGCAAACGAGACTATTTCAGAACTCTCAATCGACCAAAGCACACGCCGACACTCTTAAGCCCAAGTTACTCCGCTTAAAGTAAGGAGGGCTATATAGAATTTTCAATGAATGTTCCAGAAGCTCTTCCTGGAACAAGTGTACTTAACCTAGTACTTTCCCCGAGAACCTGAAGAAAGCAGTCAGGGTTTTCCAAAATGTCACAATTGGAGGGAGAGTATATTCTGGGGTTTTCCTTGTAATACAAGAATTTTTTGAAGTGGGGGGTGGCTTGTGTGTATGTGAGTGGGTGGGTGTTGGTGAATGAATTAATGAAAATAAAGTCACCATTCAGTGCATCAAACTTCAAACGGTGAATGACTAACTGTATCGCTGCTTCAGAGGAACCCAATTCAATGATATTAGGAGGATGAAACAATACTTCAAAGATATTTAATCACAACTGCTTCAGAGGAACCCAATTCAATGATATTATGAGGATGAAACAATACTTCAAAGATATTTAATCACAACTGCGTAGCTAGAACTTGTGAACACGATATCTGACAGACATTTCGCGTTCGACACATCAAAGACGGGACAGAAACATGATGAGATTAATAAACAGCGTCTAATACATAAAAGATAGAAAGTAATTTTCGGTAGGATAATGCAACAGATAGTTAAGAGCTTAGCTATAAAAAGGTCGGTAATATTACATCTCGGGTAAACATAAGTGTACACAATAAACTCTATAATAATGTGCACTACACGATAGGCAGACAAACGCGTCCAGTAAGTCTATGTAATAGACAAACAATTAGTACAAATTCGGTACATAACAAACAGATAATAATATATTTAGGGTAAACATAACTTACAACCGAAATAATAACGTCCAATCTAATTATAACAGGCAATATATATTATAGTAGGTCCATATTAATTGACAAATAGTTAAAACAGATCAATATGTAACAGACAAATACTAATAATAATAATATTCAGGGTCAGCATTATTATAACCGACAAACTATATATCGACGTCCGGTAAATAACAGGCAGACATACACGCCCAGCAGGTCTGTGTAACAGGAATAAATTAACAGCACTCAGTATATTACAGACAGAAAAAATAAGTTAGTTAGTTATTCATTGCTTACAGGATCCAGCGGACTGCAAAAGAGCCGAATCAGGACCACAAAATCAAGACCACAACTTCGCTAAAAGAGGACTCACCCTTGATCCGCATAAAAAATCTGCCGAAACACCCCAAGTGCTAACACTGAAGGCACTCCACCAGCCGGTCACTTTACAGTAAAGACATCCCATGCAATGGACGCTGAGGCTACACTCTAATTAATCGAACCACCGTTTACAAAAAACAAAATAGAATACAAACATCATTATACAATATCAACAAAACACAAATATGAAATGTCTACATTGCCAAATATAACATCATAGCAAGCCCCAGTGACCATTTTGCAGAAAACGTCCAATATTCCCAAACTGATCCAACAGACCTCACACACAAATGAGGACTTTTGTCCCGGAAGTGTTTTCAAGAAAAAGGTTAGGTGACTGGTCTAGCGAAGAAGATAGTATAGTAGATTGATAGAACAGAGTAGGAATGAGAAAGAACAAAGGAGAAAGAACAAAGGAGAAAGAACAAAGGAGAAAGAACAAAGAAGAAAGACAGCAAAAGTGGGAATTTAAAGCACTAAATTTCCACAAAGTGGGGATACTATTTATACTGAAACCCAACGGGGGAGAAAAAATAAGTATATAGGTCAACTTTATAACTATGTAATGATGTCCAGTACATAACAAAAATAAGTAAGCTTATATAGGTCAAGTTTAAACCGACCAACTATGTAATGATGTCCAGCACATACATAAACACGTCCTGTAGACCATTTTTACCAGGGACATAGCTTAATAGCCGCCTATCCTATCCTATCATATCTAATCTCGTAACTCGGTAGTCGTTGGGGCACCACAGATGATCGTTTAACCAGCGTACTCCATCTTTCTCTGTCCTCAGCAACCCTCATGGCTTCATTCAGTGTCAAGCCAGTCAATTCGTGAATGTTGTCCTCCCACCTCTTTTTCGGCCTCCCTCTTCTGGCTCCTTGCACCGTGCATTGCAGAATAGTCTTTGCAAGATCTGATGCTCTGGTGACGTGGCCATACCATCGGAGTTTCTGTTTCCTCACCACTGTGAGCATGTTATCGTGTTGTCCAATGGCTTGTGTGAAGGTCTGTCGGACTTCGTCGTTAATGATGTGCTGGGTATAGGAAATGCCCAGAAGTCTTCTGTAGCAACTCATCTCCATGCTTTGTATTCTTTGTTGTAGGTCTGCTATGAGGGTCCATGTTTCACAAGCGTATAGGAAGATGGAGACGACAAGGGAGCGCAGCAGCCTTACCTTGGAATGTAGATTGATGTTCCTGTTTTTCCAAATGGGCTTCAGCCTTGTCAGGGCAGCAGTTGTTTGCGCGATCCTGGAAACGATTTCCCGTCGGGACGCATTGTCTGATACATTGCCTCCTAAATATTTGAAGCTATGCACTGTCTTGAAGGATTGGCCTTGGGCTTTGACAGTTAATAACCTCAGCATGTAAAAAAAAGCTGATAGTAAGTGTTGAGTGTGTAACAAATACAATCAAAATAACAGCAGCCATACTGCAACGGACAGACAATAACTGCAATCTGTATATAACAGATAGTAACTGCATTCAGTATTATAACAGAATAACAGCATCAAGAATATATAACACTAGTGGTTTTTGTACCCTGGCAAGCCAGGGTACACAGGTTGCTGTTTAAAATGTAGACAGAGAGACAACTGTTGTCTGCGAGTTTCATTTGGACGATGATACCTCCCCATATCCCCCTTGATACCTCACCATAACCCCTCCCCTGATATCTCCCCGCCCCCCCCCATGATGCCTCACCAAACCCCCTTGATACCTCCCCGAACCCACTTGATACCTCCCTATACCCCCTTGATACCTTCCGTACCCCCCCTTGTAACCTACCTGTACCCTCCTTGATACTTTCCCGTTGATCGTTTCGCAGCTATGGATGAAAGGAATCGACCATCACCATACCCCCTTATATATACCCGTATCCCCGTTATGCCTACCCATGCCCCTTTAAACCTACGCGTAGCCCCCTTTTACCTACACGTACCACCCCATCCCAATCCTTGGTAATAATAATAATAATAATAATAATAATAATAATAATAATAATAATAATAATAATAATAATAATAATAATAATAACAATAATAATAATAATATTGAATATAGAATAATACAAACAGAAATCATAAAAAACACAAAGGTTTTAAAATAAAATTTGATATAAGATATAATAATAATAATAATAATAATAATAATAATAATAATATTATTATTATTATTATTATTATTAATAATAATAATAATAATAATAATAATAATAATAATAATAATAATAATAATAATAATAATAATAATAATAATAATTATTATTATTATTATTATTATTATTAGTTTATAAATAATAATAATAATAATAAAATAATAATAATAATAATAATAATAATAAATAAGTAAAAAGTAAAAAGCCTAAATTAAAAAGAAAACTATCCATATTGTAGTGTAAAAAAAAAAAAAAAATGGCCCCTCGAGAGATTTGAACTTGGGTCGCCTGCACGGTAAGCGAATGTCTTACTACTACTACTACTACTACTACTACTACTACTACTACTACTACTACTACTACTACCAATAATAATAATAATAATAATAATAATAATAATAATAATAATAATAATAATAATAATAATAATAATAATAATAATAATAAGAATATCGAATATAGAATAATACAAATAGAAATCATAAAAAACACCCAGGTTTTAAAATAAAATTCGATATAAGATATAATAATAATAATAATAATAATAATAATAATAATAATAATAATAATAATAATAATAATAATAATAAAAATAATAGTAATTATTATTATTATTATTATTAGTTGATAAATAATAATAATAATAATAATAATAATAATAATAATAATAATAATAATAATAATAATAATAATAATAAATAAGTTAAAATTAAAAAGCCTAAATTAAAAAGCCTAAATTAAAAAGAAAAATATCCATCGTGTAGTGTTAAAAAAAAAAAAAAATAAGACCCGCGGGAGGTTTGATCTTGGGCCCCATGTCACGGTAGGCAAATGTCTTACTATCTGAGCTATAACGGATTCGTATAAAGATCGTCAATTTTTTGGTCTATGTGGGAAAACATGCTAAAACCTCGATTCGATTTTTAATTAATCAAAATTAATTAGTTAAACACAAAAATTTTAGAAAATTGGTGACCAGAGTGCAAAAGTGTTTTGAATGGAAATAAAACAAAATTAGCGTTATTACGAAACGGCACGTTCTAGACACGGGTTAAATGGAAACCGCGCGCGGAATGAGGCTATTGCAGTTTGTGGACATTTTGTTTATTTATTTATCTCAGAAACGGTTAAACGTTGGGTAAGGAAATGTCGGCTATAACGATTTCGTGAGTTTTGAGCACACAAAAGGCCTATCCACAGCACCCAGCATGTGCCCAGATCAGCGTCCATACCGGACAAACTTTATAGTAGAGGCGAATAAGGACTTCCGGCTAAGCAATTTATATATATAGATTGAACGGACAGACAGTAAATACAGGTATAGCGTCAATACAAATATAACGGGGCAGACAATGTAATGATGTCCAGTAGATATAACAGGAAAGAAAACTATGGTCATGAACCCTGCCCTTGATGAGGAAGAAGAAAATAAGCTATTACACAAATGGGACGTGGACTATGCCTCCTGGTGTGCTGACAGATAGGAATTGGCCCTGCTTCAAGGGCAACACCCAGCCCCGCTATTTTCCGCCTACTTGAAGCCTATCGCCCTCCGCCTCTGCTCTGGAAAGACCTTCTGCTCATATTTCACTCGATATTGCATATGCGGAGCCATTATCGGCTTCGACCACTGTATTTTTGATTGCTCGGCCTTTGAGGACGACTTCTCCAAGGTCAGGGCTGCCTGTCGTGAGGTGCAGTTGGGCGGCACGGCTCCCGACTTAGTGGCTTACTCCCTCTCCTCTGATTTTGAACTTCTTTTCCTGACTGCTGGGTGCATTTATAGATCTAGGGTGGCGTCTTACCTGTAGACCCTCGTCACCCTCCCTCGTTAGTTTTGCCGCGTCGCATTCGGTATGCCTGGTGGTAGTTGTACATGCACCCCCAGAGCCTGCCCTACTGAACCTGGTCCAGAGGGACTTGTGCACCGTTTGGCTGGGGGAGGACTTGGTCCCCCCCCCCCCCCCCCATTGCTTGATTTTACCATATACAATTTTAGACGCTCTTACCATGCGAGCCGGTCTCGTGTACAGTTTTTATATTTGTCTAGAGCTTGGACCGTCTGATCCGTAGGCCCGCCCTCGCTGGGCCCTTTGGACACGCCCTCCACTGGGCCTGTCTTGCCGTCCCCCTGGCCCAGCTAGACCTGGACAAACGGTGCTGCCCGGGCACACCGATTCAACAAAAGCTTTTAGGTTTTGAAGTTAGTTCAGCCAGGCTAGCTATAAATAGCTTCTCCGGTGCTCTTCTTTCCTTTCCTTTCACTGAAAGGGAGGGTGTAGGCAAGCTATAAATAGCCCGCAGCCAGCAAAATATGGGAAGAGGGGCCGGGTAGCTCAGTTGGTAAGAGCGTCTTGCTAGTAACCGAAAGGGCGCTGGTTCGAATCCCGAATTGGTCAACGTGTGATCATATTATTTTCCCCTTTACCAACAACTGGCCCGCTGGTGTCAGTATAAATCGGTCCAGTAGTCACCTATATGCGAAAGTGTCGTGTGACTATAATCTACATACAAACAAACAAAATGTGGGAGAACCTAAGAGTGCTGCTCACATAGGCATTGAGCTGGTGTGCGGGGAGACCTGGTCCCCTGCGGCCAACACACAACACAATCTGGGCATGCAGCTTGGTTCTGTCCCGTCCGGACCTGGTCCGGAGGGTTGTCGGCAACAGGGCCGCCAGGTGGATGACCTGGTCCTCCCCTTGCCGATTCCCATGCCGCCACGCGTGCCTGCCTTCAGATACTTCGGTAATTTGTTTTACAATGTTCCTGGTGGACCTGTCCACAGGGACATCAGTTATTTTGAGGCCAAGTGGCCTAGCGGACGTATTGTTCCCTCCCTTATTTAGGTTCACATTAACTTGCGTATTTACTCCATTAGGTGAAGGGTACCTCTTTACATACCCTCATATTGTACAGTGACTGCTGCTCTTTTTTTGCATCCACTCCGGGTCTCACCCTGCTGGACTCTCCCTTATGGTACAGATAGAGCACTTGAGAGCACCTAACCTTTCCCTGCAGTGTGTAGCACGTAAGAGCATAGCTACCCGCAGTATCGTTCGGATGGGACCTGGTCCTCACCGACGACTGTGAGGCCTTAGGCTACACCTATTGTATAGTCAACCTACCTTTTTTGTGACGTATTTTATCCTCCCTCTTACCCCGATTTTATAATTATAACCATTTTAGCCTTTTAACTTTTTACGTGGTCCTGGGAGGATTTTTATACCTTACCCGTTTACTGGGCCTAATTCATAGATTCTTTCACAGCATGATTGCCCTAATCCACAGTCCCTTGTACGCTTCGCGTCTGGGACCGCAAGGGGCGAACGTATGTGACTTAGGTACGAGACTATTGAGGTCACCGAGGGTTTTCTCCGGGCACTCCGGTTTCCTCCCTCCCTTCAATAATGGTACAAGATGCAGTCAATATAAAAATTTCAAAAATAAAAATTCGATTTTCTTCCGTATTCTAATAGCGATTTCCCTGCCTTTACACCACCTGTTTGAGTGATGTATGTGTATTTGGTGTGTGTGAGAGTAAAAATGAGACAGGTGAGCGTGTATGTTGGTATAGATCGCCGCGCTTTGAGCCTTGGGAAAAGGCGCGTACATAGCATCCTGTATTAAATCCTTCTAGGCTACGCCCTAGTGTAGTTTTTATATAATATAGATCCGACCCTGTTTGTACAATAGCCCGGCAGGCCTGGTCTGTCCCTAATATAAAAGCTGATACCATCCCACATTTTAAATCTTTAACAACCCGTTTCCCCTCGCCTTGGCTGTTGCCTCCCTGGCCCTCCTCCTTCCCCTCCTTGTCGTTTCGATCCCGGACCGACCCTGGGGGCATCCCTGCCCACTCCTGTAGCTGACTTGTACACATTATACTCCCGCCGCTGCCTCCTTCAGACTCAACATCTACTCTCACTGGACGTCGTATCTGACCTGTGCGCTCCCTCTTCATAGGATTTTCCACAATCATCATGACTTCTTATTACAACGTCCCTCCTTCATCCAAGTCTCCTATACGCCATGGTGTCCGGGGACGTTAATCTACATGCCAGCCACATGCCAGCAAGCCTGCCACTCACCCTTATCCAGTGTGTGGACAGTCCACCGGCCCACTGGCCTCTTGGCGGTCAAAGGAGGGGAAACGGGGAGGGAGGTCCAGTAATAGGCGATCGACGCCACATTTCTGGGATTCTTGTGGTCCGGGCACATTTATCGACGGGAAAGTGGATCCTTTGATAAGTTAATACTGAGACCCTTTTGACTTTTATGCTGCTGGAAAGTATTCACGAATAGGCTACCGGTTACTTTCATTGAATTCTCGTTGAAGCCTAACACGCCATAACCTTTAATTACCATGTAGGAAATATACTAAAACGCAAGTCAGTATAGAGGAATTAGGAGTAGCTTACTTTTTAGGTGTGTGTTGTTTTCCCTGCCGCAAACAAATAACTATTTGAAGAAGTCTTCCTGAAAATAACGTTAACATCACAAATTGGTTTCCCTACCCTTCTATTTTGTTCTTTCTCTACTACTATTTCGTGATTTTCTTCTTCGCTGCAATTTTTTCCAATGTCTTTCTTAAATCACTGTCAATCTCCTACACTAATTCATTGTCAAGAAAGCGGGATTGTGCGTGCTTTTGAGTCCCTAAGCTCTCCCTTTGTGTGTGTGTATGTGTGGGTGTGTGTGTGTGTAGAAATGCGTGAGTGTGTCAGTGAGTAAATGTGTATATGGTGCGTGCAGCTTTGTGCCTTCATTCGTGTGTGGTATGTGCCTGCGTTCGCGCGTTTTGTTTTTAACTTTCGGTTCTTTTGACTGTATACCGATTTCACCTACTGTAAGCATTCCAAACCCACTGCCTGTCCTGTTACGAACCTTTTCCTTTTGACCAGCGGTTAGTGCTCTGGTATTCAAGAATGACCTATTTCTCTGGCTTGACCTCTAGCAGAGCGGTTTGATCGATTTTGCAGCCTCGGCAGAAACATTACCTTGTTTGTCAGGTGTAAAATTTTAATTTTCTCATCCTATTATTCTGCTGGTTGCTAGCTGCTGTCTTCCACCAAACATCCTGAATATCTGGTACTCCACTGAGCTTAGAATTTGTGTTTCTGGGGAGTATACCTACCGATGGTCGTTGATACTCTGTGAATGAATCTAAACATGAAAGACACGACGTGTTCTCGGAAAGATCAGTGAAGAATAGCATCACCATCGCAACCACTAACGAATCTTGGACGTATTTATCAGTTAGTGTCCAATCAGTCAAGTGGTGTTAACGGTTTTCAAAATCTACGGTCTTTTTTTCTGCGCAATGAGGAGATTTAATGAAGGCCTGCTGATATAAGTGGTTATGATTCATAATATGGCTAAAGAAAACAAAATACATTGTTTTAATGTTGTTTTCTTTTTTTCTTACATTTTTATAATACTTCAAAAATTAAAATATTTAATTGTAATCCTCCAATCATTTATATTTATTCCCAAATGTTTAATCAATTTCTGTCTCAGAGAAAAGTAGACGTATTTGTCTTACTGAAGTTTAAAACAATCAATTCTGTTTCAAATTTCATGGTTCATTCCCTATTGTGGACTTTTATGTTGGATCGATTTAAGTCACATAGTAAATTGGAACCCTTTGATATTTTAAAGCTTAACAAATCGATTTCATTGCTTCATAACTGATGCGCTTGATTCTGAAACATCGGAAAGGGCCAGGGTAATCTCATTAGTTGCCCTGTAAAAGTCATCCATTTTTCTCTTCCAATCTGTCTTCCCTTTCTGATGAACTGAGGTTAAAAAGAAAGAAAAAAAAGAAAAAGAAGAAGTCGAAACCATCAATAAAGATAATAAAATTAGTTAGAGAGAGAAAGAGAAAGAGGAGGGGGGGGGGGGTGGAGCGAGAAGGAGAGAAAGGG
Organism: Oncomelania hupensis; assembly: GCA_036898135.1. Taxonomy (NCBI): domain Eukaryota; kingdom Metazoa; phylum Mollusca; class Gastropoda; order Littorinimorpha; family Pomatiopsidae; genus Oncomelania; species Oncomelania hupensis. Next base: position 18,719,165 of record CM072512.1, on the reverse strand, counting down.
GAGAGAGAGAGCGGAATTGAAACCATAAACAAAAAATAAAAAAGAAAGCCAACTTCGTGATTTTCGGGAACGAAAACCACATTAATAAATTAAACAAAAAGGGCGGGGGCGGGGGCTGAGGGTGAGGAGAATAGAATTTAAAACAGGCTACACAGCACGGTCACGAATGGGATCACATTAAAATTAATGGACAAAAAAGCATTGAAAGGCCTGCCCAATGAAATGGGAAAACAAAACGATGGAACTTGTAAATAGATCCAATTCAATTATTCACAGGCCGATTTATTGTTATTTGCACATTCTCAAAACACTGTTAAATCACTTTATTCATTGCTTTTACAGACTTTCATAATGGTATTATGCATAAAGAAAATGCTTTTAAATGTTTTCCCACTAAGAAGCGATAATTAAAAATTATTATAAACTATCGCTTGCAGCTTCAAGTCTATATATATAAAAAAAAAAGAAAATCGAACATTTAAAAATTGCAGAATAACTTAGAAAACCAAAATGGATAGCATCCCCGTAACGTTAACGAGTCCTAAAGTATATGGTCAATGCCTATTTTAAATAGGTATACAAACACTTACATTGCACAATCCACATTCCCTCTCCGCTACTCCCTACCAAACCTCACATACACAAAAACTAATCGGATATTTTATAATGTCACCCGGTTTTCACTGTGATAAAGGCCCCGTTAAAAGAAATCAGACGATTGGAAAAAGAGGAATTAAAAAAACAGTCTACAAGAAAACACGAAGAAAACATAGTATAAACTAGAACTAAAAGAGAAAAATAAGTAAGCTCCCACGAAATTCAAGAAGCACAATAAAAACAACAGTTTAAGTGATTTTTGTTTGGAAGGAATATCGATGTATAACTTAGCTCTTGGGCAAACATACTCAAGATTCAGATTTAAATAAATTTATTATCTCACAAGAAAAATTTTAACAAACATTTGCTGTCAGGGAAAGCAATCAAAAAGGTAACAATAATATAAATAAAAACATTTATACAGAAACATCATGCACTGACTCACACGTATATGCATATCAGCATTAACATTTCAGGGAAACTGTGTCCTTACAATGCATATTCCTTAATACACGTCAGTATCTTAATAACACAAAACAACACACACACACCCACAGCCAAACACACACAAGGGATAAACATATATTGCACTAAATATTATGAAACGTATTTTGAAATATTACAAAATCATAACTTTAAGAAAACAAATCATGATAATACTCACTGCTAAATCACAGGTTTGCTATTAGAAGTTATACTTCAGTTAAGTATTGCACAGTCAAGGAATACTGGATAGTTGTAAAATTGCTGCATTATAAATGATACAATTCCAGTATAATGCATCCATACGCCACACGCACACACATACACATACACGATCCCAGCTTTCAGTCAACACTTATTAAGAATTTGTACAGATTTTGGTACGAAGACAGCACAAGGACACCAAACATGGATTCAAAGACGAATGAAGAACTTGGTTTATCAGATTTCTTGACGGGGGATGGGTTAAAAGCTGAGAGAACCATAAAACATCAAGAAGTAATGGAGAGCTAAGTAGCATTTGCGTTCTATTAGGAGCTCAACTTTTAAAGGATCCATGCGACGTTCGGAATGCCTTTAACATGAGCATGACCTTTACGAGACAGAAACTTTAATGGAGCCCTACAAACAAACAAAAACAAAACAAACAAAAAAGATTCCTCTTGGAATTGTTTCCCTTTTCGAACTATTCTTCATCATTAAGCATCAATCATCATCCATCATCATCATCATTATTATCATCATCATCATAATCATCATCATCATCGTCAAACATCATCAAAAACATCATCATCATCACTGTCATTCAGAGAGAGAGAGGTGGGGTGAGGGAAGAAGGTAAAGGGTGGGGTGGGCGATATTTGATGAACTAGAGCATGTTTGTGAATCGACTGACGAGCGTTAAACAGCTCAAGGTCTATACGATCCATTACATTACATGATTATTGCTTAAAGCTTTAGGTCCAGCGGACTCTTCCGAGCCAAATCAGGACCGGACAACCCCTGATCCGCATAAAAGATCTGCTGAAACAACCCCAGTGGTAAAACTGAAAGCTCTTCACCAGCCAGTCACTTTACAATAAAGACATCCCACGCAGGGTCGCTGAGGCTGTACCCTAATTTATCGAACCCCCGTTTACAAAAACAAAATAGAATACAAACATTATAAATTATCAACAAAACACATACATGTAAAATGCCTACATTGCTAAATAATAACATCATAGGAAGCCCTAATGACCACCTGGCAGAAAGCGTCCAATATTCCCAAGCTGATCCAACAGACCTCACACACAAATAAGGAGTCTTGTCCCGGAAGAGTTTTCAAGAAAAAAGGTAGGAGACTGGTCTAGCAAAGAAGAAGATAGTATAGCAGATTGATAGAACAGAGCAGGAATGAGAAAGAGCAAATGAGAAAGACAGCGACAGTGGGAATTTAAAGCACTAAATTTCCAGAAAGTGGGGATACTATTTATACTGAAAACCCCGGCACCCCACCGGGGGACTCCACGATCCAAAGCAAGTTTGGCCTATGCCTTACAGAAGAACAAGAAATCTTGGACAGACGGACAGAGTACTACTGCTCTGACCTTTACATCGACAAACCAAACGGAGACCCATCAGTTCTAGCATGTCCTCAGAACTGAAGAGGAAATAACCCTCCCAATTGTCCGATAAGACGTTAAAGCAGCAGTGCAATCACTAAAGAAGGGGAAGTCAGCGGGAGTGGACAACATACCGGCGGAATTGCTACAAGCCGGAGGGAAAGCGATAATTGACGCCCTCACCAAAATCTGTAACAAGATCTGGTAGAGTGGGCAGTGGCCTACATTATGGACCCAGTCGCTTGTCATCTCCATCTTCCTATACGCTTGCGAAACATGGACCCTCACAGCAGATCTACAACGAAGAATACAAAGCATGGAGATGAGGTGCTACAAAAGACTTCTGGGCATTTCCTTTTCTCAGCACATCACCAAACAACGAAGTTCGACAGACCATCACACAAGTCTTTGGACAACATGATGACATGCTCACAGTGGTGATGAAACGGAAACTCCGATGGTATGGCCACGTCACCAGCTCATTAGGCCTTGCAAAAATCACCCTGCAAGGCACGGTGCAAGGAGGTAGAAGAAGAGGGAGACAAAAAACGAGGTGGGAGGACAACATTCGAGAATGGACTGGTTTGACACTGAACGAAGCCACGAGGATTGCTGAGAACAGAGAAAGATGAGTACGCTGGTTAAAAGATCATCTGTGGTGCTCCAACGACCTTTGAGTTATGGGATAGGATAGAATGTTTGTCGTGGCACGTGTGTTGTAGTGATATAGTGTGTAGTTATGCAATAAAACCGTTGGTTTGTTAAAAGTTTTATTATTATTGTTGTTTTAAAAAAAACTGTAAGCCATCCTACCCTCACCTCCCCTAATTTAATCCTTAGATGGAGCATAGTGAATGTATTTGTGAACTAGATTGTTGAACACGTTGAGAAAGAGAGGTTTTGTGTACAGCGTGTGTATGTGTGTGACAGAGGTAGAGAGAAGTCGTATCCGTGATGTGTAATCTTAGCTCACCTTGTGTTCATTGGCTTGAAATGTTTTCTACTCAGCGCTTTGATCATGGTTTTTGTGTGGAAATGTTTAAGCGCTAAATACATTTTTATTCATTCATTCATTCTTGGCAACAAAAAAACAACAACTAGAACACATTATATTACTGTCATACTGCTGCTGCAGACAAGGAAGAAGAAGATAGTAATTTGAAAACAGAGTAAACAGCAAACATGTTCAATTAATTTCAGTGTATCAAGCTGCCTCTGCAATGCAAAGTTAACGCAAAAATATCTGTAAATGTATCCTATTTTATTCTTAAACAAACATGTCACGAAATAGCTACCCAGAGTGCAAATTCATAAGATAATAGTCAGCAACGCATTGAATGGTGTCCGGTGAACAGACGTTACAAAGAAACTAAAAACGCATTTTAAAATCTAGGAACATGGCATTACCAGCTAAACCTACAGCAACTATGGAGAGGGGAAAATGGCGCTTACAAAATAAAAGTTTCACCTACAAATATGAAGTCGAATCTTTCACGAAACTGCATTACAAATAATGAAGATTTCGTAAATCTACAGAAACAAACAAGAAGGGAAAAAAGAATCTCTACGAAATACAGTTCAATCTGCACATTTAAAATGTTAGCGAACTCTAAGAAAAACTCAATAGGAGTACTTCCTAAATAGCTGTCAACATGTATTTTGACCGCTTTTCAGGGGAAGCAACTCTCATTGACCTACTTTACCTACTTTCGGTTTATGCTGTCAACATGTATTGTGTAACCGCATTTCAGGGGAAGCAACCTATTTTCGGTTTATTTAGGGATAATGCCTATTGACAAGAAACAAGTTACAGCTGGAATTGCAAAAGGCAACTTAAATGAAACCGAATATTAATGAATGTGGTAGAAGGAAAGGATGAAAAGCGTTAGCAAAAGAATTATTACCACGAACAGAAACTTGCAATTATATACACACACACACACACACACACACACACACACACACGCGCGCGCACTCACACACACACTCGAGATTAGCACGTACAGGAAGTCGTTAGAGCAACTTATTTCACATTATTCGTTTCATGTTGTTTTGAAATAGACTATGGAAGCCACCCCGAGGTTATTTTGAACATTAGCCTAGATTGAAGCATATACCCTCACAGCAGATCTACAACGAAGCATGGAGAAGAAGATTTCTGGGCTTTTCATATACACACCACATCACCAGCAACGAAGTCCGACATACCATCACACAAGCCATTGGACAACACGATGACATGCTCACAGTGGTGAAGAAACGGAAATTCCGATGGTATAGCCACGTCACCAAGCGTCAGGCCTTGCAAAGACCATCCTGAAAGGCACGGTGCAAGGAGGCGGAAGAAGAGGGAAACAGAAAAAGCTGGGAGGACAACATTCGAGAATGGACTGGCTTGACACTGAGCAAAGCCATGAGGTTTGCTGAGGACAGAGAAAGATGGAGTACGCTGGTTAAACGATCATCTGTGGTGTTCCAACGACCTTCGAGTTACGAGATAGGATAGGATATTCAAGGTTGAAGCCCTTCTTGAAAGACATGACCATCAGTCTGCCCTCCAAGGTAAGGCTGCTGCGCTCCCTTGTCATCTCCCTCTTCCTATACGCTTATGAAACATGGACCCTTATAGCAGATCTACAACGAAGAATACAAAGCAAGGAGATGAGGTGCTACAGACGACTTCTGGGCTTGTCCTATACCTAGCATATCACCAACGACGAAGTCCGACAAACCATCAAACAAGCCATTGGTTAACGTGGTGACATGCTCATAGTGGTGAAGAAACGGAAACGCCGATGGTATGGCCACGTCATCAGAGCATAAGGTCTTGCAAAGACCATACTGCAAGGGACGGTGCAAAAAGACAAACAATGGAGGCAGAAAAAGGTGGGAGGACAACATTCGAGAATGGACTGGATTGACATTGAGCGAAGCCATGCCATGAGGGTTGTTGCGGACAGAGAAAGATGGAGTACGCTGGTTAAACGATCATCTGCAGTGCCCCAACGACTTTCGAGTTACGGGACAGAATAATATAGGATAGGATAGAACCGATTACAAACAATGTATGTTGCCTCTTCGAACAAAACACATTCCATAAACAAACATTGCAACACTGAAGAGGGGCTTGCAGAAAACAGTATGAAACAAAACTATACAAAAACAATTGCATAATAAAAACATTCTTGTAAGGCACAACATCCTTCACAGCCATCACGCACAAAGGATAAACACGGGAAAAAAAGATAATTTTGTTCGTTTAATTTTAAAGGATTATTTTTCAACAGAAAAAAACACGCGTGTCTATCAAACAGTAAATGATACAGAAGGAGTTGGTGACCTTTCAAAATATCTGGGAATCAGGAAATGTCAACGAAAGGAATGAAAGAGATCACAGCTGCCTCAGATGAAAATAAGGAATACTCAGAAAGAAGGGAAAGCAAGCTAGGCAGATAAATGGGGGGGGGGGGGGGGGGGGGGGGGGGGGGGGGGTAATTGATCTGAAAAGAGTTAACATATAATTGCCTTGTAATTTTACTTGCAGCAATCTTACTTTATCGATATATAATAAACCAGTAGTTTTACTTGACGACAACCCCCAGTTACAATTTTCAAAGGCGTCGCTAAGGTCCATTGACAGAAAAAAGATATTTAAACTGTTGGAATAAAATTGTTATAACATGTTTGATGTCCATTTTAAAGGGAATCACCGTCCCTGTACTTTTTTAAATTCATGAACGTGCACTAATTCTTTTGGGGACAGTCACATTACATTACATTACATGATTATTGCTTTAGGTCCAGCGGACTCTTCCGAGCCAAATCAGGACCGGACAACCCCCGATCCGCATAAAAGATCTGCTAAAACAACCCTAGTGGTAAAACTGAATGCTCTCCACCAGCCAGTCACTTTACAATAAAGACATCCCACGCAGGGGACGCTGAGGCTGTACTCTAATTTATCGAACCCCCGTTTACAAAAACAAAATAGAATACAAACATCATTATAAATTATCAACAAAACACATACATATAAAATGCCTACATTGCTAAATAATAACATTATAGGAAGCCCTAGTGACCACCTGCCAGAAAGCGTCCAATATTCCCAAGCTGATCCAACAGACCTCACACACAAATAAGGAGTCTTGTCCCGGAAGAGTTTTCAAGAAAAAAGGTAGGTGATTGGTCTAACGAAGAAGAAGATAGTATAGCAGATTGATAGAACAGAGCAGGAATGAGAAAGAACAAATGAGAAAGACAGCGACAGTGGGAATTTAAAGCACTAAATTTCCAGAAAGTGTGGATACTATTTATTCTGAACCCCCCCGGCACCCCAACGGGGGAGGGGGACAGTCACAACTCGTTTCACTTTTCGCGTATTCCATTCCATCTTAAATTCAAACATTTACAAGCAATTAAAACTGGTAATGCTTGTTTGTGTATGCACTGTCCAAACAAAGAAATCTCTATTCGATGTTTTCATCCCAGAGTTCTTCAGATCTCGGTCTTTCGAGCATTCACACTTAGTTCAGATTCGGATATATATTCCTCTCCGAGTTAAACATTGCTATGACTTCAGTAACGCTTTCGAGTGATGGAAGCGACAGGGTGGTTTCCTATAGTTATATATTGCACTGTGACATGCAAACTGCTGATCGCTTATATTAAAGTGCGCAGCTTAAAGGCGACAAGACGATACAGGCAACTGTTTCATGGTTACACCTAAGACAACGTAGTGACGGTATTATAAGTGTAACAACTTGGAGATTATGTCTGTGTGTACGTGTACGCTTATGTGTATGTTTATGTATCTGTTTGCTTAGTGGAGTGTTATGGAGTAAATGTTCCGAGGGTAAGGGATACGAAAATGCAGACACATCTTGACAAACCGAATACAACTGAACAGTAAACGGAAAACAAATATGATAGATTGACGTGTGGTTTCAAAAATTGAGAATATGATTTATCTGTTATAGTCATTTTGCTTTAAATCCTGTTTGTCTTATCACCTCGACGCCTTCATAAGTTCATTGTTATTTTTCCGATTGTGATCAAGTCAGTTATGTAAGGATCACTTCACTTATTATATTCTGTTACAAAATATAACATACTTAGTAATATGCATTAGTATTACTAATGCATATTTTTAAAATATTGATTGAAATCTGTGTACGGCGATGCCATTTTCAACAAAAACATGTTGAATGTGGTGGTGTTTTCTTCTATTCACAAGGTTAAACTTAATTTAAACCACATAGTGTAAACGAATGCCCGCGAGCGTATACAATAAACACACATGAACAATCTTTCACATACCTGTCATTACGCAGGGGATTTAGCCAAACCCGCGAAATACACAAGTAATGTACGATTCGCACGTGCAGAATGCGTGGCTTGCGAGTGACACTCAGCATTTGCAATAACGAAAGACAACATGAGCACACAACGTCGGAGTGTCAACATGTCAACTGTACACTACAATATAGCCGAAGCCCAGATTGTTTAGAGGTGCTTTTTAGGGTATCCAAAATGAAAACAAGGCAAATGTAAAGAGTTTAGGTTGTTGAACAATCTTACCAAAATGTAAAAAAAAAAATTAGCGCAATTAGGAGATACAACGAATTAAAAATTGCTAAAACGGTATTGGCACATTTTGCCAGTCATACGCGGGAATTTCCTTGCGGGCGAAGTATAATTCCGCCCACGTGCCCATTCAACACTGTTAGCGTGACTTCACAGATATGGAAGAGGATTTTGAAGATGAATTGCTGGAATATTCACCATCATTAAATCCCACCGTGTCTTTTGAGTTAAGCAAACATTTTCTTTGCTCCCCTGAGTTTGCCTTATTAAAATATAAATAATATAACGCGCAATATAATAGTTTTAAACTTGCCGGTTTTCAGTTATGGCTAAATAGGTCACTAGCAGACGCTCTCCGCTTGCTGCTTGCTGCTTGCTGTGGTCGCTGCCCTGTATGGCGTACGAACAGGGTCAAACGCGCGATGAAAAGTAGCGATGCTTTGCATAGATACTTTTTGAAAAGTATCGCTACTTTGCATCGCTCCGTTACGAAAGGATCGATCCTTTTCATCGCGCATTTCCGAATTCTTCCGAATACACAGTATGCAAATTTTCCAAAAGTTTGATCGGAACTAAAGCGGAACACATTATTTATTAACTAATAGTAATTCTTAAATTTAGCTATTTGGAAAAATTATATTTATTAATTAATTTGCTCTGCAAAGGACAATTGGTGGAATGTTACATAATACATGTATATTATTTCATTAGCTTGACCGATTTCAGTTTTGTAGAAACAGTGTGTTTCGCCTCGGTAAACTTCGGAACTGCGCGATGAAACTGCTCGAGCTAAAGTATCGATGCAAAGTATCGATACTTTTTAAAAAGTATCGATGCAAAGCATCGATACTTTTCAGAAAGCATCGATACTTTCGCAATTGGCGTTCCATTTGAGAAAATGTGCGATCCTTTTGAGAAAAGTAGCGATACTTTCCTAAACGGATGGATCCTTATGAGAATAGTATCGATGCAAAGCATCGCTACTTTTCATCGCGCGTTTGACCCTGTTCGTACGCTAATACAAAAAGGATGTGATTCTATTAAAAAAAAGCTAGTAAACAGAGGAAAGTATACATACACGCAGTTCTTGGAGATCTTGTACATGCTGTTTGCAGACAAACATTCACAATCAAGCACCATGTGAAAAAAGCTATGAGCAAGCTGAATCAGTCACCATCACCTCGAAAACACAGGTTGTCTGGACTGAACATAGCTTCTGGCACCAGTGGTTTGGGTCCAAAGTGCTTGTTTTGTGACAATGGAAGCAAAGGGAAAAAAAGGATCAAAGGATGATCATTATCAACTGACACCTATAAGAACATTAGAATTCAAGGGTAGGTTGCTGGAGTTTTGTAGCAAGAGAGGAACCAGTGCACCAGACCATCTTCTAAACCTTGTGCGTTGCAATTGCAGAACTGACTGTGCGTCAACCAGGTGTTCATGCCGACGACATGGATTGGTCTGCACTGTTGGATGTGGAGAATGCCGAGGTGAAATCTGCTTAAACGTCATGAAGTACACAGAAAAGGAAGAATAAGAGGAAGAAGAAGAGAAAAAGGAAGAGGAAGAAGAAATGGAAGAAGACATGAGTGACAATAGCGTTGAGATCTAACAGTCTGGCTCTATCACCAGCACTGCATTATGTTTTTGTTTTCGTGTAATGAAACGTTTTCTAGTGCTGATTCAAGCACAGCATGGCTATGGCATTCCGTTTGTAAAACAATTGATAGTTTGCATTTTAAGGCCAAAACCATAGTATTTAGGGCTATAAATAATTCTATATAAAGAATGGAAGCAAGACTGCAAACAATTAATTATTTGTATAGAGCGATTTCGATAACCTAAAGAATAGATTCTTTAGTAAAAGTCATGAACACAACAAAAAATATCAAAGATACTTTTAATTATACAACAATATAAGACAAATGAATTTTCGAGCTATGCTCTTCTTCAGATTACAAACAATGCATAAGAATGTTACTTCCATCACTTAATTTATGGTATTGTACATTTTAAAAAATGTGTTTGTTTAATGTATATACTATTATTTCTTTATTAATTACGTAGTTTTTATTATAGACTAGGAGTGTAATCAGCATGGTGGCCATCTTGAAAAATGGTCACCATATTTCTTTTTGTAATAACTACTGGGATTTTAAAAAAAAACAGGTCTTAAGTCACAGGTATACCAAATTTGGTGCTTGTAAGGCAAAATCTTCGTCTAATACTTCATAGTATAGTACAAGAGTATAATCGGCATTATGGCCATCTTGAAAATGGCCGCCATATTGTTTCTTTTTAATGGCTACCGAGCTTTTCTAAAAGAAAATATTTTAAATATCAGACATACCAAATTTGGTGCTTTTAGGAGAAAATCTTCTCATACTTTATATTGTAGACCAAGAGTGTAATCAGCATGGCGGCCATCATTAAAAATGGCCGCCATATTGTTTCTGGTAATGGCTACCGGGCGTTTGTAAAAGAGTAGGTCTTAAGTAGCGTGTAGACCAAATTTGGTGCTTGTAGGTCGAAATCTTGATCTCATACTCCATAATTATTGTAGAACAAAAGTGTTGTCGGCATGGCGGCCATCTTGAAAAATGTCCGCCATATTTTTTCTGTTAACGGCCACTGAGCTTTTCTAAAAGAGTAGGTCTTAAGTATCATGTATACCAAATGTGGCGCTTGTAGGTCGAAATCTTGGTCGTATACTTCATATTGTAGAACAAGAGTTTAATCGGCATGGCGGCCATCTTGAAAATGGCCGCCATTTTTTTAAATGGCTACCAGGCTTTTTTGAAATAGTAGGTCTTAAATATCATGGACATCAAATTTGGTGGTGGTGGGGGGGGGGAAGCTGTTTTGTCAGTAATCTGCCATACTAGTTTTTGGCCTTACAAAGCAAGCAATAACTGAACGGAATGCCATATAGTACACGGCTAGATAATAAATGCTCAATAACTTTGTTTTGCGATATTTTTTTTTTTACATTTTGGATATGTGATAGAGTACATTATTATCTTTCCGATGCAGTAAAAATTATTTTGGATACCCAAAAAAGCAAAATTAAACATTTTGCTGCATTCTGGGCTTGGACTAATAACTTCATACTCGCATAATAACGTGCATTACATTACACCATCAATTGCAGTGGTTTGTTACACACACACGCACACACACACCCACACAGTATTATCATGACTTTCCCGAAACGCCACATACGTTGTGCTGACAATGGGTCATATTTCGTCCCCATTTTTAAATACTTTGCAGTGTTCTAACCCTAACCCTAACCCAAACCCTAACTCTAACCCTAACCCAGCCCTAACCTTAACGGATCATTGTTCTGACGTCAAAACAAGTAGGCATGTCAATACAAGTTATGTAGATGTTCACTGTTTTGTCCAGATAATACTGTGTAAACAAGGACACACGCACACACACACACATACATACAAACACACACAAAGAAATAGTCTACATTTGAACTGTTGCCACAATAGTTGAATAGCAAATAATTTAAAGAATTATAACTGTATGGGTGCATAATGTGTTTTTTTTTTTAAATTTTGTTTTCACGTTACAGAATATGTTTCTTATATATGTATATAAAAGCACCTGCAAATAATTTTTATCACACGAGTTAAGTAAATTCGTTTATTTTGCTACACAGTCCATGTTCTGATACATTTTATTGCAGGTAAAATCTTGATGACACAGGAAAGTCCAAACAAACATTTTATCTGAAGTTTGAAATACATTCTCTGCCATATGTAATGGGCTCCGTGTATGTATTTAGACCTAATACTGCAACAGGAATATAATATATATATATATTTTTGTTAATTAAATAAAACTTTATATTTTATGAGAAAATATATTTTCTCCTTTGCAGGAACAATTCTGATAGTATACGTATGTGCAAATAGGAATCAGGCATGGATTTCTGTAAAAAGCGATGAAAAAAATAATCAAACCACATTCACCAAAATGTAAAGCAAATTGTGCATTAAAATAAACATGTCTTCTGTTGGATGAAAGCGGCGAGACCCTTCTGAGAAAAAAAAACAAACAAACAGAAAAGGGGTAATGGTATGAGAGAAAGAGACTTACAGAAGGAAAGGAAAAACGAAAAGAAATAACCTGAGAAAGAAAGAGAGAAGAAAAAGAAAATAGAGAAAGAGAACGAAACTAGATAGGAAGAGGGTATAAAATAACGAGAGCTCCACAAGCAAACAAACAAGTGACTCTCCTCCTCCCTCCCCTCTCTCCCACCTCTAGGGTGTGCATCATCGACAGCCTTGCCCATTGCCTACCAAGAGATAAGATCATGGTGATTTGATGCTGTAAAAAAGCCATCTGCTTCTGACGCGGTTCGCACTGCGCAATATATGACGCAGTTCCCGAATACTGATTATTTTGTCATTCGTTTTCAACTATAGTACAATAAAATTGGAAGAAAATAACAAATAATTGTTTTTCATAACAAAACAAAATATATATGCCTGAAAAATTTGAAGTACATTGACATCGTTTACAGACATTCTGAAACAGAAACTCTTAAATATTCCTCAGGTTCAAGCATGTGTATGTTCAAACCAAACCAAAGATAATAGAAAAGATGTAAGAAACTTAAGGTGGTTGGTGTACTGAATAATTTACTGTTCATTTTAGAATAGTCGGACAAAGAAATAAAATGTCTGTAGTATTTCTAAAGTGCTAACCTGGAGCTACAGTTAAAAATACAACATTTATCATGTAACAATAATTGAATGTTAAAAACACTAGTAGCCTAAACAATCATAAGAGTAATAAACAACATTTCATTTCTGGTATTTAAGAAATAAAACTTACATCGATAGTATATATCGATAACCTGTTTCGTAGTTCTAGCTGTGATGAAAATATACAATGACCCAACCACCCCTATCTCTCTATATTATATTTATAGTCTATAATTTATATAAAACCTAGAACTTTGAGTATCATGAACCATAGAGGAAAAAAAAGTATCCCTATGTAACATTTATACAGCCCATAAATTCTTCATCTTCTGTAAAAACATATGAAACTATATTCAAAACTGAAATTTGTTAAAAATAAAAAAGACCGCTACTATGCTATAACTAAATGTATAGATAATAACTGTAACATTTTAAATACGTGAAAATAGACCAAAGAGAAATGATACAGACATCCTCAAAGATACGACAGAAACACCTTCGAAACTATGTATCTAACTTGTCCTTTCTACCACTAAAAAAAAATTAATTTAAACTGTCTAACACAAGGGACACTTTCATAAAGGAGATGGACATACTTTAAAACAGAAAGATTACGATTAGAGAAGTGCTGATGAAAAAACAAACAGCTGTCAACGCTACTTACCCGGCCACCACAATGAAGCAGTCCAGCCTGTTCCAGGTCTCGGCCAGGTACGTCTCCTTGCCAATGACTCCCATGGCCATCATTTTGACGAAGAAGGCGAAGATGAAGTGGTCAAAGACCGCCAGGACCTTGCATTGGCTGGAGGCGCAGACGTTGTCTTCGCAGGGCTTGAACATCCCCAGCGTAACGCAGTTCAACAGGATCACGGCCATCGATATCCGCTCGAAGTATGTGGTCAGGAGTTAAGGAAACTTTGTACTGTGGTGTTTGTTAAACCTTGTTACGTAAAATGTGCATGCAAAGCAGTAGTTCATAAGACATTCTAATAATTCAATAAGCTATAACCACAGACAAAATAACACGTAACAGTTAAGAATAACAACGATGTATAGACATTAAATAATCCACAATGACACAGACATACAACACTAGAGTCAAACATGAAATAATCCCTAATGCACTCCTCTTTTCCTCGTTATCATCATCACCATCGTCGTGGTCGTCATCCTCATCATTGGCGTCATCGACGTCGCCATTACTGCCGACCACCATCATCACCTGAAATTGGTGCCAAAAATCGTGTATAAAGCAATTCTAAGCTCACCAAGTCATTCACCTCTCAACTCAACTTTCCAGCTCCCTCTTTCTTCCGTCTTTTCTTCCTGGTAAGGGAGGTAATTTATTTCGCTACGAGAGGAGTATCAGTACGTTACAAGCGAGGTCAGTGATATCTAAGCACAGTCGGCAACGTGCGTTGTCGGACGTATTCTATCCGTTCGTTGGTTCGTTCGTACCAAAACTAAACCTCCGTAGTGATTTTTATTGTTTGTTCCTCACGCTACAGTGAGGATTGTTGGAGGAGACGTTGCTGTGTTGTTGCTGCTGTTGACAGGCCCACAAAAGCCAACAAAGCAGCCACAGAGCGCAACAATGCGATAACACGATCGATCTTTCCCCCCCTGTCCTACGCTGCTCTTACATTGCTCTTAAAACATGCCATCAACAAAAGAATCAGGATTGAAACGTATATTTATTTATGAAAATTTAGTTTTTCGGGATTCCAGCAACTTCAGATTTCCAAAAAGGTTGTGAGAAGCAGACCCTGGTATTGCATTGGGACGCAATACCTTTGAGCATAATCGATGAAACACTGCAATACCAGTGGAATAATTAAATCAAATGTATCAAATCAGGACTCGCCAAAACGCTGAACAATCGCTACCTGAGCCGTAAAATATGCATGAAATTGTAAAATTGTTTGCCACCAGCACAATGGACTGTACGTCGGAAACAAAACTTTCTAAGCATGCAGTGATAAGGTAAATTAAATTGTGAAAATACATAAAAGTTGCTAGAACAGTCGTTAAAAATGCATGTAAAGTCGGAGTAAAATTTCTCTTAGTGTAAATCGTTTGTAGTCAGAAGCGCTAAGCTTATATAATATAAATAAAACAGTGCAAAAATCAATGGATATGGATAAATGACCTCATTCAAGGTTCGAGGAGGAAACTACATGAAATTCCGAATCAACGTGCTGCAGACTTGTAAGAAAAAGCATAAAAACTCAGCAGTCTAAATTTTCGCGACAGTCTTTCCTTCGACCAAATGTACTGAAGGGAACTTTATTTTTGTTGTACTCTAAAGATTTGGAGAAAGATGGAAGGATGAAAAAAGGTGTGTGTGTGTGTGTGTGTTGGTGTGTGGGTGTGTGTGTGGTTGTGTGTGTGTTAGTTATTCATTGCTTACAGGGTCCAGCGCTGTGTGTGTATTGAGATGAACATAAAAGAGGTGAGAAAGGGAGGGGACGGAGCGGGTATCTGGCCAAAGACTCGGCTGCTGTGGCAGAGGTAGGGAGTAGACATTGACGGGTAGTGTGAAAAAAAGTCTGCTTCTTTGAGGATTTGGGATAACAGCTAGCCAGTCAAATGCACTCGCCCGGTTCAAAAGTGTAATCACCCATGATCGCGAACACAGACACATGTTGCAATTGCCTCTTACAACATTTCAGCCCTGAGTGAACTCAAAAAAGTTCTCCAAATTGCTTTGAACTTCTTGCCTGGCGCTTCGTCTCTGCGCCAAGGATTTCTTCTTCTTCTTCTTCTTCTTTTTTTTCGCCGCCGTAGTCGTCAAAGGCTTTCTTTCCTTGTAAAATAGGCTTGATAGTGTAAAACAGAGAAACAGTATAAAGAGTGTTGCGAATGAAGTAAGGAACCTTGAAAGGGTTTACACTTTGTATCAACTCCCACCCTCTTACCCCACACCTCTCTCCACCTTATGATGTTTTCAATCGCATTAGACACCAATAGTGGACACAAGTATTAGAAAATAAAAATGTGTGAATACAGTGTACAAGTGCACACAACGAGTAATGCCTCAGTCACAATTGAACATCAACATGCCCGACGTCGGCCGATTAGGGCGATTTTGACGATTTCCAGACGTCGGGGTCGTCGCAGGCGATTTGGACGATGTTCTCGGTGGTGTAAATAGGTCGCCCGGCGCCCTCACGGCGCCCGTTAGACGTCTCAAAGACGTCGGGCGAAAAGGTCGGAGTGCTGTCGGGCTGGGCGTCGGGCGACGTCGAGCGGGCACCGCATGATGTCCGCTCGACATCGCCAGATGTAGGTATAATGTTGCGACGCGCGGACGTGCATCGACCGACGTCGGTCGAACATCGCCCGACGTCGGTCGAACATCGCCCGACGTCGGGCGAGCATCGCCCGTCGCCCTCTGGGACGTCGGGCGACGCCAGCTTGATTTTCTGGAGGGTACATAGCCTCCATTCGTGTCATGAGAAATCAGTGTATAGGGCTGGAGACTATAAACTGGAAACAAACAAGAGAAATCAGCAGGCTTGTAATTATTTTAATAAGAATGAAAGTGTGTGTTCGGCGTGAGAATGTACATGTATTATATCATGTACATACTCTTTTTCTTATTCCCCAAGGTTTTAATCGTGGTCCTGAGAGGGGTTGCGGGTGTCCTTGGGGGCGGCCTTGGCGGCACAGTTAGATTTTTTTTTTACATATTCTTATATCATCACTTTTTTTATTTACCCTTCCCCCCTTTCTTTTTCTCCCCCGAGGTTAAATACCACATTAACATTTTATGAAGTAACATTTTAAATCAAATCCATTTTAGAGTCCCCTTTTATCCTATTACTAGGGCTGGAGACTGTAAACTTAACAAATCAATCAGAAATCAGCAGTCATGGGAAAAGCCAAGGACATGTCGGACAAAGATGGGGGAGAAAACAAGAAACCACGCAAGAGGCAGAAGGTCATGCCAGAGGACCAGCCCAGGAGGACCTCACCCCGCAAGCACGCTGCCACGGTCGAGAGGAGAAATGAGGCTGGTAGCGAAGCTGGATCCCTCTCCCCAGCCTCTTCGGATGTTGAGTCGGCCTCCCTGTCGCAGTTAACAGATGAGCAGATGGCCGAGAGTTCCGTCTTCGAGGCGTCGTCGCAGGTCTGTCTGGTTGAAGAAGATGCCACAGTCGGACTCAGAGCCATAGCTGCCAACATTCGCCCAGATGAACTTGTAGTCTGCGTCGACCAGGGCTAGTAGCACGATGGAGAAGTACCCCTTGTAGTTATAATACAGGCTGCCAGACTTCCTTGGCTTCTTAATTCTGACGTGCTTCCCGTCTAAGGCACCGCAGGTGTGATGGAAGTTCCATCTGTAGGAGAAGCTATCCGCTATGGCCTGCCATTCCTGTGGGTTCGTTGGTGTGCGGATGACTTCGGGCTGGTACATCTGTACGATGGCATCACAAACCTCTGGCACAAACAAGGATATCGTGTTGTGTGCAACACGAAAGGCGAAGGCAAGGGAATGGAAGCTGTTTCCGGTGGCCAGGTACCGTAAGGTAATTGCTAGCTTGAGGCCTGGATCGAGGGGCTCTCTGTATCTCATGTTCCTGGCGATGACGGGGGCCACCCTATTCAACAACTCCATAAACATCTCCACTTCCATCCGCAGGAATGACTTGAAGTCGCCATGACATTCTTGCATCAGCTCCTGCATGAGCGTTTCGTACTGACCATGCATGATGCGCCTCTGGAGCCACGGTTTCACCCACCACCGTCTTTGCTGACGCAAATGTCTCGCCGGAAGTTCGTTTGCTCGCCTCACAGCAAGCACCAGTCGGGCGTACTGCAGACGTGCTCGTTCCAGCTCTAGTTGCAACTGAAGCTGCCGCAGTCGTTGATGGGGGATCGACATCCTGTCTTGACTGGAATCTCGCATCAGCAGCAGCAGTTGCAAATGCCGGGATGAAGACCCGGGGCCTTATATATGTATATATAATTATATATAACAAAAAATCTTCCTATCATCGCCCAAACATCGGGAGACGCTCGACCGGCGCTTGCCCGACGCCCGGACGACACAGACAATCGCGGCGATGATCGCAAAATTTTAACTCCGCGTTAAAACGTCACCGACGCTCGGCCGACGTCGAAAATCACTGCGATTTGCCCGATTCATCGCGCTGCCGCCGCCCGATCGTCGCACAAATCGCCCGATTTACACGTCGCGCGATCGTCGTGCGTCTATTGTGACTGTAGCATAAGAAAGAGTAATGTAGATCAGGTAATGATCTCTTGAAACCCTAAAAACCTATCTTGTATCGTAGTCAATTATGAGCAAAAGAATAAATGAATGAAAATCACTACTACCACCAACAAAATTACTTCCGCCAGCGTAGCTACCACCGCAACCACCACCAATAATAACAGCAACGAACAAATGCTTGATTTAAAAAAAAGCATCAAGTTTAATGCACATCGTTGCAGTACAGGGCAGGAAGCATCATAACTAAAGCAGATCAGATGTCAGGGCGTGGTACGTCCTGTCACATATAACTGAAATGAATCGTCCAACACATTCCAAGTCTGATAAACTACGCGCTAATAGTAATAATACCCACTTTGTCACACTCAAAGTCGTCAGTATCATTCAATCCATTGCAGCGACTGAACGTGGCACAGAAAATGAAAAGAGATTTTGAAAATGAATTCTCCTGTCTCCTGGTAAAATAGGACTTTTTTTCTAAGACGGCACAGTTACAAGCTTGAACAGCTTCTCAAGGCGCGGACCGTTGATATCGAGCATGCGTGAATAAGTTTCCTGACCCTGGGTTCAAACCCACGTCGCCCAAGACGCAGCCACGCAAGGATAGAGCAGTCTGCCATCACGGAGACATTCCTGCAGTAACAATCTACGAACAGTAAATGCAGTGTAAATATCTAGAGAGCTTGTTAGCAGAGCTTTTCAAGGCACTGACCACACAGCTCTTTACAGTTTGCTGGAATTAGGATCGAACCCAAGTCGCCCAAGATGGACACTAAGGTCGTAAACCACTGAGCCACATATCACCAGCGTATACTTACTCGCTACTATTCGGACTCTTTCTTTTGCCCATCGGAGTAGTCACAGAATCGTGTGTATGTGTATGTGTGTGTGTGTGTGTGTGTGTGTTTATGTATTGGGGTGGATGTTGGTAGTAATTTACAAAATTTGCAATCATTATTGCAGAAAACACTATTTCATTTACAGAATACAGGCTACTTAGATTGCAACTGTGTGTAGCAATGTTTTCAATAGCAAGCGCGCTAATGTTGTAGGTCTGAGATCCATTGGTTGTACAGGGTACTCACAAATAATCGGACGTATTTTGATGGATATGTTGGGTCTCAGATAAAAATTGCCTATTAGATTATTTACAAAATATGAGTGTGTGGGTATTCGCATCCATTATACTATTTGCATTGATTATTGCAGGAACTAGTACATATTCTGTAGTCATTATAATCCAGAACAAATGGTTGTTAATGGTAATAACGAACAATATGTCTACAGCAAGGCAGGGAGTGTGTGGGTGGGAATTGGGGACTCCAGAGAGCTACTGTACTGCAAAATCGATTTTCTCCATTCACTAGCGCAACATCCACGCTGTGCAGAAAATGCTGACACATTACTGCTGAGTTGGTAATTATCTAAAATAAATATTTTACCTGGAATATCGATCTCACGAGGTTGCCCACTAAATCATGCACGTTTATCTCTTTCAATCGCAACACATGCATAATTAAAAGAAGCAAATTTATTAACATTTGAGATGACTGTTCGACCCTTCCTTTAACACCAAATGACTGATAATTTTAAGTATTAGCAGACACGCGCGTGCACCTAAGAAGTATATTAAATCAGGCGCCTTATAAGTATTATTTTTTTGATAGTTGTTGTTGTTGTTATTATTATTATTATTATTATTATTATTATTATTATTATTATTATTATTATTATTATTATTATTATTATTATTATTATTATTACCGTCATCATCATCACCATCGTCATTATCGTCGTCATCATGATCATCATTATCGCCATCATCATCATAACGCAGGTGGTGATTCAATTTCTCAAGAGATGCTAGAATACCATAATTATGTCAAAATGACACAAAATTAGTTTACCTCTCGAGAGTATCGACAAACGAACAATCTAACGAAGGAAACGCAATGTGCAATGGCAGAAAGTCCCAGAGAATCCGTATACCAAATGATCCACCCACTCAGTTGTCGAGAGCAATGAACTGTTAGAAGAAGAAGGAGAAGGAAAATGAGAAGAAAACGGCGGAGGAAAAAAAAGATCACGATCATAGGATCATATTATATGCACGTGCAAGTGGGTTAAAAAATCAACAAGATCACAAGATATGGACGTGCGAAAAGTTATAAGAATTTATAGCGCGCGCAAATGATAAATGACTAACTAGTATAGGCGTGACAGTGGGAAATTATGAACTCGAGACAAACTCGTCAGCCTCTGTCCAAAACCACCAATATCATCTTTCCGCTTCACTTTCTAGTCTTTTATACGTTGTTTCAGAACCTGCAGGAAAGTCTGATGGTCGTCGTTCAGTCTCTTCCTAAGTCTGTTAGTGTTATACATTGTTTCCGAAGCTGTCAAAATCTGCTATATACTGATTCACAACCTCCCTCTCCTTCCCTCTCCCTCTCTGCTTCTCCATGGAAATATGTTCAAATGTTTATTTTGACTTATTGGTTCTGCTCTCAGGCTGGGGGCCTCGCCAGGAAAGATGTGACTGACTCTCTGTAGAAGAGTCTGGTTTTTTCATATGATGCTTATCTGTACAATATTTAAAATGTACTTTAGTTTAGCAACCAATTAATATCTTTATCTAAACAGACGAGACAAGAGTATTTTGTTGTTGACATAATGAAAACCAGATGTATACACTTGCTAAGTGAAGCACAGGCAATATAATAATAATGATTAACACAAACAAGAGTAATACTAAAAAAACACATTTAAGATTTTTATTCTTTATTAGTAACTGTCATTCATGTTGATTAGTTGTCACCTTCTCCATATGTGGACATGTTATCTTGTTAAATGCCAATTCTTAATAACAATATTCGTAGCAGGTACTTTGAGCATTCTTTGCTTGTTGAGAATCGTGAGATAGAATAAGTGCGTTGTTGTTATTGTTATGATGTCCGTTGTGGGTTGGCAGGTATTATTCAACCATACAAGACAAGAGGCGAGAAGTCACAATGTCTGGATTTATTTACGTTGGCAATTAGGCATTATCCCTAAATAAACCGAAAGTAGAGTTGCTTCCCCTGAAAAGCGGTACAAAATACATGTTGACAGTACGCCTAAATAAACCGAAAGTAGGTCAATGAGAGTTGCTTCCCCTGAAAAGCGGTACAAAATACATGTTGACAGCTATTTAGGAAGTACTCCTATTATAACGCAGTTTTGATATTGATATCATCATTCTTCTAATAATTATGACCTTTCCGCACTGAGAGAGAGAGAGAGAGAGAGAGGGAGGGAGAGAGAGGGAGAGAGAGAGAGAGAGAGAAACAAACAAATAATAACATTATCACTCTAAAGTGTTGTTCAGCAAGGAAAAACAACACACCACGAAACGTCACGCACAAAACAATCCAAAAATGGACGAAGGCGATTTAAAAAGGAAATCTGTCTATGCTTCAATTAAATTCATAGCTAGGTGAACCAACTGAGAACACAGACTAACAGTTACTATGTGATTGCTATTAAGCTGATCTATGAATGCTATAGAAATGCAGTAGTGTTAGTATTAATCGCTTAGCTATTTTGAGCCAGTATAGATTATCACTATCGAACCCAAAATAAGCGGAAGCGCACAGTTTACCTCGACCTGCAGATGCATCACTGAAAATAACCCTTTATCAATAATAAATATTGCTGCTAAACCGGCTCTGGCGCATGTAAACGCAAACCAATCACCGACTGTTGCGCCAGGAAACAACATAATTAGTGTCGAGGGAAGACACACAAAGAGCGCAGACATCACAAGCACAGACATATAAAGAAGCATGCAGGCACGCACAAACACATCCCGCACGCATACACACGCTTCCTTAACTCAGGGCACCAAAAATACATCTTTTATTACCAAGCGTCATTAGGTCCTGTAACTAATATTTGTCAACAGATAAATCTTCAAAACAAAATACTGGTGCACCTTTAACATTCTGGGAGGCTCATTACACGTCTCCACGGTTCCTTATCAGTTTGCGGGAGCCAGACGTCATCGGCTTATCGAGTCTTGCGAGGATTTGAAAGGATTAATCATGCTGGTATAGCTTGTGCGCTAAATCTCATGAAAGGTCGTCTCATGCGCTAGTTATCCTGAAAGTCTGCCAAGTTCTAATACAATATTGCCTCTAGCTCTGCGGTATTGCATCTGTTGAATACCATGTTCACTTTCCAAAAGAAGTTTGCTATTTGTCAATACTGTCCATGTTTTTTTTTGGTTGGCGTCATTAACTGGGTCTGTTTTAAAAATAAATTAATACATTTTAAAAAAAGATTATTTCAGGGTCCCTGTGAGGATTAGCAATCAGCTTATGTATCCTTTGCATGTGAGTTGTATTACAAATGGATCCGATTCTCAGTGTACCTCTATGCCGGGAGATAGAGTCTCCTCTTCCAAAGAGATACACCGACGGCAAGCCCGTCCAAGCAAGTTCATGCTATCTCTGGTAGGTTCCCCCATATCGATCGCTATTTCATCAGGTTAATGCATTTTGTACAGCGCTAATGCCACTGGCCCCTGTCTCCTCGCCCATTCCCCCAAATCAGGTACAGTAACCCGTTCCGTACCGAGCATTTCTGTACGCCAGTGTCCAGATGGATTACGTGTTCCACAATAGTAACAGAGGAGACGTTTTTATTTGTAGAATAGATATTATCTACTCAAACATGACTGCTCCTTATTTCAGACTTAGATTGAATTGAATATATGTGCCATCTAGAACGCTTAAGGGCATAAATTTCGACAATTACAATGTAATAGTTTGTTGTTTTAAGAATCCATAATGGTTAAGCTCAAACAGGACACGTTCTACCAAGTAAACAAAGAAGTTCATTTCTTTATTATTCTTGATTCCACTGACCATCTCGCACAAGAAAATGGATGGCAGATCTACACATAGTTACCGGTAAAAACTTAAGCACTCATTCTTCAAAGAACCTACTCTTGTATTTTCAAAATGTTCTACTTCAGTTGCATAACCTCTTTGACCTCTTTACAGTTAAAAGTATTCGGCAATATGGGTAGAAAAGTATGAGCGACGAGGATTTGGTGGAGTCCAGGATCGGAGCACGAACGATTTAAGCCATCTCATTCATGGAAGGGTGGGAGAAAAAAGACAATGCAAATGTGGCACAATGAACTTGGCACTTAGCAGCAAATGGGGACAGACAGGAGAGAGAGAGAGAGAGAGAGAGAGAGAGAGAGAGAGAGAGAGAGAGAGAGAGAGAGAGAGAGAGAGAGAGATGTAAACTCAGTTAAAAGCATTAGCCCTGATTGATTGCATGTACACTCCATTCTTTATTTTCTGTGGCCCACGTCAACACAGTCACTGCCGTCTTCTATTCTTTTGGACCTCTAGGACACTATATGATCTTAACTTCAATCTTTTTATCATTCAAGCGGGGAATCACTCTTCGATGGCCATGACCTTCAGTTGCATTCTAATATAACTTAACCGCTTTTTTCAGCTACTCTTTTTTTTCCTGTTGTTCCTTTTCCCAAAACACTATCAATAATTTATTAAAATTACACTCTACAAACCGTTTGAAGATCAAGGAAGTATTACATTTAATTCATACGTGATTTTTTTTCTTCTTCTTTATCTCTCGGGAAATTTGTTATTTTCCATATTCACCGACTTTTTTCTTCATTTATCATTCATGATGCCAAACCGGTGTTGCGATTCAATTTAAACTTTATAGCCAAGCGGGAGCTCTCTTGTCAATTTTAAGTAATGAGAATCATATAAACGCTGAAACAGTGTCGACAGACTCCACGATAAACATCAGCGGAAGTGTTACTAAATTACCCACACCAACCCAAATGTAGACGTGTGGGGAGGCAGGGGGAGAGGTTGGGTATGAGGGGGGGGGGTGAGTGAGAGACATCGAGAAACATGCTGTAGATTACCACAATGTGTGCACAAAAGATGGCTCGTGTGCAGAAGCAGAGCGCTGGGGGCAGAGAGTTCGAATCCTAGTGCCTAAGATCAATAACTTTGTTTGCTAATGTCTGGTCATTTCGCTGAAATAATGCGTGTGCCGTTTTCGTAACTGAATAATAGATGAGCGGGATAAGACACAAAGGTCAAGACTAGAAACAATCATGTATAGGTCCGGTCCTGCTTGCTACAACAGTTCTTGGTAACGCTGCATTTCGATTACCATTGTATTTATTGACACCAATTCTGCTTTATTCTTTAGTCAAATCGAAGTAAGTCATTCTAAAACAATCGAATCAAACGTAACAGTATTTGGGAACATTTTGCGCTAGCAATCCCACCCCCACCCCCCTCAATTACTCACCCACCCACCCAAAAAAAGAAGAAAAAAAAAGAAAAAAAGAAAAAAGAAAAGAAAAAAGGGAGGTAATGGGGTGGGGGTGGGCAGAAAGGGTGAGTGGGTGCAGGAAAGGGACGGCAACATTTGGGAAACTCTGAACTATGAAAGACCCCCCACCCCCCTCCTTCCGCACATTCAGTCTTTGATACTATTAGCATATATTTGTACCTGATACAATCATATGTCCACTTGTACGGCCCACAATAGTTGTAACAACCAACGAGTTTAATTCTCAATGTCAATTGATATTGTTATTGTTATTGTGATGTGTATTTGTGTTGACTGTTTGTACACCACTTGAAAGAGATAATAAAGTTGTCTTATCTCTCAGCATCACTACCTAAAAGATCGAAGCAAGTTACAATAATTATGATTAATTGTCCCCATTTGCAAGCTTACACAATGAAAATTGACCCATTTCTTTCTTTATTTTATTTTTTTAAATTTAATGTCTGTTAACATTTGAGATGTTAGACGTATTAAATATTAAGCAGATTAAACTTAAAATTAAAATAAATAAATTCAAATGAACAAAATGTAATTTAACAATATAATTATATAACAGAAATATATTGTTATTGATTATTTATGACGTAGAAAGCAAGATGCAAGATTAAACTATCTGGTGTAAAGACAAACATGTAACTGTTTAATAATGATGAAAAGACAAACATTACTGTTTAATACTGATGAATAGGTAAGAAAGCAAGATGCGAGATTGAACTATCTAGTGAAATGACAAACATGTTCCTGTTTAATAATGGTCAAAATCCGAAACTATTTCCTAAATTTTATATTCAAACACAAGAACTTAAATATGTGGAAGAAGTAAAACTTTTTGGTTTTATATTTCACACGAAAATAAAATGGGAAAAGACGCACATTTAATACAAAAGGCGATGACAAGTTTTTATCTTATTAGAGTAATAAGTAAAAGATCATGGGGTCAAGATACAAAAATGTTAATTAATTTAGCTTGTACTTGTGAGATCTCAACTACCATTCGGTCAAGAAGCTTTCTTTACGGCATATAAGCTTAACAGGCATTTCAAAAATAAATTACAAAGTTTAGACAGTGAGATCATAAAAATAGCACTTGGTGTACCGATTCATACTAAACCCACAGGTGCATATGCAGCAGCAGGTGTTTTATCTGTAAGAGATTATAGAAAGCTTGCATGCGCAAAATATGTAATCAGAAGTCAAGCAGTATAAAATAATAGGCAAGAGAATATAAATACTAGATCTGATATTGATTTTCCAAAGAGAACAAAAGACGTAATTTCATTACAAACAATTTCAACATATACACAGGATATTTATAACGATGCAACTATTTAACCACAACACGTTGCCAAAAATCATTATGCTCCATATCTTATAATGGAAATGGAAAACGGACAATACGATATTAAATTTGACATACTTGAGCACAAAAGACCAACATTTTTCTTTTGTTTTCGAACTTATTCCGACAGTCCCAGACACGAATGCCAGCATTATGTCAAAAAAGAAAGTCTTTTTTTTTTTTTTTTTTTTTTTTTAGATCGACCAGCTTACTCAGAAGTATGCCAAGCCCTACGGCCGCGGGGGGCATGAACGTCTGTTTAGACTTTATAGATAAACACTCGTTCCTTCCATTCCATCAAACAGACACAGGAGCACACAACCACCACCCACCCATCTCCTCTGTCCAAGTCACTATACTACTGGGTTATAGGGCAAATGCTATGACATTTGGCGTTGCAACAAATACAATAGTTTAGAGACCCCCAATAAAAACAAATTATTTTCATCTTTAACACACACAAAACCGCATGACTAACTAGGAAATTGTAAGAGCCTGTGGAAATTATAGAATAGCAATCTAATAACTATTTGTTAATGCCCATGTTAAGACTAATGAAGACAAATTATGCATGATTAACAATACATGACAACTGAGATAACTCAAAACACAGCTCCATCATAAGTCTGAAATACAGAACCATAATAAAGTCTCTGTAATCACGAATACAGGAATGCGGAATACATTAAACTACACTTGAGAATTTGACATACATTAGGTTAATACTATCACGACGATTCGGCTGAAGTCGTATCTATATATCTATATATACCTCTCCCTCTCTCTCTCTCTCTCTCTCTCTCTCTCTCTCTCCCTCTCTCCCTCTCTCTCTCTCTCTCTCTCTCTCTCTCTCTCTCTGGGGGGTGGGGGGAGGGAGTATGTGCATTTCTGTACATTAATTTCCTTAGTAATAAAAAAAAAATTCTTACCATTGTTAAGGTTTGTGTTTCAAATCAATTTTATGTTAACTATTTTGTTTGTTCTGAACTTAATTTTACAATTTTATTAAGGACTAGCTGTAAGACAGGTCCATAGGACCTAATGCTATTATCCAATTAAAGGTTTCGACTTCGACTTCGACTTCTCTCTCTCTCTCTAATTTATAATAAATTCTCTCAAAATGGCTAGCACCGTACAGCAACCATTAAAAAGCAAGGAATAAAACAAGCCAAGGGAGGCAAATTGATTTAAACATCAAGAAAAATAATTATCCTGCTCTGAAAGATGGACAAAAAGTGCGACATACTGGCTTTCAATTCCATGTGCTTCTTCGCGAGTTAAAAGAGCTCGAAAGCAGTACAATTGCATTCATAAAGCCTGGTTATACAAAATATAATGTGCTTTCTGTACTGTTATGGGACTAGGACATCTGCGGTTGGTATACTGCTGACAGACGCAGCCAAATTGGAAGGCGGGCATGTACCATGGTTTAGGTATAGGGAAAAGGGATAGAAAATAAAACCACAGACAAGCCCCCATCAATCATTCATAACGGGTGCTAAGGGGATTTAGAAGCAAAGTCTCAGCGAAATGCTTATAAAGTATGGGAAAATGTTACGGAAGGGAGGTTTAAAGCTCGAACATTTCGGCATTTCCTTTTGTTTCTGTACATTTTAATTTAATTTGAATTGATTTGTTTCATTTTGTTTGGCTTTGTCTTGCTTTGTTTTACGCTTTCCGAAGTTTAAACCATCGAAAGAGTTTGCTCTAATCGTCGGGGCTTATTTACGTTCTCTGTAGCCTTTGTTTTCTACCACACAAAAGTACTGTACCTCTTTCTTATGCCCTTTGTTGCCAAGAAACTCGAACCTCACTTCACTTCACTTCATATCAGTGCATTCTTATTTTTCATTAATCTCGTGTATTATTTTCTATTTTAAATTCTGTTAGGTCATCAGATCATATAAATCGACTGTCGCCTCAGGTGCTTTCCGAATCAATACTCCGTTTGTTGAAAAAAAAAATGCATTGACGTCAGGCACATGCCCTAAACGGCTTGAAGAGTTGTCGCTGTTGTCTGCCGCTTCCAATTAGTCTGCTTATCTTTTTAAAAACAAATCCTAGTCTAGTCGCGTCTGCTTACACGCACAGGTTTTCAGTATAAAGAATTCATACTAAATGTTCAAATATATAAACTACTATAGTCTGTGAAACAATTTGGTTTTAATTTATATAAAGTTACAAATTGAGGCTATAATTTAAAAAAAAAATCACGTTCTCTGGTGACACAGCTGATTGTCATGTTGTTGACATTAACCCACAATTGAGAAGTTGTTGTCATCTATATGTAATCTATAATATTGTCATCTATATGTTATCTAAAATATTGCAGCTTCAAACGCTTACTAACGTAAACATTGCCTATTTATTTAGCGCCATACTTGCAGTCCTGAAGGCTGTGTGATTCCTATCCTATCCTATAACACGAAAGTCGTTGGGGCACCGCAGATGATCGTTTAACCAGCATACTCCATCTTTCTCTGTCCTCAGCAACCCTCATGACATCGCTCAATGTCAAGCCAATCCATTCCCGACTGTTGCCCTCCCACCTCTTTTTTTTGTCTCCCTCTTCTTCTGCCTCCTTCCACCGTGCCTTGCAGGATGGTCCTTGCAAGGCCTGATGCTCTAACGTGGCGTGGCCATACCATCGGAGTTTCCGTTTCTTCACCACTGTGAGCAAGTCATCGTGTTGTCCAATGGCTTGTACGATGGTTTGTCGGACGTCGTCGTTGGTGATATGCTGGATTTAGGAAATACCCAGAAGTCTCCTCATCTTCAAGCTTTGTATTCTTCGTTGTAGGCCTGCTGTGAGGGTCCATGTTTCGCAAGCGTATAAGAAAATGAAGATGACAAGGGAGCGCAGCAGCCTTACCTTGGAATGTAGACTGATGGTCCTGTCTTTCCAAATGGACTTCAACCTTGTCAGGGCAGCAGTTGTTTGTGCGATATTGGAGAGGACTTCCTGTCGGGACCCATTGTCTGATACAATGGCTCCTAAATATTTGAAGCTATTCATCGTGTTGAGGGATTGGGCTTGGACTTCGATGTCCGTGTTGATGCCATTGGTGTTGTTGGGTCATCATTTTGGGCTTCTCTGCACTTATTTCCATTCCAAAAGCTCCGGGTGTGGTGTCAAGCCGATTCAGAACCATTTATAATTGTTTCGCTATTTTCGTATTACAGGTTTTTAACTATTTTGTTCGTAGTCACAAATAGACAAGTGTACGTGTTAGGTATATATGTCTGTTAATACAACGCTTTTTTAATGTTCGAATACTTTTACTATCCTCAAATAATCATCTTTTATGCAATTAAGTACATTCAACACCGCAAAAGTCAGTTACAAATAGAAATAAGCTAAGTAAAGCTATGTTCCAGACTAACATGACTTAATGGTGGTACCGATTTAGCAGCTTTGTTCATCTGAACTAATTAACATTTCTACAACCACACGCTTCATACCTCATCAGTTTATATACAACGGCAGTCAACTTTAGAATTCATTCTGAAAGTAGAAATCTAATTGGCAATAATAAAGATTCAAAATTCAAGAACACTTGATTATCTCAAACAGAGAAATTAAGACACGCTGTGCCGACAGTACTAAAACAAATTGCAATAATGTATAATGTGTCTTACTTACCAATGTCCTTGTCTCTTGCTGGAATTTTTGAATATTCAGTATTCATATATTCGACACGACTAATGATCCACTACTGCTCTAATTTTTTTTTAAAAATTCTCTATTGTGTTCAGTCATAATTCAAATTGCATTAACAATGGTTTGTGGTTCTTAATATTTTAGCAAATGTTCGGGATGGCGCGTAGCTTTGGTTGTCATACTTTCATATGAAAAACAGACGACCTTAAATTCATTCGCATGGATAACATATTTGTCCAATCGCTCCACCAGGGATCATCTCTGCGCACACCCACCCACCCAAAATCTTTAACATTTTAAGAATGGACCTGCTGCTGCTACTACTGCAAGTGTCTTCAAATGTTAGATTTCTTTCCCAAGGACCACCCCTCCTAACGAAAACAAATAAAGAAATAAATAATTTAAAAACAAACAAAAAACACACCAGCTCTTTATGCATGAACATGCTGATGCTGCTTCTACTGAAAGTGTCGTCATACGTCAGCGTTCTTCATTTTCTTTTCTAGCGCAGCCGCTGCAGCAGTTTTAATCGTATCACCGAAAGGCTTTGTGTCAGGCTGGATAACACAGAAATCCAGTCCAATACCTCCACATCGCCTCTCTTCTCCAGCTTCAGTCAGCCTGGATATCTGAGCCTCCCGATTGTTATGATACAGTTCAAGGCCTCAAACCTCAGCAGACTCTCCGTACTCAGGATGCAGCTTCACTTTCCCGCCTCAATCCTCCCAAACTGAGTATCCGAGAGCAATCATTCCAAAAGCTAGGAGTAATACAGTCGCGACTCTCGTCGATTCATTTCCGATACTCAGAACGCTTGGAGCTGTCCGCACTGTTGCAGCTGCAGCCAAATAGTGGCAGCAAGGTGCGCATGCGCCACAGAGATGAGAGAGCGAGAGAGAGAGAGAGAGAGAGAGAGATGGTGGTCCTAGATGTTTTAACGAGTCAGGACTGGATTCACTGAGCAGTGATCTTTCAAAACTGACACGCCATTGATAATGGGGCTTGGGAAGATCTGACACATACCGACACATCTGCTAACATTATATACCTCATCGTTTTCCTCTTCTTCGTCATTCCTTTTTCTTCCCTTTCTACCCCTCTTAACCCTACTATACTCACACCTCGGTTCAGAATGACCTGCCCGACCCGAGTAAAGGACAGTTCCTGGCAGGTCAACGCTAGATCAAATTTGCAGTGCCCACTTCAGACAGTCAGGGAGGCTGACAGAGAGCCTATTAATTTTAACAATGCAGAAGACGGAGGATAAGAAGAAGGCAAAGGAAATGGAAGAAGAAGAAGAAGGAGGAAGAAGAAGACACATGTTAGACCCAAAACCACAACACACATTTTAATTTTTTTTAAAGGACGACGAAGAAACTATTAATTTGAGACTGAAAATTAAAAAAAAAGACAATAACATAAGATAAAGAAGAAGAAGAAGAAGAAGAAGAAGAAGAAGAAGAAGAAGAAGAAGAAGAAGAAGAAGAAGAAGAAGAAGAAATACGGGCAGACAAATGGACAGACAAAAGAGAAAGTGCAAGAATAATATGAATCATTTTAAACAGATTTAAAAAAAATATAAACGATGCGAAATAGAAGAAAAGAAGAACAGCGACAAGACAGACAATGCAAGAAGAGACAAATGCGAAGACATCAGAGAAGCGAGGTCAGCAGTGATTGGAACCCAACTCAAACGGGAGTATCCGTGACTGTTGGTTTCTGATTCAAAAGGTGTAGTGGGATTCAGCAAGCTTTGGATACTCAGGGTTGTATCCAGCGAGGGCAAGAAAGAAAACGATTTGAGAAGATGAAATATGGACCACTACCAAACTAAACTTCACTCATTGGGTCTTGCTCTACATGCACCAATTATCGTAGAACTGCGAGCACCAGCCATGGTTCAACAAGACGACAACCACCAGCAGTGGCGCAGTATCGTCCAACCAATAAGCAATACGCAACATCGTTTCTCTTTAAAGTTCCAAAAAAATAATTGAGAAGAAGCGCCTTCCCGCTGACCCACACGAATCAACGTGCAGTGCTGTCATCAACCAGACAAGCGTTCCATTTTCACGGCTCCTTCTCAACAGCGTTTCTCGGAAGTGGAACTTCCTCGAGGCTTCTCGCCGTCGATGAAAAACGGTCCGCCTGTGTGTAAGAGGATATACTAAACTATAGCAAAACGTATGTCATGCCCTGCCAGCAACTGCGGAGCTCCAACGAGGTACTGAACTCGAAAGTGGAACAGGCCTGCTTTTAAATGACAGTGCACTGTTATCTCTGGGTGCTTTAATATGACCCAGCAGCAGCCCCGTACAGTCACTAGATACCCCAAAGCAGCGTAGACGGAGATTTATTCATTACGTTACCCTACGCTCCGACTCCGCTTTCCATTTGCCCTCGACCCAGAGAACAGACCGTGCAAGCATCTACTCATTTCGCTTTCTGTGTTTCTAGAACTTTTAACGGTGACTAGAATACTGAAGTTTTGTTTGTTATGATCGAGTTAACGAACAAACCTAAACCCGACCACACAAGTCTCAGTTATACTGAAACTTTACTCGGCCTTCGCTGTCATATTGTAACGTACTTGAACCTGTTCGTGGCAAATTAAACCTCCTGAATCGGTGTTTTTTTTTTTTTAACCAAAGCTGCAACTTCGGCACCCAAGGAAGAAGAGGTAGAACAATCTTTCTCTTGACGAAGTTGTAATGTGTCGCCAGGAGAATGAAGACGAAAATGAAAAAGGAGGAGGATGAGGAATGAAGGAAGGAAGAACCAAACAAAGAAGGAAAGAAAATAAAGAAGGAAGAGCTAGAAAGGAAGAAAACCAGTTATCTTAATCTTTTCAAACAAGCTCATAAACGCTTGGAGGAAAAGGGAAAAGCTCAGCTTCCGACAAGCTGAAAGAAATATCACACCCAAGAGGGAAAGGTTTACTGCCGCCCAAAAAAATTGGCAAACAGCCATTTAACTTTGACAATAATTCATATACGTTTTGCTGAGTTTTGCGATTCAGATAATAAGGCTTATACCTCTCTACATTATTTCCGGTTTCAGGGTCTTGTGTGTGGACCGTTTCCTGTATCCCGTGTAATCAATATTGCGGCCTTGAAGCTGTGATTCGAAGGGAAGCAAACCATTGACTGGAACACACGAGTAGTTAACTTCAGGTTAGAAAGTGGAACCAGAGAGTTATCTTACAGGCATATAGGACTTAAGTCTGTTTGTTACACTCGTTGTTGGTTTTTTATCAGTAGTTGATTCAGCCCCGATGCTTGAATCCTGATAAGTGTAACTCGGATTCGTTTATCCACGCAACCTGTTCACTCAGCAACAAGGCAGGAGTCGTCGTATGAAGTTTTCCAACTTTATTCAGCATACATCAACAACTGCATACAATGGCTTTTTCCACTTTTTCCCCAAAGTAAATATTGTTAGTGGTTCCGGAACTTTACTAGATTAGTATATAGGCTACGCTTGAATTCATTTTGTAAAAAGTATTTGAAAAATGTTACTTGCATATGTGCTGGGACTATTTCCGTACAACATAATTATATTATTTTATTGTTCCGTTTTAACAGCACTGTACAAAGAAATTGGAATTATTTTATCTGCACAAGACGATATTAGAGACATTATATATAGTTCGATGTTACAGGACATAACGCATGTCATTTTCAGAACCTTATTTATTTATTTAAGTTACTATAAGTAACAATTTCTGTCTGTTTGTTTGTTTCTTTGTTATGGTTGTCTAAAATCAAATTGTTATGAAAAGACGTTACATTACAACACTGAACTGAAATTGAATTGTACAGTTTGTCACGTGGGGTTTATGGGCTCTGCACAATGGAATTATGGACCCTCACGTTTATTCGGTGGGAACTGCTAGTAAGTCACCCTATGAATTACTTTAATAAATTTATTTGTTTAGCTCGTTCTGTGTTAAGGTTGGGGTACAGAGATAGATAGAAAAATGGTAAAAGATTACTGTCACACTAGCTTTCACACGGCTATGAATCATATGTAGTCCAGCCACTTGATAACAGTTAAAATCACACATTTATTTCTTCTACTCTATACAAAATTCTCTAAGTACTAATCTAACTTAAAATGTCTCTTTCAATGCTAATAGTTCGATCGCTGATAGTCTAGGCAGCTGTTATTTCTTCCTCGGGCACTTGCTAGTATATGTCATGTAGATTTGGACTACTGTGGTCCGTTTTACAGTTTCTGAAGAGTTGGACTACTGTGGTCCTGCTATGATCAGTTTAAGTGCACTTTCGGAGAATACACTTAACTTTCTGATGGTGCGGTCGAAGTCCTTCTGTGAGGTAGCTCTTGGGACACCTTTGTCGTTGTGTAGTTGGGTTCCCTTGCCACGCTGTGGGGTCTGCCAGGGTGTTTTTCAAGGTAGCTCTTTCCGGCTTGTGCGGCAGAGTCTCCTCAACCAACTAGTCGTTTCTGTGGAGGGGGGTGCACAGGATAGCTCGGGATAGCTCGGGATAGCTCGCCTGCTCGTCTGTAATATAAGAGACGAAATTCTGCACAACCCTGAATAATCGGTTTGTGCAGAGCGTCTCACTGAAAGCCAAGTAGCCCTCAGTGATAGCTCCACATCTCTATACATAAGCGACGAACATTCTGCTACTTCCGGGTTCCGCTGGAATCTCACTCTAAATTCCTATACATACATAAATATCAAACGTGGCTAACTATACACATACAGAATTAATAATAATATAAACATTCAGTGGTACAGCCACTGGTCTGCAAACATACATATAAGTTAAACAACAGTGGTTCCGTACGGGATACAACATGGCGGCGCAACCGGTCGTGTTTCGCCTCGTGCTCGGCTCTTCCACGTGGTACGGCAAATTCGGATTAATAATTCACATTTATGCATAGCAAATTCCACAAATATAATTTCAACAATAATATAAATATATCACGATGAAACAGAAGGGTGTTCATTTACCTGTTTGACAAGTTCAGGCCCGTGATGACTTGAGAGAAGTCTAAGATTTCAAAGTCCTGCTTCCTGGTCTATGAGTGTAGAGATTTCTCTAGCTGTGGAGATGTTGACTCTACCTCGTCTCACACACGACTGATTCAAACTGTGTTAGGCTCTGACACAGTCAATACTGCTCTACCCACTGAGCCTGCTCTGATTGGTTAAAACGGTCCGATTCAAAGCTCAAGTGCTGACTCACTGCTATGTGGGTGGCTCGCTCGCTGTGTGTGGTTTAATTGCTGCTCTGTACTATACTAACTCTCTACTGTTACAAATACTACACATGGCTAAATAGTCAATGGGCAGGGTAAACTGCTCGGTTCATGACACAGTTCTACAGGACCCTTGAATTTCTACAGTCCTGAAAAGGGCAACGTTTTTACAACCCATAATTATGTTTTCTGTTCGGAATTCGATGGACTCCAGGCACGAGAGTGTTGCGTCGTCAAGAAGAATCACTGACTGGCAAAAGGAAAGTGCTAGGAATTTACAAATCCCTTGGAAGCAAAACTGTTTTAACAGAGGACTTACAGTAACACAAGCTTTACATACAAATCCCGAGGCTCTTTCAGACGCCGTCATAGAAAAAAAAAGAGTTCGTACGCATTTTAATTTGACAGCATTACAATTGTACAAGTCATGCATCCAAATGGTTCAAGTCTTCCGCAAAAAAGCCAACTAGTTCGCCAAGTCCAACTTTTTTTCCAACGAAACACTGGAGCTTAGAGACGAGATAGAGTTTAATACGACTCGGGACATATCATAAATCTGAGAAAACTCTTGGTACCCACTGAGAGCTATACATTATTTTTATTTCAATGTTTTTTGTTTGTCGCCTAGTTGAGCGTCCTTGTTCAAAGTCCGAACTTTCTTCTTGATTACACTTTTATCCAAACAGTCTTCTACCAAGAGCTTAAGTGAGTGATGAGTGGATGAGTGAGGTAAAGAGCTTGAGTTAACAGAGAGAGAGACAGCGAGAAACAGAGAGAGAAGAGAGAAAGAGAGACAGACGAAGAAGAAGAAGGAAGAGGAGAAGAAGTAGGAGGAGGAGGAAGAGGTAATAGCAGCGGAATAAGTTAGTTTCTTTAAGCAAAACCAAATTCTCAAATTTTAAACTTGAGAAATTGACAAGGCCTCTGAGAAGTGCAACGTCTTCTTTTGCAACTCAACTGGCTTGAGGACGTTGCACACCAAAAGGAAGAGCTTTTTCCTACAACTGGAATCTTGAATTCACGACCAGGAAGTGAAAAAGTCTTATTTCGTTTCGTTTGCTTAAATCGCAATAGCAAGATTAGATTACATTTAGGATCAATGAATATTTCCGTTTCAATAGCTAGAATAAGCGTTCTATCTTCTATCGTCTTGCTTCAAACCGCTTTACCACCTCACCGCCTTTCTAAGGCAAGAGTTGTATTCCTGCTAACACAAAATTCCATTAAGGCTGAGATATATATCTCCTAAACCTGGCCTCTAATTCGATCGACCCTGCAAGCTTGCGCAAAAGAACACTGAGTTACTCTTAACCATAATTATAATTGTCTCAAAATTGGAGCGGTGAAAATAAATAATCCTCATTCACATTCTAATTTCCATCCGATATCTATGGCATCGGTTCCAACTCAAATTTATATCGTGCTGTGTGTTCTCAATGTCTTATGTACGTTTGCATTTATTTTTATTTAAAAAAAAAGAATGTGTCGTTCCAGAAAGGAACAGCTCACTGCTTCGTACAGCGACAAGTATTTCCTTATCAGGTATCAGGGGCGAGGAGAAGAGCGAGCTCACAAACACTGGGTCACTTCACACTGCGCCGTAAGTGTCGTCAGCACGACGGAAGCTGGGACACTCTGCAAACATTGGCTGGACCCAAGACAAGGCCCTGGCAACACGGAGTGTCCCATTACACAGTATGGATAGGTAGAAGGCAGAAGAATCTTGAAAAAAGATGGATAACCTGATAGAAGAACGGACCCACTGGATAGACCCAAGACTTGTTCAAATAAATACAGTATGTGAAAACAATGGATAGTTGGAAGGATGGACCAAACAAAGTACAGACTCTAAAGGGACATGCCTACTAAAAACCCAATTTTTTAAAATGCCTTTGCACTTGCCAAATGGTAATACTCGATACTGATGAGGCCATGCGTCCCCGAAGCACGCGTTTAAAGTGCATCTCCACTGATTCGAATGCGCTTATGAACGAACCTTTTGGAGCGCTGAGAGACCATATTGAACTCTTGAACTGAACCGCTTGGAGATGGCACTCAATGCGGGTAGTGTCAATTTCAGCGTGGTAGTTATTTTGGAATCAGCGGCTGTTAGACGTAATAATATATAGGCTAATACTGTCATTGCATCGTCTGGAAAAGAACCGGTTCCTTCTAGTTTGCCTTCTTGGAGATAGCCAGACACCACACCAGCATGTTTGTTTCTAAATCTCTTTGTTTAAGAATATGCACAGAATTTGTCGTATGCTGCTACAAACAACATTGATGACAATGATGATGATGATGATGATGATGATGATGATGATGATGATGATAGAAACTTCTATAGCGCTTAATTCAACATACGTGTATTTTCAAGGCAATTTGTACAAGAACAAGCCAATCGAAGAAAACCTAGAAAAAATACGGCATGTTCGTGGCCTAGTCACCTACTGGCAGTTTGGTCGTGAAGATCGGTGGAAAGTTTCGAGGAAGGGAGGAATTTAGCAGAGCGACTTGGATCCATGGAAAACCGATGAGCTAAACATAAAACCCCCAGAAACATAGAAACTTGATGCAGGTTCGTCTCACGAACTAAATTATCTACGTGCACAGTGCAAGGAGGTAGAAGAAGAGGGAGACCGAAAAAGAGGTGGGAGGACAACATTCGAGAATGGACTGGTTTGACACTGAGCGAAACAATCAGGGTTGCTGAGGACAGGGAAAAATGGAGTATGCTGGTTAAACGATGATCTGTGGTGCCCCTACGACCTCCGAGTTACGGAATAGGATAGGATAGGATAGGATTTTGTTACAGCAAGATAGATGGATTCTTCTAATGGAAAAAAAAAGGAAAGACAATCGCAGGAATGCAGAGAAGGAACATAGATCACTAGGAAACAGTAGGGATAAAAAAACAACAACTACAAACCTAATGCATGTTCGTCTCACACCCCGTTCACCTACATGCATTTAGGTAAGTGCTCGCCCACCAAGTCGATAAAATCGAAATTGTGTTCAGTTTGCTTTGAGTGAGGGCATGGCATAGGACACTAGTCTCCGCGGTACCATTTCATCTTGTTTTCGGGCAGTAATTTAAAGAGAGAGCATTAGGACTAGAAAGAGGAAAGAAAAAAAAAAGCACAAGAGAGAAATAAAAGGTCCAAGAATCAAACGCCCAAAGGCATTAATACAAGGTGGAAGGAAAAAGGAGAAGAAGAAAGAAATGAAAAGAAAGAAAGATAGAAAGAACAAGGACGCAAAGGCAATTAGAGAAAGACGGGCGCAAAGGAAAAAGAACAAGAAAGAAAGGGGATGGAAGAAAGATGCCAGAAATAATAGAGGGAGAGCGAGCGAGCGAGCGAAAGAGAGAGAGAGAGAGAGAGAGAGAGAGAGAGAGAGAGAGAGAGAGAGAGAGAGAGAGAGAGAGAGAGAGACAGACAGACAGACAGACAGACAGAAAGACACACAAAAATGAACCGAAGCAGAGAGCAAAGACAGAGAGAAAAAAAAAGAGAGGTAAAAGTGAATAAAAGAATTAAGTATTTATTCCTGTATCCCGCACTTTGCAACTTTAAGAAGTAAACACTACCTCCAATGTTTCCCTCCCAGCCATAACGCTGTGATTGTGTCAACGGTAGCACGAAACTGGCTTTCTCAGTTTTCATAAAGTTATTCCCAGTAATGATAATATAAATCAATAGCAATACACCCGTTCCGGGTATTCTTCTTTCATGTGAGAACAGCTTCAGTCGAAGAAACGCCTGCAAAGGAATGGAGGAATGGATTAATAAATAAATAAACAGACAGAACAATGGCAGACAGACCAGACATAAATGGGCCTACAGACTAGACAGAAGAGGGACAAAAACTCTTATCTATGAATAACGATCCCCTGCTTCATCATTGATGCAAGTTCGACTGGAGCAGTTCAAAAGAACCCAATATAAACTGTGTATAGATGATCATAGACAGCTAGAAATCAAGTTTACGAACCAAGGGGTCGGGGAAGATGGAGGATGGCGAACGTGAGAGAGGAAGGTGATGTCGAACTAATGGGGATGTAGAGACTTGAGATTGGACGCGAAGCGTAAGATGAGTGGAATGAGAGAGAGAGTAGAGCGAAAGTCTAGAGGGGTAAAGGAAAAGATGTGCATAGGGTGTTGAGGGACAGGCCTACGTGAGCAAGAGGAAAGATTCACACAGGGCCGAGATTAGAGTAACAAGCGCGCTAACATAAATGCAGAATAAACAGGCAGGCACCCAGAGAACGCATTTCCTTAAAATACACAAGGATGTCATTTTGCCCAGTTATCTCTACAAACAAAATGCCGTCTTCAAAACCCCGCCTTCGCCCCTGCGCTTTGCCCTATGCAAGGAATATGCAGGGCCCAAATCGCTATGATGCGGAGTTGAAGTTGTTTTAACCGCAGCAACGTCGCAATGGTGAATGGTGGCTTACGTGTGCATATTGATGCCATCATGGGTGAAACTTCCAATACATCAGTCATAAGATGATATCCTCAGTCATTCATAGAAAATCATAATTTACCCTACACAGTTTGTTTTCTTGTCAAACCAAAGCTTTGTTCCAGAAAATTAAAAAAAAGTTGTCTGGCTCTAGACAAGGCAGTTCATCATCGATGACGAATGTCTAAATTGGTAGCACGTGTTCCTATTTTAAGGAACAGTTTGCGATAAGGTTATGCAATAATGATTATACAGCGGATTACGTCGAATTCGCACGTAGGCTTGTTGTGTTCTGTTCAACACATTGCACATGATCATTTCATTCAAAATGTCCGCCGACTTTCTAGTAAAAGCCAGATAAAAGTGCCCTCAACAAGTTATTCATAGCCATCACACATCCAACGTGATGCTCACGTGCATCCTTAATTTCGTTTTGTCCTTTCACCCTCACCATCTCTTTCCAGAGCAAAAATAGAATACCGCGGAGCAAGGCCCGCAGAGACATCATACCTCCTGGCTCTTGCTTGTAGCATACCCAGATCTACAGATGATCTACAATCAGTCATTCCACAACAGCCTTGTTGCGCCCAAACACAGCCTATTCCTTGTTCGCGATTTTATTCCACCTGATGTGAAACGTAAAGTAATCATAAAGGGAAGGAATGTTACGAGGAAACCTTTCAGCACGGAAGCCCCGTCGTGTAAACAGATTTAGCAGTATTGTACAGGCCTGTCTATTCCAACGATGGGAAACCCATTATTGGATAAAGGAAGTTGTCCAAGGTGTCATGTCCGATAAAAGACAAGAGAACCCATATGACAAATATAACCACGTGACTGGAGTTATAAACCATCTATAAATCATCAGTTCAATCAACTACTAATCAGTGAATATTATAAAACAAAGACGAGTCCTGAGCCTTAATGTCACCGGATGAACTTAATTTATCCATAATTTGCGATTAAAAAAAAAATGGCGACAACGTCCATGCGGGTCTTTTATGTTCCATAAACTTAGCTATACAATATTAGGCTGGCTCATCGCGTATTACACCCTTAACCATTGCAATATTGCGTTTATTAAGAATTGTGTCGTACTGCAGTCCCGTTTGAAAATACGAGAGCGCTTTACTATATGGTGTACAACACAACTTTTGACCTCCCCATGGACTTTTTCTTTATAAACAAAACGGGGTAAATCAAACCGCCAAAATTAAAACCACCTTTTCTTTTCCCCATTGCACAAAGGAAACGTTATTTACAAACCACAGTAACGATTACAAACAAAATAACTATCAATATTTTCCCATCGCACAAACCGCTAACAACATCCCTACAGTAACAGAGCTAAGGCCTCTTCCCCCAAAGACCAGACCGACCTGGGCAGGCAAGGGCCAATCTTAGCTTCTTCTCCAAGCGTTACGAAGAACTAAGTGTTAGTGTTAGGCTCTGTTTCGGCTGCCTCCATCCAGGTTGCTAAACATTTCAAATGGTGAAGTTTCCTTACTTTCTCCATCAGGACAAATAGGAACATTCCCGATACAAATTTAGACGTTATAAAATATTTGCTTTATTATTTAAAAAAAATTAAAAAAATTAAACGTCGCTTAAGTTTTGGAAGCTTTTGGTGGAAGTTGAGGAAAGATCCAAGAATTATCAACAGGCTACTATTATTAGTTTACATTACTTTTTAAATGTAATTTTATACAAACTGTTTCCTGCATTAAAGCAGACCATTCCGATATTGCATTTAGACGCAAGGGAGTGAGTTCTTAAATAAAAAAAATAGTACAACTGAGGAAGAATATCCAAGAAAGACCGTAATGAGTTGTCATTATTAAACTTCCTTTACATTTTCGATACGAACCCGGCCCACCACGTTTTTATTTTCTTTATGCGTGAAAAGACATTACCAATATAAACGTAGACGCAATCTATTTGCCTTGAAATCCACATTTTAAAACTTTTGGGTTAATTATATAGAAGTCAAGGAATTCAAAGTCCTCACGTACTGAACATTCTATAGTGCGTGGATTTAATATCCAAATAAGACAGTAATTACGGCAATAGTCCAGTGTACGAACTAACTAACGATGTTTCCCATGCGTCCTGTCCGACGAGCGTATTCCAATGCTTTGACAAACACCAAACATTTGCATGTCAAATAACAAAATTGATTAAATCGATTAACCATACAACCCGCGATACTATCACTCCACTTGCAACAAAGGACTAGTCAAACACAGAAACACGAACACAACCCTCGAACGGCTTATCCTATCCTCTCCCGTAATTCGTAGGTCGTTGGGGCACCACAGATGATCGTTTAACCAGCGTACTCCATCTTTCTCTCAAAAGGCTTAAAGAACTAAAACAACAAAGAGGTGTATTTCACAACACCGAACAACAACAAGCTTTGGAGAAAAAAATACCAAACAAATTCAATTTCTTGAACGCTCTGGTCAAACCATCAAGTCGTTGTTCCAGTAGGGTAGACTATCTTTCCAAAGACATATTACAAAAGTAACTAAAAACAAGGATCGGCGAGCGCATTGTGGACAAAATGCCAAACAGTATTTTATAAAAATAAAACCCATATCACGTAAGATGCAATGAGCTATGGACCCACCCTCCCTCTCTACCACACCCTTTTACTATTTTAAATTGATGGCGCGCTGTCAGTGTAATTAATATTCTCGGTGATGGGTAACAAAGTCGTTCTCTTTGTCAAATAAGTCATTTTCTTTGTCATAGTATACATTTAAAAAACTGCACGTGGAAATGGAAGGACAAAGAAGAAATTGCCCAAGAAGAGAACACGTGAGCAGATCAATTCCAAACATATCTGTTGTTTGTGGGTTCCACGCAATGGAACAAGAAATAACGTGTCCAAGAAGAAGCTCAGATGTGTGTACAAAACAAATCAATTAAAATCCGTTTATATGGGGGGTGGGGAAGTGGGGTGGGGGTGGTGTGGTGGGATGTGTGTGGGTGTTTGTGTGTGTGTGTGACTGGGGGTGTTTGGTTGGGAACGGGGGGAGCTGCCGGAGGGGAGAGGAGATGGAGAGGTTATCTCCTGCCGAATGCAAACAGCCATTACCAGGGCCACGTTGAGGCGTACAAAAAGCTTTCTGCCAACAACTAACGAATCTGTATCTCCGTTACTGTTTAAACATGGGAATCGATATAGTCTCCACTCCAAGCAACTGTTTAAAAATTAAATCGTATCCGTTACAAAGAAAAACAAGGAAAAAGTGATCGATTTTGTGTGTGCCTGCCTGTGTGTTTGTGTGCGTGCGTGGGTTTGTGTGTGTACGTGTTTGTGTGTGTACGTGTTTGTGTGTGTGTGTGTGTGTTGTGTGAGAGAGAGATAGAGAAAGACAGATTCGCCAACAGAGAGAGAGAGAGAGAGAGAGAGAGAGAGAGAGAGAGAGAGAGAGAGAGAGAGAGAAAGACAGAGAGAGAAACAGAGAGAGAAATTGTTTACGTGGTGACGCAAACACACACACACACACACAGACACACACACACTCACACACACACACAACAAGAAACAAGAAGCCAGACAGAATGGAGAGCTGGGACAAAGAGGAAGAAAGCTGGAGAAGTAGATGGGAATGGAAGACTGTGTCAAGAAAAGGGAAGCCGCGGAAAAGAAACTTCTCAACTCCACTCTACCCTCAACCGTCGTCGCTGTGGATTTATCTTGTCTGGCCAGCAGAACAATGGAGGGGCAGGTGGCGTGAACATCGGCCGTCATCAGATAAGCACAGCCCCCAGACCACTTTAAACAAAATATTGGCGTTTTGCCTTCAAACAGACGTCATCGTTCTATAACCTACCAAACCTCAGCAACCAAACAGTAACCCCAAAGGGAACATACAGGAAAATGGAGGGGGCAAAAAGAAGTGATTCATAACATTTCTAACAGAACACACATGTTTGGTTTATTAAAAACCATTTTCAAACGTAAGACACTAGGCAGGAG
Source organism: Oncomelania hupensis (assembly GCA_036898135.1). Classification (NCBI taxonomy): domain Eukaryota; kingdom Metazoa; phylum Mollusca; class Gastropoda; order Littorinimorpha; family Pomatiopsidae; genus Oncomelania; species Oncomelania hupensis. The sequence goes on along the minus strand of CM072512.1, from coordinate 18,675,849 downwards.
GAGATGTTGTATGACGATTCTGGAAACACAAGAGAAGACAATAAAGAAATGTATGGGAAGAAAGTTTCAAAACACATTAATCACCGACTCTTGTTAATGTTTATCAACGTGACTGAAAAAAACCACAACAAAGTGATGTTTGCGTGCGTATCTATCTACGTCTATCTCTTTATATTTATGTCTCAATATCGTCGCCGTAACTGAGAAAAAAGAATGTGGTGTGTGTGTGTGTGTGTGTGTGTGTGTGTGTGTGTGTGTGGGTATGTAAACCGCCGTGATTGAGGTCCACGGCTTGATACGCTGAGACGTAAATGAGGTCATTTTTTCAAATGGGGCCCTCACCTTGGACCTCAGTTATTTTTACCACGTGCACTACTGTTGCACTTCACGGAAGTGTAGTTGTAGTGCATGTGCACTTAAAGTACACTTCTTGAAGTGTAGTTGTAGTGCATGTGCACTTAAAGTACACTTGGGCAAGTGTAGTTGTAGTGCATGTGCACTTAAAGTACACTTGGCCAAGTGTAGTTGTAGTGCATGTGCACTACAACTACACCAGGTCAAGTGTAGTTGTAGTGCACATGCACTACAAGTACACTTGACCTGGTGTACTTGTAGTGCATCTTCCAGACGGGTAGGATAAGGAACTTTCCTCGACGATTAGGGTAAGGCAGTTCCTCGACGATTAGGGTAAGGCAGTGCCTCGAAAAGGGTTAGGGTCAGGGCTAGTTGCAGCGCTGCAACTAGCCCTGACCCTAACCCTTATCGTCGAGGCACTGTCTTACCCTAATCGTCGAGGTACTGCCTTACCCTAATCGTCGAGGAAAGTTCCTTATCCTAGCTGTGTTTTTGAACAAACTTGACCTAGTTCGTCTCTTAGGAGCGAGGAATTAGGTCAAACTTTTTGCGAAAAGGGTGCTTTTTTGAACAAACTTGACCTACTTCGTCTCTAATAGGCGAGGAAACTTGCTAAAAGTAGCCGTTTTTTGAAGAAAGTTGACCTAATTCGCCTCCTAAGGAGCGCGAAGTAAGTAAAATGACCCCATTTACGGCTGTATACAACTATGTGTGTGTGTGTGTGTGTGTGTGTGTGTGTACGAATGTACCTGTAAAACGGCTCGAATGAGGAACGAAATTTGCCTTTTTTAGTACAAAATGAGGTAATTTTGTCGTTCCCCGTTTGTATGCCGTTCCTCATTTGTTCTAAGTACACGGGAGTGCTCTTTTAGTGCATGGGAGTGCAGTTGTAGTGCATGGGAGTGTTTTTAGTGCAAGGGAGTGCTCTATCCGGGACGGAGAACTTCCATCCCGTTTTCGAACTTCCTCGGCTATAGAGCGCGAAGTAGGTCAAGTTTTGCTCCAAAATAGTAGGTTTTAGAGCACCGTTTTCTCAAAAAGTTTGACCTAATTCGGCGCTTCTAAGGGACGATGTAGGTCAAGTTTTGAACTTTCCTCGACGATTAGGGTAAGGCAGTGCCTCGACGATTAGGGTAAGGCACCCGTTCCACAAAAGGGTTAGGGTCAGGGCTAGTTGCAGCGCTGCAACTAGCCCTGACCCTAACCCTTTTGTGGAACGGGTGCCTTACCCTAATCGTCGAGGCACTGCCTTACCCTAATCGTCGAGGAAAATTCCTTATCCTAGCTGTGTTTTTTAACAAACTTGACCTAATTCGCCGCTTAAGGAGCGCGAAGTAGGTCAAATTACCCCATTTTATACCTCGTACACGCATGTGTGTGTGTGCGTGCATGTGTGTTGTGCATGCGTGTGTGTTTGTGTGTGTAAGGCACTTGATGAGATGGGTCTGTCTCCGTCGGATGACTGACCCGTATTCATCATTACAGAGTAATTCTAAATATCCCTCAGAAAAAGAATAAATTAGGCACACCAGGAGACAGATACATTACTAAGTCCCTATACGCTGATGTGTCCGGAGACGTTAATCTACCCACTGAACTGAACTGAACAGATACATGTCTTAATAATGAAATATCGCACTTCATGCGAAGTACCTAACAAAAACTAGTGCCTGAAAGTCATCAATAATAATAAGGACTATCGATCAAACTGAATCCTGCTATCTGTCAGCCTACATGACCAACGTTACAAAAGATATTTTGGTGTGCGAGTGCGAGCGCAGGCGAGTGAGTGAGTGAGTGAGTGAGCGAGTGAGTGAGTGAGTGAGAGAGAGAGACAGAGAGAGAGACAGAGAGACAGAGTTAATGAGTCTGCAAGCATGCGTGCGTGTTTGTGTGTGAGGGAGCGTCAGCTCTGCTATCACGCGTGGGGTGGAGTGAGGCCGTACTCACGCGCGCGTTTTTAGGGGGAAAGGGAAATGACGTCAACTATCGCGTAACAGTAGGAGATAAACAAGGATGAGAAAGTCTAGCGGATGCCGAATCAATAATCAATAAAGATACCTTGCTGTTTCTTTTTTTTTTCATTTTTTTTTTAAAGAAAAATAAAAGCAGAAAAAAATAGAGAAACACTGCAAGCTTGCATGTGACGCAGTCCCATTTAACATAAAACACTTCGTTTGATCTCTGCTTTGTACATGGAACTGAACATATTGCAACTGAAAGAAGCGAAAGAAGAAAACCAAACATCGGGTCAACAAGGTTCAAAATTACTCTTATTATTATACACTATACACTGTTGATTGACTAGGTTGCGATAATAATAGCGTACAATACCATGACTGTAAGATTAAAGGTGATGTTGATATCAAAACAATACATCAATTCACTTATAAAGGGACCACACTTTCTTGCTTCAAATTTGGTTTTAATACTGACCTTCTCTGTCACCCGAACACTTTACCTTACAAGGCATTCCCTAAAAGAGAATAAGCTGGTACGCGACACAACAGAAGGGCAATTGACCAAAACGCTGCGCCATCAGCAACAGCAGCTACATAAATCTGTTAATTTTCTGTGTGAAATCACCAAAACGACAGCATGTTGACGATGACACAGCCATGCCCGCACGCCTGGCTGAATCTAAATAGGCAATGATGATGACAAACGAAGATCAAAGCATGGGGAAGAGCGGAAACAGCACGCGGGCATTCCGGGAATTAGACATCACTCCTGGAAGATAGATTACACAATATGGGTTATGCTCGAGTAGATATGGATCACTGTCACGAAGAGAGGGGTTGGGGGATGGGGGTAAGCTCTTAATCTCTAGCGCTGTATTACCTCCTTTGATAGGTTAATGGTGCGATGACATTCAAGAGATTAATGCTAGGCCAACTAACTAAATGATAGACAGACAGGGAATAGACGAGATGGAGGGAAGACTCTACTAGTTAGGAAATTCAAATTCAAAGGCCAGACTGGATAAATGCAATTCTTAACTATTTACTTTTATTAACTTGAAGTGAGGAGTCTGGGTCAAATTATTCTAACGTGAGTCATTGGCAAAGCGTCTTTCAGTAAGGAGTAGTTCGGTGATATTCTGGGTATTCAATATCGGGGGTACTAGAGCTACTGTAGACTGATTTCATCACAGGGCGAGAGTGTATCTGTATGGTTTCAGGGGTCTCTCGGATAATCTGGCGAGTGGGGATTCTCGTAGGCTAATCACTTAGCTCGGTACTGCAGAGCGGCGATTGGTCCAGGATACTCTGGGTGGCTTGTTTATCTGGGTACGCGTGGCGTGGGCGGTGATGATGCAGGTCAGTTGGTCACGCGGTGACGCATCGATCACGAGTGATTGTCTTGTGATGGCACAGGGCTAGAATTCGGCTTTCGTAGCTAGCCGTCTAGAAAATGGCGAAGTCCCGAGTCACGCTTCTCATTGACCTCCTGGGATGTCAGGGGCCTGCAGCGGGTCAGCGACTGGGAGATGATACAAGGCCGGGGTGATTCGCCCGGTACAGGAACCGTCTGTAATGCAATACAGACTCTGTATCAGCGGGGGATAGGGATAGTGTGGATTCAGGGCCTGTGGTACAGTCGCCCTTCTCAGAATTCAAATTGGTTGACCGGTCAAGGTTGAGCCAGTGCATATACCAACAGTCAAACAATGCAACTAGATTTACTGGGCCAAAGTGGAGTTTATTGGCAGCCGCTAGTATAAGATACCTTCGGCGCATTAGGATGGGGTCGGCAACAGGGACGAATATTTATACATGGGGAGCATGGTGGAAAGCAAATGCAAGGGTACAGGGCAAAGGGGTGTAGGCCTGGGCTGTACTGGGGACTTTAATCTATGTGGAGGGACAGCATGGCATGGGGTATTTACACATGGGGCTAACGGAGCATACAAGCATAAATCCAAACATGTCATGGGTCATATACAAGGTGGAAAATATGTGCAAGGGATAAATACAAGTCACAGCAACACATCAAGGCAAAAACTATAAACATGAACATACATATTGACAGGACGCATGAACATGGTGGGCGAACGACGGGTGATGGGTCTGCTATATGACAAAGAGTAAGTTCCCTCTCTTACCTTGACTTAAGACGGGTGGAAGCACACGGGTACTGTCGAAGCTCAGAGGTCACTCGGTGATGGAGACGTGTCTTCGGACAGGTTGTGATTTCAAGGCAGGAAGGCTTGGGTCTGACACTAATTCAGGTTCTGTGCCAGGCTTTAAGGCGATGCCCCGGGGGGCGGGGCTTAAGCGACTGGGCGAGCGAGCCTGCTCGAGGTGGCTGGTCAAGGGGAAATCGTTGTTGGCTGAGTGTGTGGAATGACTGTGGCTAGCCTACGTCAGAGGGTGATTGCACGCCTTGTCACAGAGGCCCCCCCAAGGAAAAAGGCGAGGTCGTAGGCCTCGACTGAGACGCGGCCAATCAGCTCTGAGGTCGGCTGCCGGGTGAGACGATGGTTTGCGATGATCCGGGTGATGCGGGGCGATGCAGGGTTCCGGGTAGTCGATGGCGGATGCCCAAGGCAGGGGTCCGCGGAGCTGCCGGGTTTCGGCTACGGTTAGTGGGCGGCGGCGGGTATGAAGGCTGGGGCGTCGGCCCTCAGTGGCGACTCGCTGGAGTCGGTGGCGGGGTGACGGCTGAGGAAGTCTGCGCCGTGGTTGTCTTTTCCTGGGATGTGCTCCAGCTGGAAAGAGTATGCTTGGAGCAGCAGAGCCCACCTCATCAGCCGGGCGTTGAGCGATTTTGAGGTCGCCAAGAAGGAAAGCGGCTGATGATCCACTTGGACGGTAAAGTGCGAGCCGTAGAGATACAGTTGGAACTTCTGGACTGCCCAGACGAGGGCGAGACACTCCTTCTCCGACGTGGCGTAATTCTGTTCGGCCGGCTTAAGTTTCCGGCTGGCGTACGCGACGGGGAAGAGCGTCGGGGCGTCCGCGGAGTCCCGTTGGAGTAGAACGGCTCCGAGGCCTACGTCGCTGGCGTCTGTGCGCAGGACGAAGGGCTGTCCGTGGTTGGGGAGTCGCAGGACTGGCTGGGACGTCAGCTTGTCCTTGAGCTCCTGGAAGGCAGCTTCACATTGCGGGGTCCAGAGGACTCGGTCCGGTGCGGTTTTCCGGGTTAGGCTGGATAGTGGCGCGGCGATCCCGTTGTATCCGGGTACAAATTTTTGATAGAAGCCACTCAGTCCCAGGAAGGACTGGACATCTTTCTTGGTCTTGGGGCGTGGCGCGTCTCGAAGGCGCTGGACGGTCTTTTCCAGAGGCCGGAGCTGTCCATGGCTGATGGTGTGGCCAAGGAATTCCAGCTCTTGGTAGCCGAACTGGCATTTGGTCGGCCGGGCAGTGAGGCCAGCTTCTTTGAGGCGGCGTAAGAGTTGGCGCACCACTCGCAGGTGCTCCTCCCATGTCTCCGTTGCGACGAGTATGTCGTCCATGAAAGAGTGTACGAACGGACAGTGGAGGGGGTCCAACAGCTTCCGCATCATCGTGCTGAAAATACTTGGGGCATTGTGTAGACCAAACGGCAGAACGTTAAACTCATAGTGGCCGTCCATCGTGCTGAAGGCCAGGTACTGGCGGGATGAAGGGTGCACGGGGATCTGGTAAAAGCCCTTGCTCAGATCCACTCGGGAGAAGTATCGGGCGGATTGTAGCTTGGCGAACAAGTCTGTCGGGTCGGATAGGGGTCCGGGCACGAACTGGGTTACGAGATTCAACTGCCGGAAGTCGATACAGAGGCGATGTTCTCCGCTGGGCTTCCGTGATAGAACTATTCCTGCGCTGTAGGGGGAACGGGAGGGAGCGATGACTCCGGCTTGTAGCAGAGCCTCTACTTCCGTTCTGACTACTTGCTGCTGGGAAAGTGGGACGGGGTACGGCTTCTGTCGGACGGGAGTGGGGTCCGTCAGGGTTAGTCGAACTTCTTCTAGGTCCGTCCTCCCAGGAATGTCGGTGAGGACTTCCCTGTATTCTGCTACGATGGCGCGTAGTTGGCGTTGCTGGCCGGCGGGGAGTGAGGGGTCCAGAGAGACGTCCCGGAAGGATTCCTTCCCTTTTAGCGGAAATTCGGCGACGCCGGTCTCTGTGCCATCCACTTCGACGGCCAGCGCGACCGTGAGTAGCGAGTGGGAGTCGGGGGCGGGTGCAGGTTGCTCCAGGTACCGCTTGAGCAGATTGATGTGGTGGGTCCTGGGCTTTCCGCCTACCTCGATGCGATAAGTGGTACGGGAGAGCTTCTCAAGCACCGGGTAGGGTCCCTGCCAAGCTATGTCTAGCTTGTTTGTGCCGCTGGGGAGAAGCAGTAGGACTTGGTCTCCTACCTGTAGTTCTCGGTCCCGGGCGCGGCGATTATGATAGCGGGCTTGCCTTTCTCTCGCCTTCTTCAGGTTGGCGGAGGCGGCTTTCCATGTGGCCTTGAGGGTTTCTTGGAGCTTCGTGACGTATTTCGTGGCGTCGACCGGTGCCTCGTCCAGTTTGGCGTCGGTCCAGCTACGTCGCAAGGCGGCTAGAGGTCCGGAAAGGGGTCTTCCAAAAAGCAGCGTGGAAGGCGTGTATCCGGTGGAGGTGTGCGGGGTCTCTCGATACGCGAAGAGCGCTGACGCGACGTATGTGTCCCACGCTTCCGGCTGTTCGTCGGCGATCTTGCGGATAATCGAGATGAGAGTCCCGTTTAGGCGCTCGACCTGTCCGTTGCTAGCGGGGTGGTAGGGTGGAGTCCGGATATGGCGAATGCGGAGTAGTTGGAAAACTTCCTGCATGAGTTTTCCGGTGAACTGGGACCCGTTGTCGGTCAAGATGTTGTCCGGGAATCCGACTCGTGTGAATATGGTGACGAGCGCGTCGGCGACTCGGGCGGCGTCGATCTTCGGTAGAGGAACGGCCTCACACCACATCGAGCAAGCGTCGACAAGGGTTAGTAGGTACTGGTTCCGCTTCTTGGTCCGCGGAGGGGTCCTACTATGTCGACAGCCACTCGCTGGAAGGGCGTTCCGACGACGACGGTGGGGCTGATAGTGACCGGTACGGTGTGATGGCGGGGCGAGTATCGTTGGCACTGGGGACAGGACTTGACGTAGCGCTTCACGTCTTCGGTCATCCCGGGCCAGTGGTATTGAGCGCTGATGCGTAGAGTGGTCGCTCCTATGCCCATATGTCCACTTAGGGGCATGCTATGGCCAAGTTCCAGGACTTGGGGGCGAAGTGTCGCAGGTACGACGAGTTGAGAATGGTCGTCCTTCTGACGGAAGAGGAGTCCGTCTTCGACGAAAAAGTCCCCGGACTTGGGTGGAGTGCGTGCGGCGGGAAGCTTTCCGTAGCACTTGCGGAGGGTGACGTCGTTTTCTTGGGCCTTCCGGATCTGTTCCGGCATCTGGTTGGGTATCGGGGGTGGTGTCGCGGCTGTTTTCGCCTGGGCGCGCGTCTGGACGGCGGCCATCGACTCCACAGGCTGGGGCGGCATACCCAAGAACACGTAGCGGCATCCTAAAATCAGGTCATACAGGGGCTGGTCCATCACGGCAGCCTGAATGGTTCCCGTGACGTATCGGCTGGTGACTTGGATCCGGGCTATAGGGAGCGTGGTGCTGGGTTGGGACGCGTCGGCCAACTTCAGGGTGATAGTTTCGCCGGTCAGGTCTTGGTCCCTGATGAGCGAGCGGCGGACGACGGCGTCGAAGGTGAGTCCAGTGTCGTATAGACAGTGGGCTGGGCGATTGTTGACAGTGGCTCGCTGGCGGGACTGGCCGGCGAGGCTGGTGGCGGGTATCTGGCGACGAGGGTGCGGGGGGATCACGGCGAGGCTGTCTGTCGTCGGGATGGGCGGTGAGGTAGCGGTCCGCGACGATGATAAGGTCTTCAAGGCGAGCGGCCCCCTGTTCGGCGGCGAAAGTCCGAAGTTCCGCTGGCATTGTCCCTCGGAGTTGCTCGGCTAGCATCAACTCTAGCAGTCCGTCGTACGTCCTTGGTTCGTCAGTTTGCTCTATCCATTTGTCCCGTAGCGTAGCTAGACGGTCGGCAAACTGCGTAAACTTCTCCCCTTTCTCTCTCCGGGAGTTCCGGAAATTCTTGCGGTAGTGCTCACCTGAGAGCTCAAAACCATGCAGTAGAGCTTTCTTGAGGGCGGGGTAGTCTCCCTCCTCGGAAGTCGGCGTCTTGGCCAGGATTTCATAGGCCTTCCCCTTAAGGCCATGACTGAGCTTGCGATACCAGTACTGGGGGTCAAGACCGTTTTCCCCCGCGACTCGTTCGAATCGGGCGAGATAGACTTCAATCGATTCGTCTCGTTCGACGAATGGGTCCAGGGGAAAGTTCATCCCCGGAATCGGCGGGGGGAGTGCGGGTATTCCGGTGCTGGCGGCGAAGCTGGGGGCGATGAGCGAGTAGTCTTCGCTCGCGGGCGATGCGATACCTAAATCGCGGCGGTCGCGCTCAAGCTGGAGGAGTGCTTGGCGCCGTTCGAGCTCCTTGTCCTTCCTCTTTTCTTCAAGTGCCGCGACCCTCTCGTCCTCCTCCTTCTTCCTTGCGGCGGCTCTCTCCTCCTCTGCAATCCTCTCTTTAGCCTCCTCTCTTCTCCGCTCGGCGGCTCTTTCCTCCTCTGCAATCTTCTCCTTCGCCTCCTCTCTTCTCCGCTCGGCGGCTCTTTCCTCCGCGACGATGCGCTCTTTCTCTTCCTCCTTTTTCCGGGCGGCGGCTTTCTCCTCCTCTGCAAGCTTCCGGGCGGCGGCCCGTTCCTCCGCGGCGATGCGCTCTTTCTCCTCCTCTCTCTTCCGGGCGGCGGCCCGTTCTTCCGCGGCGAGGCGCTCCTTCTCCTCCTCTTTCTTCGCCTCTCGCTCTTTGGCCCTCTCTTCCCTCTTCAACTTTTCCTCGGCCACGTCCGCATCTACGTTAGCCAGGACGTAGTCCTTGAGTTCGGTGCCGGCGAGCCCTAAGCTCTCGCCAATACTCTTGTACTTAAGCGCAAGCTCTCCCCGGTCGGCCATGGTAAGGGAGGTAACTTACCCTGAAAAGGTCCTAACCGGAATGAGGGGCGCACACAAGGGGTACACTGACGGAAAACAAGGGGGTGGGCTGGATGAGCTACGATGAAACTGCAAAGGGGCGAATACAACACAACCACAAAGACAAAATGCAATCAATCAAAAATACAAAAATGAATGCAAGAAAAAACCTTTTGAGATACCACCACTCGGGAAAGCCAGTAAGGGACCTAAGGGGCTATGCTATACACTACTAGGCTTAGAGGGCTGGGTCCTATCTATACTGGGCTGGGGCGGAAATTAAGCTAAGTCCTAAGTCTCGTCAAGTTGGGATGGGAACCTAAGTCTTTAGTCTCGTTGGGTTGGAAGGGGAAACCTAAGTCTTTAGTCTCGTCGGGGTCACCAAAGTTAATGTCACGAAGAGAGGGGTTGGGGGATGGGGGTAAGCTCTTAATCTCTAGCGCTGTATTACCTCCTTTGATAGGTTAATGGTGCGATGACATTCAAGAGATTAATGCTAGGCCAACTAACTAAATGATAGACAGACAGGGAATAGACGAGATGGAGGGAAGACTCTACTAGTTAGGAAATTCAAATTCAAAGGCCAGACTGGATAAATGCAATTCTTAACTATTTACTTTTATTAACTTGAAGTGAGGAGTCTGGGTCAAATTATTCTAACGTGAGTCATTGGCAAAGCGTCTTTCAGTAAGGAGTAGTTCGGTGATATTCTGGGTATTCAATATCGGGGGTACTAGAGCTACTGTAGACTGATTTCATCACAGGGCGAGAGTGTATCTGTATGGTTTCAGGGGTCTCTCGGATAATCTGGCAAGTGGGGATTCTCGTAGGCTAATCACTTAGCTCGGTACTGCAGAGCGGCGATTGGTCCAGGATACTCTGGGTGGCTTGTTTATCTGGGTACGCGTGGCGTGGGCGGTGATGATGCAGGTCAGTTGGTCACGCGGTGACGCATCGATCACGAGTGATTGTCTTGTGATGGCACAGGGCTAGAATTCGGCTTTCGTAGCTAGCCGTCTAGAAAATGGCGAAGTCCCGAGTCACGCTTCTCATTGACCTCCTGGGATGTCAGGGGCCTGCAGCGGGTCAGCGACTGGGAGATGATACAAGGCCGGGGTGATTCGCCCGGTACAGGAACCGTCTGTAATGCAATACAGACTCTGTATCAGCGGGGGATAGGGATAGTGTGGATTCAGGGCCTGTGGTACAGTCGCCCTTCTCAGAATTCAAATTGGTTGACCGGTCAAGGTTGAGCCAGTGCATATACCAACAGTCAAACAATGCAACTAGATTTACTGGGCCAAAGTGGAGTTTATTGGCAGCCGCTAGTATAAGATACCTTCGGCGCATTAGGATGGGGTCGGCAACAGGGACGAATATTTATACATGGGGAGCATGGTGGAAAGCAAATGCAAGGGTACAGGGCAAAGGGGTGTAGGCCTGGGCTGTACTGGGGACTTTAATCTATGTGGAGGGACAGCATGGCATGGGGTATTTACACATGGGGCTAACGGAGCATACAAGCATAAATCCAAACATGTCATGGGTCATATACAAGGTGGAAAATATGTGCAAGGGATAAATACAAGTCACAGCAACACATCAAGGCAAAAACTATAAACATGAACATACATATTGACAGGACGCATGAACATGGTGGGCGAACGACGGGTGATGGGTCTGCTATATGACAAAGAGTAAGTTCCCTCTCTTACCTTGACTTAAGACGGGTGGAAGCACACGGGTACTGTCGAAGCTCAGAGGTCACTCGGTGATGGAGACGTGTCTTTGGACAGGTTGTGATTTCAAGGCAGGAAGGCTTGGGTCTGACACTAATTCAGGTTCTGTGCCAGGCTTTAAGGCGATGCCCCGGGGGGCGGGGCTTAAGCGACTGGGCGAGCGAGCCTGCTCGAGGTGGCTGGTCAAGGGGAAATCGTTGTTGGCTGAGTGTGTGGAATGACTGTGGCTAGCCTACGTCAGAGGGTGATTGCACGCCTTGTCACAATCACAAGCATGCAACGAAAGTGCATCAACAGCGGAACTAAACGGATATCACATGTAACAACGATGAAGCAATAGTTTAGTCTAAGATCAAAGCTGAAACATCAAAACACGGGTCCGTCTAACCTGTCATCCACTATAACCTTTAATACAGCAACCGATATCAACAAATGCTTTATCTTTATTGATAAGAGTTAACCTTTACATGCAGCATAGTAATTATTACCCGTACACTTCAAAGCACTGGCCTTATAAAATCTCGCATAGAGGGTTATGAGGGAAAACGCATATTAAAGCTGTGACAGACGGACTAGTTTTACCTTGCTTACTTTACTATTTAGCCTTGTTTAGTCATTGTAACCTTAGAAAGTTAGTGTATTACACAGCAGACGATTACAGTATAGGTACACACACTGCGAGCTTGACGCAAACAGTGTAGTGACGTCATCACTGTGTGGTGGAATCGAAAGGCTTATTCAATCAGGACTCAGGCTGAGCGGCTAGATCCAGTTCTGGCTGATTCAGTCCAAACCAGGTATTAGGTCAGTTGAGAGTAAGACGCCAAAGTGTACACAGCTAGACCGGAGCAGAGAAATATCTTCACTCATAGACCAGGAAACAGGACTTTTGAATCTTAGAATTCAATCAAGTAGCCACGAGCCTGACTTTGTCAAACAGGTAAATGAACATACTTCTGTTTCATCGTGATATATTTATATTATTGTTGAAATTATGTTTGTGGAATTTGCTATGCATAGATTTGACTTGTTAATCCGAATTTGCCGTACCACGTGGACAAGCCGAACACGTGTTAAGCACGACCGGTTTGGACGCCATGTTGTATACCTGACGGAACCACTGTTGTTTAACATATATGTATGTTTGCAGACCAGTGGCTGTACCAGTGAATGTTTATAATATTATTAATTCTGTATGTGTGTAGTTAGCCACGATTTATATTTATGTATGTATAGGAAATTAGAGTTGAGATTCCAGTGGACCACGGACGTAGCGGAATGTTCGTCGCTTATGTATAGAGATGTGGAGCTATCACTGAGGGCTACTTTGGCTTTCAGTGAGACGCTCTGCACAGACCTATTATTCAAGGTTGTGCAGAATTTCGTCTCTTATGTTATAGACGAGCAGGCGAGATATCCCGTGCGCCCAACTCCACAGGAAAACCGAGTTGGCTGTTTAGCCTCTACAGCACATCACTGAGAGAGCAACCCTGGAAAACACCCTGCAAGACCCCACAGCGTGGCAAGGGACCAAACTACACGACGACATAGCGTGTACCAGAAGCTACCTCAACGAAGGACTTCAAACCCACTACGTGACAGTTAAGTGCATACGCAAAAGTGCACAAAAACTGATAGCAAAGGACCACAGTAGTCCACTCTTCAGAAACTATAATAAAACGGACCACAGTAGTCCAATCTTCAAGAACTTTAGTAGCCAGTGCCCGATGAAGACATAACAGCTGCCTAGACTATCAGCGATCGAACCATTTGCATTGACTATGACTTTTTAAGGTAGATTAGTACATCGAAAATCTTGTATAGAGTAGAAGAATTAAATGTGTGATTTTAACTGTTATCAAGTGGCTGGACTACATATGATTCATAGCCGTGTGAAAGCTAGTGTGACAGTGATCTTTTACCATTTTTCTATCTATCTCTGTACCCCAGCCTTAACACAGACCGAGCTAAACAAATAAATTTATTAAAGTAATTCACAGGGTGACTAACTAGCAGTTCCCATCGAATAAAGCGTGAGGGGTACAGCATTCCATTGTGCAGAGCCTAGTAACAACTAAACCCCACGTGACAAAAGTCATAAATAACCATTAGAAACCAAGTGCGATGGATGGAAGCTCGATGATGATGAACAGATAGATATAAGAGAGATAGATAAAGAGAGAGAGAGTGTGTGTGAGAGGGAGAGGGAGATAGAGAGGGACAAAGAGAGAGGGACCAAGAGAGAGAGAGAGAGAGAGAGAGAGAGAGAGAGAGAGAGAGAGAGAGAGAGAGAGAGAGAGAGAGAGATAAAACTGTCCTGGCACTACAGCTGAAGACTTTTGACAAAGTAGCAATTCTCTGGAGGTCAAGAGAAAAGATATATTTGCCCATCAGACCTTTTGGACTGAATGCGACCATAACTCAATATAACTCGGGACCTGCCTAACTCGGAAGTCGAAAGCTGCCTAAACATGTCTGACATAAAAGAAGTGCTGGCGGCCATAGAGAAGAGGCTGAGTGCTGTGTCGACGAGCGAGGAGATTAAGCATCTCGGCATAAAGCTTGAGGAACGAAGTGTCTTTTGTAGAGTTTAGTTGCGATTTGTCATTTTGAAGACGACGAAAAAGAACCGTCTTCTTCAAGAGGAAGAAGGGTACAGATGCGTTGAATGACAAATGTCGTTGTTTTTGTGGTTTTGCTGTTATGTATTGATTGTGCATGTGACATTTATCTTGGAACCACATTTTGAACAGGCATTCTCTGGCCTCATTATTCTTAATTTGGCTACGACTGTTGCGTGAATGATAATGCTGTGCGTCTTTGATTCTGTACTGCAATAGCTGTCCCTGATTAATAAATTATTGCTCTTAGTTTAATTATGCCCTCTGATTAATTAATGAAGCAAATTTAATTTTCGCTATGAAATCGGTCGCTTTCTTCACCGTCGTTTTTTGCAGGAAAACTCTCATTGCTTTCCATAGACATAATAACGGCCCGCCCAATAAAAACAAGCTCTGATTCTCTGGATTCAAAGCATTCTCTTTAGCATAGGCATAAGACCAAAGGCTGAAAGTCTTTTGGGCACACTGTGATTGACAGTGCTGTACAGTCTGAAGAAAATTCAATCGATGTTGTGATGCTGCTGTCGTGATGCAGCTGGGCTGTTTTGTTTTACTGCCTGCTCGCTCATTATGGCGAAAGGTGATAGATTGGCCTGGTGTCTCCGCAATGACTGTGAAGCAATGAATTACAATAGAAAGTGACATATGCCCACTGAGCTCAAATTGGTAGTTTAAGATTGAAGGTACTAACTAGGTTATCTGTCTGTTTGTTTTTTAGGCTTTGACAGCAAATAGTAGAGATGTACAGATTACAGAATTTTTTCAGCCAAATGACAGCAGACATTGCCTATGGACATTGCTCCCATGTTGGTAGACAGACAGACAGACAGACACACACACATCCACACTCCACACAACATCTTTTAAGACTTCAATTAAAAGATCTTGCATCCACAGTTGCAACAGTAAGAGCAATCACAACGGACATCTCAATGATCAAAAATGGGCATGGGTATATACTACGTCACAAACAAGTTTTAATCACGAAATCTATTGCGCACGCACACACACACACACACGCACGCACACACACTCTCGCTCTCCTATCACACCAAATTTCCACTAGGCATAAAACAAGCACACGAATAATTTTATACGCACTCACTTACTCATACGTGTGCATTTAGACTGACGATTAATCAATCAACCAATGAAGAATCAATACAACAGTAACGCAACCTATCAAAAATTCAAAGAACAATGAAAAGTTTTAATCGGTATTTGACGGACACATGTTGGTAGTACATTTTTGTTAATGACTTTGCGACAATAATTTAAATAAGCCCGAGTTTGTTAATAATATTGATATTGACTTTTTTAGAAGTGCTCAATTTAATTCAATTTAATTTAAATGTTCTTATAGAGCGCTTCTGGAGCACAGTTGCTCAAGGTTCTGGCCGATACACAATCTATCTCTAGCCGCCCGAAGCGCCCACTTGCAACCTTTGGGCGCATCGCCTGACGCCCATACAACTGAGCTCAATAGTGCTGATTACTGCGTTGATTAGTGTAGCCGGCATTCACCCTTCAAGGACATGGGCGTCAGTATCTTTAAAGTCCGTGCGATTACTTACCAATAAAAGACTAACAGTAATAGAATAAATACTTGAAACATCAGAGTGTTTACGATTTAACAAAAGGAAAGAATGGCGATGCAGGTCCACAATAACAAGTCAATCAAGTTCTACTTTGGGATTAAACAAGACAATAAACGTACTCCAACAACAAGTCAATTATGTGCCACATTTTAGTACAATGGACGAAAAATTTGAATTTGCTGTGTGGTAAGCGCGTCGCGTTATTGTGTTGTGCTGCGTTTTGTAGCGTTGTGCTGTGCTGTACTTGTATTGTTCGGTATTGTGTTGTATTTACTTGAATTACATTGTATTACTTTGTATCGAATTATTTGTATTGTATTCTACTGAACTAAATTGTATTGAAATCATTACCTCTTTGTACTGGATCGTGTAGGTTCGTACGGCAAATCTCAAAGTCGTCTAGATAGTAATTATGAAACAAGAGGCATCTCTCCATTAGAAAAGACTCAATCAACTCAGGTTCCCAGGACTGCTCTCTTTCAACTACGTAAGTATATTCTTGTATTGGGAAGCCTCTTCCGTCTGGTACCTCAGCCAATAAGAGCCAACCACCTACACAGATTGTCCTTCCTTTGGTCGGAAACGATTTTCCCCGTGATATACGAGTGACAACTAATGAGAGCTAGGCGACACAATCACCTCTGCGGACTGACTAACAGGGTACTTAATACGGACCTTTTCGACTCTTCTCTTAAAGCAAGCACTTCAGCGGACACCCCTCCCTTATAACAAACACTATTTTCCCTAAAAGAAAACACCTCTGTCGACGTTTTTCTTAAAGGAAGAACTTTAGTCTCTGCGTCTGGCCTAGTTTGAAGCTCAGTCTCAATGTTCTGCTTCAGGAAGTGCCTACAATCAACCCCCAATCACACTCACCTTCACAAGAAGAATAAGCACACTTAATTAAAGGATTATTTTAAAATCTTTCTTCTCTCCCGAGGCAAAGAGACAGAGAAGCTAATGATGCATAACATAAATATAAATCTTTGACCAGACAAAATAATTTTAAAAAGAGCTTTTCTTTCCAGCCAATTGCACAGAGACAAGAGTTAAGAAAAATGCACAGGATATTTAGTTAGGCCAAAAGAATTAATTGTTTCCTCTTACAGTTCGTAGCGCAGTGACAGAGAACTACAGATATAGAATAACAGAAGCAGAGGACAACAGAGACGTAGAAGCAACAAAAGCACAGCACAGATCAGAGTAAACATAGTACAGACCGCCAGACGGCGACTAGTGGTCATTATCCTCTTCGCTTCATTTGCTATGCTAATTTCGACTGGTCGTTAGGATGAGGTTGACAAACGACCAGTTAGTGGTTTGCCACAGCATTTAAGGTCATGGCCAACAGTATTTAAGAGCTCAGCACCGTATAGTAACGTTGAGTGTGGCAAGCTC